>ML778436.1:895055-949883 GCA_009831015.1 Picea engelmannii | reverse complement strand
CATGTCTTACAATGCTCAAACTGACAAACCGACTGCTCCAATGGCTTCCCAGCGTCCCAAAACCCCTGTCTGGGCTCTTTTGGCACCTGAAACGATCGAAAAATGAGAACGATAGGCCTCCTGGAAGTCTCTTTCTCCAAGCTTGTTGTCTCTGGTTCTACAATTCGCACCCCCTTGAGTGAACCTGGCTCACACGCTCTTTTAAGCGTAAAAACCCAGCACCGGGCGCAACCACGCCAACGCTGCAAACCGTAGGATGGTTAAGGCGCCTCCAGCCCCTAACCGCCTCGGCACCTGGGCATATGGCCATGTGACCTCGCGCTGGGCAAAAAGGTGGTTAAACCGTTTGAAACCGTGCAACTTACGTTTGGTTCCTGCGCCAACATTTAACACACGTTTACATAACCACGGGTCGTGGTTTCAAACCCCGCGCCAACACATAATATATATATGAAATACATTGCAATGCAATGCATTGCAATACAATGTAACATAATGAAATGCGCTCACGCCAAAATATTCGGGCTAATGCATATATGTTGGGTCATATGTGATGTAATACGTCCACGGGTCGGGGCTAAGCCCTGGCCCGACCCCCTTTTCCGTTGGCATAACATTCAAACTTAAATATATGTTTTGTGGTATAGTTAACAAGGAACAAATGGCAGTACTTTGGTTAGCGGAGAGTTATGAAGTCTTTAGTGTTGGGGGAGGTCTGGGGGTCGAACCCTGCGAACTCCCCATACAATTTTATACAACCATATAAACAATATTGAGGGGACACGTGGCGCCCAGGGATTGGGCCACGTGTCCTCATATTACTCGCCACCAACCAGACACGTGTCACCATCCAATACACCAGCAACCAATCAATAAATAACTGCCACATCATCACCGTATGGCCTGTACGGTCATGCCACGTCACCGTACGGACTGTACGGACAGGTACAGTCAACATCCAAAAATTTTGCCTGTTTGGCTTGGCGGACAGATCACGATATCTCCTTCATACGGACTCCATTTGAGAAAGTAAATATACCACCGGAATCAGGAAGACGAGACGGACGCAATGGCACTGTTTTCGTCGCATTCCGAGCACTTTGAAAATTGAGCAAAATTTGATCCCCTGATCATCAGAAAAACCACTGCCAACTTGACAATATTTACGTAAATGACATGTTCGTCTGCATGAAGAGCAGTGGAAAGGAAAACCTAGATAATTAAATGTTGCACCATGACATGGCCTCGCCAATCCAGTTCTATTGAATCCATCAGACCGACGTGTAAGTCCAATTCTACTAACACCCGTGCCATACGCTTATATGACGAAAGTATACAAGCTTCGTCAACCTTCAGAAAGCGGCCTAGCAGGTTGCCTATGGTCATCATAGCAGTTTTGTTCCATAGGTTTAAAGGCAAACCTTGTAGTAACACCCAAACATGCCTAAAATTGAAGTACTCAGTTCTAGGGTCGAAACGTGCTCACCACTGCTTCAACATTAAACTTCCTCCCTTGTAGTCCCAAAACCTGTTTAGGATAATCTCAGCATCCTTCGGATTCTTAAATATCAGTCCAAACCACCCACTAGGAAGAGTTAGGTAAGTCGACACATAACCTATAATAGGAATCCAAACCTCCTTCATCCAATCTATGAAGGAGAGACTACTCTTAAATTTATATGCAAATCTACCTACCAGAGTGCATAGAGAGATTTGACATGTCTCTTCCAAACCCACATCCATCCCTATTACGAGGCGACGACGCACCTTCTTGGGTTTCCAGGCTCTCGAAGTATTCCTATGTCGGGAATCCTTTACACTCGTGGTCCATCGCAGAGAGCTCGTCGAGAAGTGTTCAGCCGATGACCAGGTGTTCACCCTTTTGTTACCTATATGAAGCTTTGGATAACCGGTGTCAATCCTCGCAACACCTTGCTTCTGAGAATGCTCAACACTCTAACCAACTTCCATAGGTTTCAGAACCGGTTCATGACTGATACCGACAAGGCACAAATGATTATCCTTTGGTATGCATTGTGGAGATATCTCAGGAAACGTCTTTACCGAGAGTAGTAAAGGATCCAATAAATGCCTCTCTCGAGCCTTAAATTTCCATAGTTCATCCACAGTGTTGAAGAGACCCTCGCGCTCCCAATCCTCCTTGTCTGATGCGCCCATAAGGGCGCTGACCTCATGCGCCATACCTAGGATCTCGCCACCTTAACAAAACTCTGCTAGCTCTGAAACAACAATCAGTTCACAATCTGTGGGTCCTTGCCCCCAAATCACACCCAAATCAATGGTAATTAAAGATTTAATAAAGAAGTATGCCATCAAATCATCTAGATATTATAGGAAAACCCACAAATGTTGAGCGTCTTGTAGCAGCAAAGGCATAAACAAGACAAAAAACCTCGGTCCTCCCACTAACCTCGACACCCCCATCTAGAACTAAACATCAAAACTAAGAAGTAAGTTCAACTAATGCTACTGACCCGTGGACCCCCCAAGAAGACCGACCATGTAAAAACGTTGATTACAATAGAAAACTAATTGCTAAAAATAGTTATCCGCCATAGATGCCTACAGACCAAGTTTTGCCTACTACTAAAAATGGTATCCCGCCAAAAAACCATTCAAAAACTCGCCCTCCCCGAGATCACGTGGACTTGCTCTCCAAGCAATTGAACCTTCACTTTCAGGTTATTCCATATATTTCTCTTTATTTTCCTCACTCGTCAAATCAACATGCAATCTCCCATTGTTTATACAAATTCTAGAAAAAAGAATTATACCCAAGAAAATTAAAAGCATTATAAGCTTTTCTTTTTAGTTACAAGTGCAAAGTTCATGGACATATGAATTATGTTTCTAGCTTTATATTAATTTGTGGAATAAAGATTTTGAATCAAAATAGACTTTAGGATATATTATATATATATATATGTTAACATTGTATTGAATTATTGAATTCAATTTGATTTATTATTTTTAATTTAATTTTAATTCTAAATTATTTATTTTTCTAATTTCATAGATTTATTTTTAATTTAATTTCTAAATTTTTTTTTTCCAATTTCATAGATTTAATTTTAATTCTAAATTATTTATTTTTCCAATTTCATAGAATTTATTTTAGGAATCATTTTTCAAACTCTAAATCTTTAGAAGTCACCTTCAATTGCTCAATAACTCTCAACGAACTGCTCAAATACATAGAGACAAAAATATTGTGGCTACCATTGCATTTGCCTTTCATTGCTGGGCAATGAAGAACGGATCGAGTGAAAAAAAACCAAAAAAACCCATGTATGAAATAACAAGGCAGATTGTTAATATTCCACAACTCGTATAATGGAGCCCTATCTAGTCGAGGAGACTGGAAATAAGCATAAGCTAATGCACATTCTCTTTTGACTTTTTAATTAATTACTATCATTTCCTATTGCTTTTTTAATTAATTAATATTAATTCACAGTGAAAATTATTTGTCACTATGATAATAATGTGTCTATGTGATTATTGTGTCAAAATAACAATTTTTTTTGTTGTGATAATAAATGTTTTTGTATTAAGTTTGTTAAAATTTTCAATTGTAATGTTTGGTGTTTAATGCTTTAAATAGAAAAATTGTAGTTTTAAAATAGCAGGTATTTCAAGAAAATGGTCATTGAATGACAACCAAATATCGAATTTGTTAAATAACCATGTGTCGCCTTGTACTGGATTTAATAACATATCAAAATCGTTTATTCTCCTTTCCGTACCTTTTTAATTCACGGGAAGACTTTGTTGTGTATTCATCAAATGCCCCAAACCCATACACTATGACAAAGTAAAGACTATGGATATTACACGCTTCATTAAATGGTAGAAAGAGATAGGAACTGATTCTATTTGAAACATGGATATGAGTACGAACCTCCAGATGAACACGTGCCTCAAACTTGAAAAACGCAAACTGATATCACGTCTATTTTTTGAAACGTGTAAGATATGTCTTTGTTTTCAAAGAGGATCTAAGATATCAATTGTCTTCATTTTGCAAAAGGTTTGTTGAAAGAAACTAGGACAATGTTCAGGCCCTGGAAAAAAAAATCCGATGAATAAATATGGAGGCCTGTACACAAAAAAACACCTCAAAACAAAAGAAAAAGAACAGTCTATGTGCTGACCTTCACGAAAAACCAGATGACGCAAGACCAAATATTGTCCAGCAGAAAGAAAGTACATAATCCCAGCGGTGGGCTTTGATCTGAAGACCAGCTGAGGGAAAACACAGGCATGCTGCATTGTGGGCATATAAGTTTGATGGTATCAGAAGAAAGCAAAAGCAAATGCACAAATTCCATTCCTGTATAATTTTCCGGCAACTCTTTGAAGCGATCCTCGCTCACTGAAACCTTTCACAGCATAGTAAAAGCGGAAAAGAAATAAAGGCATATTCCGTTGGCTTTCATCCACTAGCCTGAGCTTTAAAAAATTACTTGTTTGTCTCCCATTGCAGCGAGGCCGAGAGAGGCCGAGAGACTAAGGAAGGATCAAGAATAAGTTGACAACAACGGCAATCAGTTGCAAAGTAAAAAAAAGGCATAGTAATAGATAGTAATAGTAATGGAATTCGCTTTTACAATTAAAGTTGTGCGGTTAGATTCTCGACGTGGCAGAGTAGAAGAAACGAATTATCCGACATGACATCTAGGTTACTTAGGTTTATTGCTAAACATGTGGAGTAGCAATTCAAGAAATAGGAAATAGGGCCTCTATTCTAGAAGAGAATACCGCCAGGCCTCCAACAAAAGTAGAGGTAGGATGTAACAGAGGAGGGGGTGGTGCTAGGAAAATACTCCATTCATGGATCCACATTCTAATTTGGTGCATAGTGTTGGAGAGCACAACGGATAAAACTACTGCAGGTATCCTCTGTTAGAATATGTAATTCATACTTGTTGTATGATTGGGTTAATGACCTGTTGAGCAGGTAGTTGTAGTTAGATGACCTAAGATAATAGGTCAAGGAGTTTGTTAGATAGTTGGTTGTGAGAAATATTCTCTCCAACCAAGTCTCCTAGTTTGGTGTGTGGTTGAGATATTTGCTCAACCTCTATTGTTATTATTAGAATAAGTTAGATCTGATAAAGCTCTATATAATGAGCCAATGTATTGTATAATATGATAGAGTAATACAATAGATCTTGTTTGTTAATTTGGTATCAGAGCGTTAGGGCTGGGCATGACTCCCTCACGGGAGTGCCCAGGCACATGTGGAGAGTAGAGGAGTGTGTTTGACTTATTGAAGCTTGCAACGCTCAAGTAAGGAGTATTTGTTCAAGCATCGATCACTGTAAGGATCGATGATCCAAGTTGTTTTTTCATATTCCCTCTACCGACGGTTGTATGTTGGTTTGTGACTGAAGAGGAGGAGTTTGTACTGCCTGCTACGACTGTTGCGCCCAGGTGCCTACGTGGAGATCGTGAAGGGTGTGTCGTAGAGGGAATCATCTGAGCGTTGAGAGATCATTGTCCGAGAAAACAAAGAGTCGATTTGAAGTTGTTGTGCAAGTTGAGGTTGTTGCCCCTTTTGGAGATCGCCTATGTGTTGTCAATTGCGGTGCTGAGTATGCTATGAGCATTGGGGCCATTGTTTCATCATTGATCGTTGTTGGCGGCGTTTCATCTAGAGGGTGGAGCAACCTGCGCGTGGAGGAGCTGTAGAAGAGTGTAACACGAATCTGACAGCAGTGTGTGAGGAGAAGCCCTATGAAAACCTTGTTTTCTGTAACAATGGCTACGACCACCACAAGGCGACGTAGTTTCATGATTGAATCTGGGAACAGACCAGTGAAGTTGTTGCGAGCATCCCTTTTGCGAATGTTTGGTTCAACTGAGAATACTCGACTGAAATTTTGTGATTCTGTCGTCAATGCATTCCTTAGATTTCTCTGCAATTTTGGACTTCGTTGATTCTGGCCATGATTTGATTCTTGCTGCAGACACCACCACCTTTTATCTCATTCGTGATATCGATGTTGACTGCGGGGTTGATTTTGATGAAGACCTGGGTACTTTGATTATTGATCACACCAGCTATGTTGTTTCAAAAACTGACAGTGATCATACTTTGTTGTGTGTGACTGTTTTATTAGTTGCCAAAAGGTTGTTGCATAGAGATGACTGGTCGAGCCAGAGAAAATGATGCCTTTTCCCTTGTGAGAAGGGCGTGTATGTGATGTTGGAGCATTTAATATGCTTGAGAATTTAATATGGTATAAGCAGATCACAAGAAGTCTGCTACGTTTGCTGACTGGATGTTTTTTCCCATATATTTTTGTTGATCCACGTTGTTGTTATGTGACTAGTATCTATGGGTATTTATGAAGGTCAATGGAAACGGAAAGGAGGTCACATTGCATGGAGGTGTTATAGAGAAATGAAGTGAGATGTACGTGCTCATTCCGTCCAACTCACACATCCTCCAAATTAAGTCACAAAAGTGAGATTGAGTTGTGCTTATATTTCTTGTTTGAAGCTGTGATGATAGTTATTCAAGTTATGTGAAGTGGTTGTCTGTCTTGGTCAAGAATGATGATGAGATGTAAATGGGCCTATGTAATGGGCTTGTAATATTGGGCATATGATTTGTGAGAGCATTGTTGATATTTTATGTACCTAATTGAATTGTTGTAGGGGGTGCATGATCGGTTGTACCTGACACCCCAAGTTATGGTCCAAGTTGTAATGCTTAGCCATAGGCAAGCTAATTTCCCCAAGATTGTTGTAAGCCATGTTAGTAAGGCATAAACATGCATATGTGTTGTAGCGCAGAAGCGCATGTGATCACATGATGTGATACTCTCTCATAGGTAGAGAGGTTGTTGTATCAAGTTGAGGAGTTAACCACTGTGGGAGATACGGGGGTGACGGGTGTACCCGTAACCTAAACTTGATAATGAATCGAAGAAGCGAGAGACTTCGATTCAAGGTGGGGATGTGAGATGAAAGAATTTGAAAGTATGAGACCAAGTTGTGAGTCTCAGAGTACGAGGGACCAAGTTATGTTTAAGGGAGAGTTTAACATTGATGAACCATGTAGTTGAAAACAATTCCTAGAGAACTAGCGGTTACAGCGGTAGATGACCCATGTATTATGGTAGATGGATTGTGTTTTATATGGACATCAATAATTATATGCAGGTACAAGGTGCAAGAGGAAGAAAATGCATTTCAAGGATGAAGCCCACAATAAAGCAAGCTCAAGTGAGCATGTTCGAAGGATTAAAGCCCAATAATAAAGAATGGACCAGAGGTAGCACTCAGAAATCACTATGACCAAGCACAAGCAAAAATGACTCAATCAACAAGTATTCATTAAGGGGGTGTGTTAGAATATGTAACTCATACTTGTTGTACGATTGGGTTAATGACCTTTTGAGCAGATAGTTGTAGTTAGATGACCTGAGATAATAGGTCAAGGAGGTTGTTAGATAGTTGGTTGTGAGAAAGATTCTCTCCAACCAAGTCTCCTAGTTTGGTGTGTGGTTGAGATATTTGTTCAACCTCTATTGTTGTTATTAGAATAAGTTAGATATGATAAATCTCTATACAATGAGCCAATGTATTGTATAATATGATAGAGTAATACAATAGATCTTGTTTGTTAATTTCCTCGACCCTCCTCCAAACATACCAATGGTCTGCAAGAGTGGGGGTGAGATTTTCACCTTCAAGTTTCAGCTATAGGCGAGGGAACAACCCGTATCCAAGCATATAAAAAGAGACGAGTGTAAATTGTCTGTGTAATCCCATCATCATGCAAGCATGACAGCGATTTAAGAAAAAGGACAACAAATATTTTTTTCCGGTGGCATTCATCGTTTCCATTCTCTTCTATTATTCTACAGCACTAGGGTTTCATGGAAATGCCACAGCCATAGGAGACCAACAATTTCAGTAGCAACAAAGAAAGCAGATCCATAGGTCGCCATGCATACATTGGGCTTTTACTTCGAATTTTGTGTGTACGTTGGTCCATAAGGCAAGGATACAACAAAAAGGCAAGTGGTAAGGCAAAAGTACATATGTGGGATGTAGGTGCGGCTTCGCCTTCCTTCCATCCATAGTCTGTATGCTCTTTCCCTCCAGACGGGAAGGTTCTCCCCTTGGGGAATGCTTAGATTACGTGAATGTTTAGGTTGGTTCTGGCAGAGGGAGGAGTAGAGATGGATGGGTGGGAAGATATATGGAGAGGTGCAGAGTGCTACTGGGAAGGGTAAGACGGCACTGCGAAGATAAATGTGATTGTGGGATCCGCAGCTTATATAGAATTGGTTATGAAACTCAAACTGGAATCCGCTTTGCAACGTCGAATTCATCTATACAAGGGAAAAGGTAGCAGAGACTCTACAATAGAGTCTTCGGTCAAGGGAAAAGGTAGCAGAAGCAGAGACAACAACATAGTGGCAACAAAGAACGCAGTATAACCAGTAGAGGCAATTTTTCATTCGTTTTTAGTAGCGATAAAGAAGGCAACACAACAGTTGATGCAGTTATTTCATCTGTTGATCTTCATGGAGGATTGATCCCCACTTCCTTCCAGCCTGAAAATTTTCAGGTAACCTCGATTTTTATTTTATTTTGCAATTTCTTTTGCACAAGACAACAATTAAAAAATGAAAATGAAAATTGTTGATAGTAATAAAATGAAAACTGTTGGAAATAGACAGCATAGAAAGGTCACCATTTACCATTTGCCTTGAAGAATCCTGCATTCTCATACAGTGGACTATTATACCCAAGTCTCTTCAAGTGCAGTAAGTCTGTAAATCTTCATTGTCTTGTTCTCATGCAGTGGACTATTATACCCAAGTCTCTTCAAGTGCAGTAAGTTTGTAAATGGCAGAGTTCTTAGAGTTTTTTGGTGACAGATCCATGAAGGAATAAGTGAGTCCTTGAGATCAAGGAAATAGAAATAGAAAACATTAGACACCTGGAGATTGGCAACACATTAACAGTTTGCATGAATGAAAGGTGGTGCATTCAACTATTGAACACTTGTCGACTTGCCTATTCATAGCTCTAGCATGCATGCTCTAAACATTAAACAGTGAACAATCAAGAATAACATTTAATGTCACGGAACTAATGCTAACCTGAGATCTAGCATTAATTCACTTCACTAGTTGTACTCTAAATATATCTCCCCTTTAGTAACTTTGAAACCAAGGAAATTACCCTTCGCCTCGATATGAGGCCAAATAAGTGGTAAAAGTTTCGTATTGGATGGTTTGGAGTGTTTAAGTTTTTGATTGGAAGATATAAATCGCTTCAATTTCATAACTTAGGATAAAAAGGTTAAAAGTGTCTTGGACTACGTGCTGAAGTAATGTAAGACTAAAAACGGTTTACTATAATCCCTTGCCTAAAGGCAGGGACTAATAAGATTTAGACTTGTTCAAATAATGGTAATACAATAAATGTAAATTTCATTTGGATTACAATAAGCACTATGCTATTGAGGCTTGGGTTTCAAGATTATAAGCTTCCATCAATTAAAAGATTTAATAATTTTGATAAAGATGTTTTTAACAGAATTTATAACATTTTTATTACTAAATTGTTGGCCAGGGCAATAATCATGTGAAACTTAAAAGGCACACCAAAACCTCAAAAACCAATGATCATTACTTTAAAATAAGGTAATACCATTTTTTTATTATTGAAAATCAATTAGATAAATATGTATATGTTTTAAGAATGTAAAATTTTACAATTATTCATAGTTATAAAATTGTTTTAAAAATAAATGGTAGAAAAGTTTGAAATCTTCTTAATTGTAAGATGGCTATTCTAAATTTTCAATATATTTAATTAAAATTCAAATTGATGATCAATGTATAAACTTTCTTTAAAATAAATTATACATAAATTTTGATTGGAATCTTCCTAGTAAATACTACAATCATCATTACTAATTTAAATTTTCAATATGTTTAATCAGAATTGTGTATAAATTTTGAAATCTTTTTAGTGGATACTTCACTTATAATCACTCTTCTATATATTTACAAATTTTCACTTATAATCACTTTTTTATATATTTACAAATTTAAATTTTCAATATGTTTAATCAGAATTGTGTATAAATTTTGAAATTTTTTAGTGGATACTTCACTTATAATCATTCTTCTATATATTTACAGTATGTTTAATTATAAATTTTCAATATATCAATTAAAATTTTAAGTGTAATTTTTTTAAAAAATATACTTTACTTATAATCACTTTTCTATATTTACAATATGTTTAATTATAAATTTTCAATATATTCAATTAAAATTTAAGTGTAAATTTTCTTTAAAATAAATTGAACATAAGTTTTGAAATCTTCTTCATAAATACTAAGAGTATCATCACTCTTCTATGTATGTTCAATTAAAATTTCAATTTATGATAAATTTATGATTTTATTTATTTTTAAATAAGTTGTAAATACGTTTACAAATCTTTCCAGTAAATATTCCAATCATCATCACTATTCTAAACTTTAAATATGTCTAATATGTTTGATATCATACCATATTGTTGTTATCACATTACAACTCCATAGCATTAATGATGTAACTTTGATAGAGAGTTGCTTTCCATTTATTTGAATAATTTTATGTGAAGAGAATAAATTATGTACTCTTAATTAAAAAATAAGATTGTGTTAATGTTGTTATGGGTGAATATCTTTTGTTTTTCAATATAGTGTTTTTTTTTTAATTAATAATAATAACAATCTATTTTTAAGGTCACAATCAAGCCAAACATCAAATTGGCGTATGAGACCCCCTTGTTTGTGGGACAAGGGACTCCTTCCACGAGCGATTTGACTACTTAAGTCTATGGATATTAAATTTTAAATCAATATATAGTATTAAATTTTATATTAATAGTTTTCAATTTTGCAAAATGTATTTTATTTCAACTAATATATCTAAAATGGAATCAACAAAATGATGATGATGGTTAACGTTCACTGAGACCAAAATTGGTTTATCCAACCTTAAGAAAATCAAGAGATTACTTGGATTTCTTTAAAATGTTATTTTGATGCTTGAAAAACATTAAGAGAAGCGTTCCAATTTGATGATTTAGAAGGTTAGGTCGGTATTGTGACAAATATTTGGAAATTGGGATCTAATTTGGGTATATGCAGGGCATTCCAGGAGAAAGTGTTTTTCATCTTCAATCCTCTTGGTGACACAAATGTGACAAAATATTTCTTTTTAATACTCAATAATATTAACAATAATAAATTGAACTAACTCTTTCAATAAGAGAAAGTGCTTTTCATCTTCAATCCTCTTGGTGTCACAAAGGTGACATATTATTTCTTGTTAATAATCAATAATATTATTTAATACTCAATAATATTAACAATAATAAATTAAACTAATTCTTTCAATCAAATACCCCTAGATGGGGTGCCATGTGCATAAGCCATGCACTTAAAGAAAGCCATTGTTTGGCATCTCCCCTCCTGGTTTCACATCGCAAGAGGGCATTCAATGTAGGGCATTGGTGATGGGAGTTTTGGCCTCACGTGAGTTCAGATTCACTGGTTCAGGATGCCGCCGAGATTAATGGGGATGCGTCCCACAGAGGACGATGTCTTCTCAGTTATTATTGTGCACTCAATGAGTTGGCACAAGGTTATTTCCATTCGGTCTCCCAAAATTATTGTCATATTTCATTTTCGCGCGCGGTTGGTGTGTCTGGCTTCCTCTCTGGAGGATTACGGGCCCACTCAGCATTGGTGGCCCCTTTTCCCTTTTCACTTCAGAGGACTAGGCATTGAAACTATGCCTCGAGAGCAAGGCAGACCTTGCAGAGGTCTAGATTATTTTCGTTACCTTGCAAATCGAAACAACAATGTGGGTATCCCCAAAAGGGAGTCTCACTACTCTCCACCTCTGGGCATACACTCCGATGAGACTTTAAACCTTGCCACCAATATGGAGGAGGAAAATTGGGGATGCTCCATCCTTGAGGAAGACGTGTAGGCTTTTCTTCCTAGAAATGTTGAGGGCTCGTCTACAGCTCGTCCATCCCTAAGCATGCAACCAGTTCACCCAGTCATCTTAGCAAAGGAATCTGGCCCAAAATATCCGTCCAACCCACCAGGAGGACATTGGGGCTACCCCATCATTGAAGAGATTCCTCTGCTTATTCCTCTTCAAGATGTCACTCCTCCATCTATGCAGGACCCAGTTTCTACACCACAATCCATTCTCTCAGAGGATCACCTCAATCTGATAATGGACATCCGCAGGGACATGGTTGATCAATTTTTTCTCAAGGAATGCTTAAATCGCCTGTTGGACCTTCAATTTGAAGCACTCTCAAATGCACCAACCGCCAACAATTGTCTAGTTTGTCGCCAACCTTTCAGTCTGGCCCCAACTTGGACATGACATACTCATGGCTTAGAGAGCAACGACACACCTGGTGCATGATCTTTTGGGTCTTGTTATAGTTTCATTTTTTTTGCATACATGTAGGATTTCTTTCACAGGCTTCCCAAGCCATTATGTAATTGTAGTTTCTATTTTGCTCAGTTTAGCTATAGACACAGAAACATATTGGTTTTCTCTCTTAGGAGCCTGGAGCCGATTCTGGTTTCCTTTTTTTGGTTGGCCAACTTCCAGATTCCAATGGATATGTAAGTTTTTTTGTTACTGAAGGTAACACAATTTCCCAATTTACTAAAAAAAGACTCTTTCAATCAAATAATAAAACTATTATGATATAAATATTCAACAACATTAATAATAATAAATTAAATTAACCACCAATTCCCTCTAGCTCAATCGGTTAAGGTGTGGGTTTCATTTGCTAGGCAACTCGAGTTCAATACCCTTATGGTGAGTTTAGTCGGGAGGAGACACCCAAAAATCCAATCATGTTAAGGGTTGGTGTGGCCCAGGCCATGTGCGATCCCCGGGTGATTTTGACGACTTAAATGCCCCTGGGTTGTGGTTTCTTAGCCAATGGTTAAAAATGCTAACCCAGCAAATTACGGACACATTTCTAACAAACAAACAAAAAATTAAAATATTATATAAATAATAATTATAAATCAATTAAATGTTTTATAAATATGAATTAAAAAAAAAAAAGTTAAATATTATGTAATATGCGGTTTTTAATTGCTAATAATATGAATCAAAATTAGAAAGAATAAATATCATTTATGTTGTTTTTAAATATTCTATTTAAAAATAATAATAAAAAAAAAATTCTAACCATTAAAAAAAAATTAGAGAGAATAAATATCATTTATGTTGTTTTTAAATGTTATATTTAAAAAAAAAAAATTAATAAATTGTTTTTTTTTAAACCATTAAAAATAATAAAAAGGGAAATTAACATTATTTCATACAATTAATTCCAATTAATTCCTTATTTAAAGAGAAAACGAAAATATACAAACTAGTTAATTTTGATGAATCTATGAATATGTTTCTCACTCTTATTCAATTTTTCAGTATTAATGTATAATATTCTTATCTAAAACGTATATTCTAAAGTGTCCCAATGTAAGTCCTGACTTATACTAGTTTAGAGGCATACCTTGAAATAACAATATCACGTCATCTCAAACTAGCTTGTACCCTTCTTCTTCAAGACAAAGAGACCTCAAACATTTATACTTGATTTGACGTACACTTGATCTTGAACGTGTAACCTAAGCGAAACCCTCTTAACTAGAGGCTAAGCCATTGTTCAAATATATACTAATTACATCTTAATGTTATTGACCAATACCATGGCATCTTTTCCAATATTAAAAGTATGTAATTCAAATATGTATAAATAACCATGAATATAATTATAACCATTTTTTTATCTTAAACAAGATTACAAGTTTGAAAATGGACAATTTTAGATTATAAAACATCTATTGAAAAAAGTAGTAAAGTATGATCAAATTAAAAATAGTCATATTTTCATCTCCATAAAGTTGTTTTTTTAGGTATCAATTTATGGAGAACATTGAATCTCTGGTTATTAAGGCATAATACAAAGAGATATATGGATCTTATCGATGTTTTTAGGAGTACTAGGCATAATACAAAGAGATATATGGATCTTATCGATGTTTTTAGGAGTACTAGGCATATGATCTCTTTTGTACAAAGGGATTATTTTTCATTTTCTTAATTTTAATTGCTAAGAGACCTTGCCCTTCTCAATATTCAACATGTCAGTCATTTAGTCTTATATTTTTTTATCTTTTTTCTCATAATTTTTCAAAACTTTGATTTACTTATTTCTTTTCTTAGTTATTAACAAAAATATTTATTTACTTTTTAAACTAAAAGCAGAGTCTTTATATTTTTATATATGAACAGTTAAGTATAACCAAGCTAATGGGGGTCTGCCAAAAAGGAAACCATACCCCACACTAGGTAGATCAACAAGTTCATAGACCATTGTTACACATCAAAATTACTCATTTCAATGATGACCTATTGTCGTCATTACAAGTGTCACATTTTGGCCGCAAGTGCCGCAGACATCATACAGTCATCTTACCCATGTCGTGTCTTGAACGACATCACAAGGAACACTTGAAGACACCCTCAGAGATTGGTTAAAGAAGAAGAAATCATTTGATGAAGAGTACAAAGCTTTTTCCATGAAAAAAACCACTTAAAAAACAATTTTGAAGGCCAACGCTCCCCTACCCACTATTAGGGAGTGTCAGCGCTCCTTGACCTTCTTTGGGGGAGCGTTCCAACACTTTGTGCACCCTTCTAGGGAAGCGTTGGGATTTTTTGAGGAAATTTTAGGCAGCGCTCCCCTACCCACTGTCAAGGAGTGCTAGCGCTCCTTGCCCTCCTTTGGGGGAGCGTTGCAACACTCTATGCCCCATTCTGGGGGAGTGCTGGGTTGTTTGAGGAAATCTTGGGCTGTTGAGGAAAATCAAGGAAAAATCCCCCTCATCTCTGGAGTTGGTTGGATTTGAATCTGAGGTCAAGGTTGGATCTTAGGGAAGATCCACAACTGATGGAGAAGGATCCTCAACCTACCCCAAGAATCTCTAAGGTGGTTGGGTCTCTCCAAGCTTATATAAGGAGGCCTTCTCATGGTGAAAGAGATGGAGAGTTTTAGAGATACCAAACTTATGATCTCATGAGAAGTGGTATGGAGGACATTGAAGGCATCAAACTTATGATCTCATAAGGGAGATAATCAGTGAAGCATAGTCATTTTGATTCTGGATTATTTGAGCAAGGGGCTGGACAAGGAGAGCGGAAGAGTTTGTTGCAACTTCATCAAAGGTCTGTAAGTATTGCTATCAAGTTCTCATTAATACATGTGCTTGGCCTGTTTCTTTCAAGGTTGTGTATGCCTACATGAACTTGTCTTTGATAGATAGATCTATTTTTGAATTAATCATGGTAGAATAGGAAGTTGTTTTGTCTTTGCTCTTATTGGATTACAGGACTTGTTGAAGAGCTTGGGGATCAAGGCTCAACTTGGACTGGGCAAGGAAAAACATCATAAAAAGGTACATTTTCTTCATTTTCTCTATTTGATTGACTTAGATAGGTTTAAAAGGATGTCAATGACCAAAGTTGGCACCTTTATGTCTTGATCTCAGAGATTTAGGGTTCAAGAGGAAATCCACTTGTTCGCAGGGAGATTTTCCTATAACAAATTGGCGACTCCATTGGGGATTGAAGCTTTCAGTTTTGGTTCCCTTCCTTGGTCTTGTTTTTGGCCTTTGCTCACCTTTAGATCTTATTCATGCTATGTTTTTTATTCTTATATGTGTTGTTGGCTCTTGGATTCATTGCATGCACACTCAATTTCTGGGTTTTCCTGAGTTTTTTTTTTTTTTTTGGGCAAGTTTTTTGAGTTTTGAGAGGCCAGCGCTCCCCTGCCTCCACCACCAGAGCGTTGGCACTCCCTTGTAGGCTCCCATAGAGCGTTGCAATGCTCTGGTACCCTTGACACCAGAGCGCTGGTATTTTTCTGCTAAAAACCATTTTGGGAGTTGATCTCTTAGTCTAGTTTTTGCTCTTCCATCTGCTCAGGGTTATTACCATCTCCGTGTATCCTTGTTTAGCCTCCAACTATTTGATTTTTAAGGATTGATGATGTTTTGTTTGGATTTTTGACATCTATTTTCCTTGCTTTGCGTCACTCTTCTTCCCTGAGATTTGGAGTCGATCTATTGTTTTCTTCTCATTTATCTGACTAAATGAAAGCTGTTGTAAGGAAATTCAAAGATCTATTCACTATTTCATTTTGATCTTTGAGGTCTTTTCTCCAATCATTTCCTTCTGTTTGAATTTGGTTTTCTTTTTGTTTCTTGTTTGATCACAACGAGGGTGTGTTTTTGTTTATGTGAAGTTTGCTTCTGATTGCTTAAATCTCACAGATCTTGAAGTTTGATTAACATAGAAAACTTTACATCAAACTGATTATCAGTCACATATAAACAAAAGGATATTTTTTCATGTTTGGTTCTTGGTTATTGGAACCAATTTCTGAACATTTTAGCATTGTATTAGATTCTTGATTGAGAACAATTGCATGAGGTCATTGCATCTTAGTGTTTGACAGTGAAAAGAAAAATTCATTCTCCTTCCCTTAAATAAACATTCATTGAAAGAAAAGACTGCTTATCTTTTCTTATGCATGTTTTGGGAATTGAGTCATAATATTATCAGTTTTCACTCTCATACACCTCTAAGTAAACAACAGTCTTAAAATCAAGCACTAAACTGAAATTTATCAGACATTTTTACATTTTTTGCTAGCAAACCTACATTAGCTTAAAGTGTAGGGCTTTGGAATAGGTTGAAAGGATAACTTTCCAAAGCTGTCAAACAAACTTAGCATCTTGCGATAGGGAGAGAAAATCCAATTTTCGTATTAGCTTTTTGGGATCCCCCTCTCACACAGGGGTTACGCACGAGGTCGCGTTCAAAAGAGCTACGAAGATTATCCCTCCGTGGTTTGACTATTTGTAGTAGTCAAATCGTATATTGGGGATTCTTCTTGAGGCTCAACTGTCTTCATTTGGTCTCGGTGCTTCGTGAACTCCTAATTCGTCCGGGGTCCTCTGGAGTTCTACCGGTCCACTTGTCCTCAGTTTTCTTGAAGGATTTCAGACTTGTTATCCTGCCCATATGTTCGGACTGGACTATCGATTGTACCCGCCCAGGGGTTGACTGTGAGTTGGTGACCTTAGTAGCCATAATCTTTAGGGTCTTACACAAGGTGACGATGAAGGGAAGTCTCATTGTACCTGGAACAGACGTTGGTCAAACTCACTCGGGCTCCTTGGAGGGTAAATCCACATTTACTACGTGGAAGCTTGCACCAAGGCATAAGTCCGTTAAGCAAGTCGCCAACGTAACTGATCCACCCGCTCTATCTCCGCCCCTTCCTATATTGATCTCGCGACATTGGATTTCATCACCAACTAGTGGTTTCATTATGGGAAGATTTGTTTGATTGTTTGCTTCTCAGATTCATAGCGTGTGTTGTTTGTTTTACTTAGTGGACCTTAGGTCAAGTCAGTGTTAATGGCATCAACTACTGGGAGTACCAATGGAGGAACCCCTTGTCCCGGGGAACCTTTCACCTTTCCTTCTTTTGGAAACATTGGTCCTCCGTACATTGCCACACTGAGTCTTCTGGGACTCACCGTTGAATTACCGGTTTGGTTGTTCGCCACTCCGGTGATCTCGAATCTTCCCAATGCTTCAGCCACACCTAATGCTTCAGATGTAAGTATACCACCCACACATCAACCTCATGTCGACTTTTCACCTTCTTCACCCATTAAGTCTCCTTCCCTTTCTCCTTCTTCACCTAGTGAAAGCTCTAAAGCGAGTAGCCGAGTTAATAATAAGAAGAAGAGAAGAATAAGAAGAACCTGAAAAGGACCAAGCCTCCAACCATATCAGATGTTGGATCCAAGCAACCAACTACTATTAATCGTACTGGGAGTGTTGATGAGGTCGACAAGATTAAAATGAAGAATCTGAAACCCAAATTCCCTTGCAGACTTTCTAAGGGTGACCACTTTCCGAAGGATTTCTCTGGTCTTCCCAAGGTCTTAGAAATGTGGTCTTCCACCTCATCAGCCCCTGCTAGACATGTTGGTGACACAACATCAACTAGTGACGTTAAGGTTGGTAAGAAGAAGACAACTCTCAAATTTCCTTGTATTTTATGCGAAGGTGATCATTATTCTCACCTTTGTCCTTGTATGGATGAGGCTTCTTCTCTTTTGGAAAAGATTCAACTCCCATCTGGTTATCAGAAGATTTCCCCCAACCCATCGTTAGTTGATGGAATGGTCAATCCGGTTCCATCCACAGTCATTCTGGTTGATCAGGTGGTCAATCTAGTTTCATCCTCGGTTCAACCACTAACCAAATTAGTTGATCCAATTCCGTCATTGATTAACCCCACTTTTCATATGAAAAGTGAAACCCAAGTATTGATCCAGTCCCATCTTTGGTCAGTCCCACCTTTCATCTAAAGAGTGCCAACATGGTCAATCTCACTCCTCCTCAGACGAGTGCCAAAGTGGTTGATCTGGTCCCTTCATCGGTCAATCCCACTCCTCCTCTAATGAGTGCCAAAGTGGTTGATCTGATCCCTTCATCGGTTGATCCCACTCTCTCGTTAGAGAGTGCAACCCAAGCGGTCGATCTGTTTCCACCTGTCGACCCCATTATCCCCTTGGAGAATGAAACCCAAGTGGTCGATTTGATGTCGTTATCAATCGATCCTACTCTCCCGCTAGAGAGTAAACCCGATTATGCCCACGTTTTTCTCGTTGATACAGAATCTACCGTGTTAGGGGGCATTCCTCCCTCTCCTGCGAAACCCCCTCCAAGTAATGGGGCCATCCTTTTTTATTGGGTTGTGCTAACTGGACCTCGTCTTCCCTCTCACATTCCCTTCAATATTATTGTACAGGTTTGTGGTCGAGATGCTCCTCATGCGCTGATAGATGAAGGTTCGTCCGTTAGTATTTAGTCCTCTATTGATTGATAAGCTTTGGGTTATCCTTAGCTTGTGCTGGTTACCTAGACTCTGTTCGCTTTTAACAGAAGAACCAAACACCCTTTAAGGATCCTTCCTCTGTTTCCCGTAACTTTGGGAGGGAAAAATGTCTTTATTGATGTTATGGTAGTCTAGGACCCCCTTGGATTTCGATTTACTCCTCGGGCGAGATTATGTATATGCCATGAAATCTATTATGTCCACTCTTTTTCGTGTGATATTTCCCGCACGATGGAAGAATTGTGGTTATTGATCAACTTTCATGCGTTGATCCTAACTTGATTACCAACCCAATGACCTCCCTAAACAGGTCTTATATGTAGTCGGTCTCACCCCCGCCACAGGTCAATTATGTAGCATTATCTCCCATGCCTTCTGTTGCCGATGAAGATGACTTAGATCCGACAATTGACATGGTGATCTCTTCGGTAGGGTCTTTGGAAGCCATGATCCAGTGACATGTGTTCCTTCCAGAGCATTGTTCTTCCATCCAGTGAAGATCTCTTGGAAGCCATGATCGAGTTTTGTCCCTTGACATGGTTTCCTTCCATAGCATTATCCTCTTGGAAGCCATGATCAAGAAGATTCCACGAGCATAGTTTCTCTTCTTTGTGGCAAGCTCGTTAAAAAATGAAACAAAGGTCGTGAGCATAGTTTTTCTTCTCTGTAGCAAGCTCGTTAAAAAATGAAACAGAAATCTGGGGACTAAACCCGAAGCCATGAGCATAGTTCTTTTCCTGTGTCAAGCTCATTAAAAAATGAAACAATCACCTCTCTCATCAGGTCGAGTCTTTCGCCAGATCTCATAGATGTCGAGTCGAGTCTTTCGTTAGGTCTCATATTTGAACCTTCATTTCATCCACCTGTATCCATTTTCTCCATCTAGTACAGAAATTGGTGACAACCTCAAAGTCGGTGAATGAATTGAAGCTTGGGGCCATGTCTCGAGCCTTTGATTATCATTCTGGAGTTAAGCCACTAGCTTTTCAAGTTGGGGGCAGAGTACCAACCATCCATGGGTATCCCAACCTTTGGAAATGACGTTGGAAATTTACAAGCATAGTTTAATTTGTTTCAAGCTTGTTTAAAAATGAAACCAATATCGAGCTTAGGCTTTGTTCTTTCTCACGCTCGAAAAAACATGAGAACGCAACCGAGTAAACTTTTATCTCTTTTTCGAACTTGCATGGATACACGAAAAAGGAACCCCCTGGAGTCATCTTTAAGCTCTTTCTAGACTCTCTAAACATGAAAATATTGTCGAGTGATCTTTCTTCCTTTCCCACTCGTTAAAAGGTTTGAAAGGGCGTCTTTCGAGTGACAGTTTATCTCTTTTTCGGCTTCGCGAGACTAATATTACGAAAAAGGACAACCCTGGAGTCTCCTTTAAGTTATTTTCAGACTCTCTAAACATGAAAAATCACCAAGTTTACCTTGTCTGGACTCGTTAAACAATCATACATTGAAGGGCCCATATGGGACCGAACCCTTACTTCTTCCAGTTCGTTAAACAAAGGAAGAGGGACTTACCGAAGGTGAGTTATATCGAGCATGTGTTACCCTCCTCGAGCTCATTAAATTAAAAAGAGGTACTCGTTTATCTGGATGGGGGGGGATTTTGAAGGAAGCAAGCCAAGTAGTTTTAGAAAACATCACCAATCACTCTTACGGTCACCCTTGAACATGAAACATTGTATTTTTAATCCGGTGAACCTCTAGTTTTTGAGTTTCATTACTCCTTTGGGTCACCCAACGAAAGTCACAGTATCCACTGCATCATCATGTTTTGGTCCATGTCAAGTTTTTGTTGTTGTGCCTCAGTGTTCAAGGGAAGTATCTGCCTCGAGAGTCAACCATCACAAATATCTTGTCTCAATACCCGTGTCAGCCCATATTCATTTGATCCAGCAATTTACATCTTTGTGTAAGTTTCGTGTCGTTGATGGGGGGTACATCAAGGCCCTCCTTCGACGAGTTTGTTCCTGTCGAATTCAACACATTATCCAGGAATTAGACTTAGAAACCAGTTAGTACCTTGGGACTTGCATGCCTCAATGGTAGGCCTCCTCGCTTCCGATAGCTGGTTTACATCATTGACCCCTGATCGGATAACTCCACGGATGTTCGACTTCAACTCATTTATTGAAATTCACTAGAATGTACTAGGGTACCTTGGTAATCATTGACATCAATGGTGATTTCCCTCGCACTTGTTAACGGTTTACCTCATCGGTCAGTAATCAAGTGATTTATGCCATGTTTGACATCAGGACATCTATTCGCATGGTTAGATTCGTACTACATCGGGATTGGTAGGAAGACCCTAGGTTGAGTAATCACTCTATTATGCACTTTGCCCAGGTTGCGACGAAGTTTCTCTTGAATATTGACACATATACTATCACATAGATCCACTTTGTATTGGCTCGTGACTATGTCTTGTCGTCTCGTAGATCCACTGTGTGTTTTTCGTGGCTACGATCAGTTCATGTCATGGAAGTATAGATCCACATTGTACCTTTGCTGGCTATACTCTTTGTTAATATAATTATGGATTCGCAGTGTATCTTATGGCGGCCATACCTTGCAAGTATTTATCACCCAAGCATAGGTATGCCTGCCTTGGGTTTGAAACATGTCATAATATTTGTTTGATGGTTGTGTGCAGCTTCTACCAGGTTCTCCGCGTCCATACCCTTGCTCGAAAAAGTCTACAAAGTACTTTAGTCATCAATTTCCATCTTCTAACTTCACACTTTGGGGGGCAATCTATTACACATAAAAATTAATCATTTCAACGATGACCTATTGTCGTCATTACAACTGTTGCAAGTGTCGGATTTTGCCCACAAGTGTCGCAAGTGTCACAGACATCATACAGTCATCTTGTCCATGTCGTGTCTCGAACGACATCACAAGGAACACTTGAAGACACCCTCAGAGAATGGTTAAAGAAGAAGAAATCATTTGATGAAGAGTACAAAGCTTTTGCCATGGAAAAAACCACTTAAAAATGAATTTTGAAGGCCAACGCTCCCCTATCCACAGTCAGGGAGTGCCAGCGCTCCTTGACCTTCTTTGGGGGAGACTTCCAGCACTCTGTGCACCCTTCTGGGGGAGCGCTGGGATTTTTTGAGGAAATTTCGGGTAGCGCTCCCCTACCCACTGTCAGGGAGTGCCAGTGCTCCTTGCCCTCCTTTGGGGGAGTGTTGCAACACTCTGTGCCCCATTCTGGGGGAGCGCTGGCATGTTGGAGGAAATCTTGGGCTATTGAGGAAAATCAGGGAAAAATCCCTCTCATCTCTGGAGTTGGTTGGATTCGAATATGAGGTCAAGGTTGGATCTTAGGGAAGATCCACAACTGATGGAGATGGATCCTCAACCTATCCCAAGAATCTCTAAGGTGGTTGGGTCTCTCCAAGCTTATATAAGGATGCCTTCTCATGGTGAAAGAGATGGAGAGTTTTAGAGATACCAAACTTATGATCTCATGAGAAGTGTTATGGAGGACATTGAAGGCATCAAACTTATGATCTCATAAGGGAGATAATCAGTGAAGCATAGTCATTTTGATTGTGGATTATTTGAGCAAAGGGATGGACAAGGAGAGCTTGAAGAGGTTGTTGCAACTTCATCAAAGGTTCGTAAGTATTGCTATCGAGTTCTCATTAATACATGTGCTTGGCTTGTTTCTTTCAAGGTTGTGTATGCCTACATGAACTTGTCTTTGATAGATATATCTAGTTTTGAATTAATCATGGTAGAATAGGAAGTTGTTTTGTCTTTGTTGTTATTGGATTGCGGGACTCTTTGAAGAGCTTGGGGATCAAGGCTCAACTTGGACTGGGCAAGGACAAACATCGTAAAAAGGTACATCTTCTTCCTTTTCTCTATTTGATTGACTTATCTAGGTTTAAAAGGATGTCAGTGACCAAAGTTAGCACCTTTCTGTCTTGATCTTAGAGATTTAGGGTTCAAGAGGAAATCCACTTATGCGCAGGGGGATTTTCCTGTAACAACCATCAGCCAGAAATAACAGCCAAACTGACGACAGGGTAGGAGTCGGGTGAGGGTCTACCAAAATGGAAACAAGAACCCTCACCATCATAGGCAGTGTGTCCAAAACTTTTAGAGACCCGACTAACCATATACATGATTTGCTAAAAAAAGTTATCAATTTAAACTCCTAAAGACAAACATACTACGACTCAACCAACTAAGCCCATCCAAAGCTAAAACAACAGAGAAAAAAGGGAGTAGAGCGGAATCTGAAGATTCAAGCTCCAAATTTCTCTGGAGTGTCGAGATGATCTTTCGCTTTCTTGACTTCCCCAATAGTCGCATGAGGCAATGCTTCATCCTCGACTTGAATGGGGAACAAACACGATCTTGGTGGGATTGGATTCTTGGACATGCTCAGGGAGTTGTCCTCATTCTGAGTCATATTTCTAACCCAGAATTTTATGTCGAACTAAGAACGACATAAGAGGTAAAATTTACCTTCCAACAGCTTAATTTCCTGGAGGGTATTCTCCTTATCTGTCTTGACTTTCTCCACCGCCTGAGCCACCATCGCCTTCACGATCCAATAGGTTTCATCCAACTTAAAGTACTTTGTTTCCCTCGTTTTGGTAAATTTTGGATCCTTAACCCATGCTTTAACTTCTCTGACAATGTCCACGTTGGAGGTAGAGTGACAATGGCACCTGATCACTTCCTCTATCTCTGTCATTGTCTTCTTCTCCTCATCCGAGCATAGATTTTTAAATTTCATCCCAACCATCCATGCCTCCCTTGCTGCCCTGGTACAATTGACCGAACCCTCGGTGATCTAGGATCTTTACTTCGATGGCATTACATGAATTACATTAAGAACATGAATTAAAATCTTTATGTGCAACATCATTAAAGAGGACATAATCATAGAGAAAAGAGGAGAAGAAGAGCAAGAATACAAGACGTGATAACGAAGTTCGTCCAACATGGACTACATCTTCGGGCCCTGCTTCAATGTGGAGAGGCTTTATATTATTCTCGGTAATAAAATTGGCATATACATCATTATACCTCACATATGCAAAATGGCCTCCTGACTTGTAGCTCTAATGCAGAAACATACATCATCGGTGGACTCGTGGCGAGGACTAGTGCAAAATCGACTATAATTTTATCTCAAACGGACAAAGTCACCTACAGGGCCCTGTCAGGCTCTCTACCTCGTAAAGTGTGCTTGCCACCTACAATCAATGCTCTCTGCATCGTTTTTTGTTCCCTCGTATGGTCTCCTAGTGCACGGATCTCCTCGAGCAGGTGCAAAAGTTGGGTTTAAATTATAATTGTTGGGTGGAGTCTCCAACCAAGGTCGTTAGGACAGTTGGTCGGTGGGCTTATTTAACGTTATTGTTTGGGGGGTCCAGGGATTGAGCCCCCGTGGACCCCCATTTGGCAACAGTTATAACTTGTTTTTAAATAAAGTTTTACAACTATATTCCAATACAACCACCGTATAATGTTTGGTACATCATTCTAACCCCCACCAAATTTTACATTATCCTCTGCCAAGTTGGAGCTTCTGCCAAGTTTGATGGACTCATCGATAGATTTGGCGTCAGGTCTGACAAGATTGGTACACAGTCAATCCGTGATTAGACGTGTGCACGTAAATGTTGTCGCCGGAATGTGTTGGCTGCCGTATTTTGCGGGTCGTCGGTTTGGATGTGACCGGATGGGGCCGTCGAGTGGTCCGTTCACCGGATTTGGCGTCGGCCGACCCTGTGGTTGATATATATGTTTTTTCAATATTTGGCCCTTATCCCTCATTGGGCATTTGTGGGGTGCCACGTGGTGCCCTGTGATTGGGGCACGTGGCACTCTATCATTGGTTTCTCTAGCCCGGTCATCATCCCACGTGTCATTCTATCCAAGTGCCACATGGAGGCCCCTAGTTGGTGCCACGTGGCACCCCCTGTCGCCCAGTCACCCATCCTAACGTGACAGCCATGTAATTTTTCGTACTGTCACGTGGCGTCTATATGGTGCCACGTAGCACTTTTTTACTGGATAAAGAGGGGGTGAAAAATGCCAAATCAACATGCCACATGGTAGCCTCTTGTGTTGCCACGTCAACATGACATCATGATGATGTGAGCATGATGACATGTTGATGTAATCTCTACACAGTCAACTGCTGACGTTAGCAGTACAGATGATGATGTCACCCTTTGACTTTGACTAGGTTGACCAAAACTTTGATTGGCCATAACTTCTTCATTCAAACTCTGTTTGACGAACTGTTTACGCCGATGGAAATCTCTCAACGAGCTCTTTGACCTGGGGCCATTTTTGCTGAGATTTGAGGACTTTGAATGTTTTCCCTTTTAGATCCTCCCAGATCATTCCTCCCCACTAAGAAGCTTTTGAGCCTCCAAAAGCCTCATCGGTCACCAGGAAGGTGAGGGAATTGCTCCCTCACTTTCTCTTTATCAATCCACCATGCTTTACTTGGATGTGTGCCCTTCAAGCCCACTCAAAGATCACCCTTGCGTGAAGTCCTCATCCTTCTGTCCAGGATGATATCTTCCTACAACTCGTTCAAGTACTCAGGAGAAACCTCGTCCACTGAAGGTTATAAAACGCTCTCATGTTGATCCATGATCATTGGAAACTCAAAAAGTTTCATGTTTACAATTAAGTGTATTTTCATATTCGGTGGTACATCTCGAAAGGCATTTGTGTCAATTCTCTCCAAGATGGTGAAGAGTGCATGTTGCATATATTGTATATGATCATCCAACAGCTTGGGATGTTTGTTATGGTAACCTAGAATCAAATGAACCATTGTTCTTCTTGCAATCTCTGTCTAATCGCTGGTCTGTGGATAGAAATCATTCCTCCTCTTCAGCTTGGTGTCCATCATTCTCCACATAAAATTCCCAAGAAATCAAATGTCTCGATCCGAGATAATGACTATGGGCAGTCCCAAGTGAACCCATACATGTTGGAGGAAAAGGTGAGAAACACGCTCAACAATCATATGCTTGTTACATAGCATAAAGACACATGTTTCGCTAAACCTATCCACTACTACATGAAAGTAGTCATGACTCTTTGTTGACATATGAACCCCCCCCACAAAATCCAAGTAGATACTCTTCCAAGGATGAGAAGGAATAGGGAGTGGTGTGTACAGCCCCAATTTTCTATTAGTGGGCTTAAAGATGCACAACACACACCCCTTTACATTCATGGCTACAATTACATTCATTCGAGGCAAACATAGCCTTAGTAAATACATTACAATACTCTCTACCCCCAAATGCCCAAATACAAGAGAAGTGTAAGCTTATGCAATTACATGCATTTTCTCAATGGTAGGAATACAAAGTTTACCCAAATGGTAAATTAGTTTTTCCTGCAACTAGAATATTTTCACCTGCAAGCCACATATTAGCCTCTCACATACATGTTTGAAGATTTCGTCAATAACATATTTTCCAACATAGCTAATATGAACATTCTTCAAAATAATAGATGCAAAACTAGGAGATCTAAAAAGTACTACTTCTCTCATGGCATCTGCACCGTGTTGACGATTAAAATCGCAACAAGGATTTTTTCCCGCAAAGTATTGCTAAAGCCCTATTATTTAAACTATGCTAATAATATAATACTAGTAGGTGGGACCCCCTTGTAGACTGGAGGCTCGAAGATAATCATATCACACATTTTATGTTGTTGTTTCGACGCTGCTTACACAGTCCTATATGGTTGATAATGCAGTCTTGGTTTCATTTTTACATAGTAACAGGTGGATGATACATTTTATGGGATGTTTCTGCAATTCAAAACATTATTTTTATGTTATGATGGGCATGTATTTACAGTTGCTATGATTTGATCATGTCACAAATCATAGTGATCTACTGTCTAGCCACATACACACAAGAAACATGTTAGTAATAACATAACCAAAACAAAGAAAAGAAACTTATGAAAAAATCCTAAAAGGAAAGGATCTATGATTAAGTTATGTTAAGGATTATATGCAATGAAAAGGTAAAAGATGTTAGTGTTAGTCTTAACTATTCTATGGTTGGTTAGTGGCTATGCGATTTTCATTTGATTATTTTGGGTGCATATAATATTGCAATACATATGGTACAACATAAGAGCTTGGCAAAGGTTAACGTGAATGTTTTGGGTGGTGCATTGGGCAAGGAATATCGTCGAAGATTTCAATGGTTTGGAAATTGATTACATGGTTTAATGCATGGGTGAATGTTGGTTGTCTTGTACTTCAAAATTGTAAATGCACGTCACTCCATACTCCCCCCATCAGGTCATCACCCTAGTGTTTTTCTTTGTTGCATTTCGGCCTGTTGGTGGTTAAGCTCCGCATTTCAGGCTTGGGAAGAAAACGCTCGGCCATCTCACCCTTTTAAGCTCTCTATTACATGTATGTTTCTTTTTCACCCCAACCATGAATTACGCTCTATGTATGAACAAACAATGGCTCAACAATGCTTGGGTTTGTGATTTCCTGAGAATTGCAACTCTGTAAATGCGTGATTTTTCTCTCTGGAATCACTGTGTAATTGTTCAGATTGCAAGCGAAAGAATTGGTTTTGGGTTGAGTTGTGCATTTACTGGTTGCTCTGTTGGTTAAAATCGTGATGGGTCTCTGTGGATAATAAGTGGATTGGTTATATAACGCTTTGTGTTAAAATGGTGGAGGGTTTCGCTCTGTGTATTCTTGTCGGTTGCTTCCTCACAGTCATGGTATAACCCTATCCAGTCGCATTCAGATTGCTAGTTGGTTGTTGTGTATTTTTTATACCAGAGTCATGGTCGTGGGCTTAGTGTCTTTGCACCAAAGTATCCCGAGAATTGGTCTTAGGGTGGCCATAATGTTGATATATACCGTATGGTTATGGAGTGATATGAGTTATTCCTCGATGTTATGTATCATCACTGGCATTGTTGCCAAATGGTTCTGCTCTTAAGAAAATCGACATAGGTTATATCTCTGTGTGTTCCTTGTAATCGTCATTGTTTAGTTAATATTTGCCTCTCTTCTGCAGGCATAAAACACACTATGTGCACTGACCTTTTCTATCCTACCCGTCGTTGTATTCCTTTGTAGCTAACTATTGTTCCATTGCCCAGACTGGGAGTTATAAGGAGACCCTGTGGCTTACTACTGTGTCTATATCGAAAGGGTTTTGCTTGTGGTTGATATGTCTCTAATGACCTCCAGTTCTCTGTGTTATTGTTGAATGAGCGCGCTCTTGATTGTCTCCTTGTATTTGTTATGACAAAGCCCGATTTTAAAGCACCAAATTTTTTGCTCCCTTCGGGCATCTTCTTGGTTGTCAAAGATTGGTTTATCATGTGGAGTGGTATGGAATTTTTCGTCGAGTTCCTATCTCGTCTTTCTATGATTAAATTGGTTGAAGAGTTGCGATTGGGAATGAGTAATTATATATAGTCAAGGGTTGTTATTGTTAGAATATAATGGATGTGCTCGTTTTACCATTGACAGTATCTCTATTGTCACCCAACCATAGGTCGAAGCCACCCTCCGAGCACCTTAACCTTAACCGGGGTTTATAGAAAATTATGAAATTCGTGACTGTGTGTATTTGGTTGTGCATATATTATTGAATCATTGTGCATATTGGAAATGGTTACATCGACAATGATGAGGTTCGAAGTTTTATGTTGACTGTGGTTTCGTTGCAAAAACTTTTTGGTTGATATGATGAAAAATGTATGTAATCAGGCATGTTTTGGAAGTCTGTTCGATTTGGAAAGGGACATGTGCATATGTTTTAATTGGCCGATTGTGAATTGATAGACGATGTATGATATTTTTATAGTGATGCATTATGGGATAGAGGTGTAGCAATGTTGCTATGTGTTTTCTTTTAATTCTTAAAAGGAAAGAAATAAATTAAAGACCAAGCATTTTCTTAACATGACTGTTGAATGGAAAGTTGTTTTGATTATGAGTGTGATTGCACAGACTATTCTAATTGAGAAGTTTTGAGGAGTTTAAATGTTGTGACAACAAATAGTTTGATACACAGTGATTGTTGATATGGTGTTGGTATTTTTTGTATTGAGTTTAGTACAGAGATATGTTTTACTTAATTTATTTTATGAATAGTACTTGCTATTTCCTTGCCATTCTCTCACTTTTCTGCACATTACAAATCCCCTTACCTTCCCAGATTCACTATTCACGCCCTGTTCTTAAAGTTAAATTATAGTTAAATGAAAACTTTGTATTATAGCAGTTGAAGGATGACACGGGGATGAGTTACAGTTGATATGTTTTGTTATTACAACACAATTGATTGTTTGATGGTTTGTTGAGTAGTAATCATGATCTACCTCCCTTCATTTTACCACTTTTCACTCAATACAATCCCTCATATATCCCAGAACCCTTATTCACCCCCTGCTCATTGACAAGTATTAGACGATTTTTATGGATTGGATTGCATGAGTCTGATGTGTTGTTGAGCCAAACTTTGTTTCATATTTAAAGAGATGTCATGTATGGTTTGTTGAAGAAACTAGTTGCTAATAAGCGTTGCATACAGGAATGAGCTTCTTTAGCAGAGGAAGACATGGCCAGAATAACAGGGGAAGAGGAAATTGGAACAGGGGCCCTAGAAGGCCAAGGCTCTCTATACATTTTGATGCAGATCCACAAGAGTTGAACCAGCTATTCCAAGCTGGATTTTTCAACTGAATTGGACAAGGGGTGGTCCAACCTAGGCCAGAAAGGCCTCCTTTCCAACCCCCACATGTCCCTGGTATCCCAGTTCCCCCTCATGTCTCGTTACAACCCAAAGTCCCTAAAAATGATGGATGACAAGAGATTGTCCACCTGACAGTCTCCCAACATCGTGGCTGGCCCAGTTTGTCTCTACCTGCTCCTCCTCCACCAGTTAACCCAATTATCCAAGTTGCTCCTGCACACTCACCAGTGCAGTCTTCCCATGCAAGCAAGAGATTAAAAACCGAAGCCTACCATGCACCTGATAAAGGAAAATTTGTTGTTTCCCCCTCCTCTCCCTCAAGTGACTGCCAAATCCGTTTCATCCTGCATGCACTTGAGAGATGATTGCTCTCATGTTATCAGTGAGATTAGGCCTAAAGGCTCCACACAACCTAAGGAAAATTCAGAGAAATCAAAGGGAGACAGTAGCAACAAAAGGAAGATTTCCTCCCAGAGTGGCAAATATGGTTTTTGAGTGTTTTTATTTATTGATTGTTGAGAACAGTTGACTGTTGAAGTTTTGGACAACACACTATTTTTGGATATGTTGGATATTATATTTTTTGGATATGGCTTCAAATATCATTGATATGAATTTTCAAAACTACGAGAGTGATGATGGGAGCCACAAGGAGGGATGTGTTTGATTGATTAACTAGTTGTGTTATGTTGTTAAAAAACTAAAGGGAGTCACAAGGGGTCCCACCTACTAGTTATTATTTATTAAAGACCCTTATTATTATTTTATTAATTCCCCCCCTAAACTAAAAGTTAGTTGAGTTTTAGTTAACTTAACCAGAAGAGGTAGTTTAACTACTTCAACTAATTATGATTGCTTAAAAGCAAAAATAGAAGGAGGAACAAGAGGAGAATAGAAGGAGAAAGCATACTAAAGTCTGCTCTTGAGTTTTATTGAGATAGTTTAGTTTTCATTCATTATTTAATTCATTGAAAGCCTAATTCTCTTTTATGATAGGAGGATCCTATTGTAGACAACAAGATTCAAGGCTGAATTACATCATTCATACACTTGGTTTTTAAAGGTGTTGATCTATCTTTGATAATCTGTGTAGACTTATCTGTTTGTCAATTAAATTTCAAGACTGATGAAGGATATTGTGCAGAGTCGAGTGGGAAGCAATCTGTGGCAAGTTGATCCATATTTTAGAGTTCAATTTTTTACTTTCTGTCATAAGTCTTTTTATATGGTTCTCATCGAGGACATCTAAGTTTGACTTTGGTCCAAACTTCCTCACGGAATTTTGTAAAGAGAACAATTCTTTTGATAAATTGGAATGAAATAAGTGATTTCTTTCTGTCTCATCTGTGTTAATTATTGACTTGGTATTTTTGCTTCTGTCTCTAAATTTACTTTTGCATCTGTTATATTCAGAAAATTATATAAATATTGAAATTTTCAGTAATATTTTATTTATAAGAAAATCAACCTAAGCCCTTGTAACCAATACTTGTGGATTAAGAAACAATTTTTGAGGCTATAAACATAGGGTGGTATTCTCGTCTATCTTGCTTTAGCCAAGCAAGATCTGAAAATGCTTGAGTAAGGTCATTTCATATCTTTTCCTCAACACACCGGTACCAGTTGCAACCTCGAATGGTTTTTGAAGGTCAGGTAGTGATGGAATCGGTGTGAGCCTATAATTTCCTTCAAAAGTGTCGAAGGCCCTTTATGTCTGCCTCCCCACTGAAGGACATGTCTCATTTCAAGCATTTCACTGTTATGCAAAGGATTGAAAACATTAAGAACATTAGACTTATCAGGTTCTTTGGTTTTTATAGTTGTAAGCATGAAGTTTTTACAAGTATGTATAGCTCTCTTCATTTAACCTGCACTGATAAGTGATGGGTTAGCTTCCCTATTGTGAGATACAAAAACACACTCCACTCCATATTTTGTGAGATGGTATTTGTTTTATTTCCAGAAGAAGATTATTTTTTTGTCATGAAGATAAGGACTCCCTAATACAATACAACAAACATCCAAAAGAACCACATCCAAATCAACCTCTTCTATCGACTTAGAAGCAATGGAAAACCTCAATCTAAACTAACTGGTAACCTGAAGTTTTACATTATCATGTACCCAGCCTAGAGGGTAAGGTTTATGATGAGGTGTTGTGGTTAATCCCAATTTATTTATAATCTCTTCATATATCAAGTTATTTTCTGAGCACAAATCAAATATAGTTTCAACATTTGTGTGTTTTTCGGTACTCTTGTGTGGAATAATTCAGTTCTTCTTTCATCATTTTCAAGAGATGGAAATTTAGAATTTGAACTAGCATGCAAGGAAACTTTACCTTGTAATCCAGTTGTTGTGATCTTTTCCTCATCACCTGAATCAAAACCAACGTCTTGTTGCATGGTAGCAACAATTCTTTGTTTCCTTTCACCAAATCGCTTTGGTGTCAACTCTGGATGCAACTTCCAACAATGCTCATCATCATGCCCATGTTTCTGACAATGAGTGCAAGATGTTTTTTCTCCACATCCTCTTATCATTTCCTTTGCCTTTCTTTTTGAAAAGGTCTTCTAAATGCTTGTGATATTCCTGTACATTCTTTCCCCGACTTTCAAGGTGAGTTGCTTTCCCACACACTTCATCTAAGTTTGTGGGGTTAAACAATAATAATGTATGTTGAATGTAACTGTGAAGTGCACCAATATACTTCATCAAAGTTTCATGAGAGTCTAAAGGAACATTTAATGCAAGTGCTTGTTTCCTAAATTCCTCTGTAAAACTTTGAACACTGTGACCTTTACCCTGTCTTAGATTTTTCCATTCCATCATGGCTTTTTGAACATAACCCAGTGGATAAAATTGCTTTTTCAATGCAAATGTAAATTCATACCATGAAGAAAGGAGTTTACCATTGTGCTTACTACCTTTCTGAAGTTTGTTCTCCCACCAAACAAGGGTTGTGCCTTCCAACCGAAGAGAAGCCAACTGGATTTTCACCTCTTCCTCTTTGATCTACTGAACAAGGCAGTAAACATCGATTTGTTTGATCCAATTAATAAGCTTGTCTACATTAGCTTCTCCATTATACATGGGCAAATTAAATTTTACATATAGTTTCAACAATGGATTTTTATAAGTACTTGGATGAAAACTAGAAATATGAGAATGTTGAGAATGATGAGAATGAGAGGAAGAGGAAGAAGAGCTTGAAATTGAAGATGACGATGGAGTTTCAAGAGGATCTCCTTTACTTCCATGGTTCACTGAAGCATTATCCTCTTCTTTAGCTTTCTTCTTATTCTCCTTCTAAAATTCTCTTCTCGTAATCTGCATATAATTTTTCTACCATGTTCGACTTTGATAGAAGATCTTGTGAAAGTTTTGCTCATGCTCGACACACCTCTCTTCATCATTCATTTTTCTTCCTTGAGTTGCATGCCCAATCTCTGCGTTGATACCAACTTGATCCATGATCTTTACTTTGATGATATTACATTATTAGGGTTCCTCTCTTGTTTTTCCTCGGGCTTTTTTGTCCTGAAGATGGATCCTGTTGTGGATCTAAAACGTCGGCATACAATAATGAATATTGTGGTTCTTTCGAATAGTTCTGAACAAAACTCCCACCACAAAAATCTTACATGCCCAATCTTTGCGCCGATACTAACTTGATCCAGGATCTTTAGTTCGATGACATTACATTATTAGGGTTCCTCTCTTGTTTTTCCTCAGGATTTTTTGTCCTGAAGATGGATCCTGTTGTGGATCTGAAACGTCGACATACAATAATGAATATTGTGGTTCTTCCGAATAGTTTTGAACAAAACTCCCACCACAAAAATCTTAACTATCAAACATTACATGAATTACATTAAGAGCATGAATTAAAATCTTTATGTGCAACATCATTAAAGAGGACATAATAATGGAGAAAAGAGGAGAATAAGAGAAAGAACACGAGACATGATAACGTAGTTCGTCTAACATGGACTACGTCTCCAGACCCTGCTTCAACGTGGAGAGGCGTTATATTATTCTCAGCGATAAAATGAGCATAAATACATCATTATACCTCAAATCTGGAAAATGGCCTTCTGACTCGCAACTCTGATGCAAAAATGGACATCACCAGTGGACTTGTGGCGAGGAGTAGTGCAAAATCGACTATATGTTTGTCTCAAAGAGACAAAGTCACCTCCAGGCCCCTGTTGGGCTCTCTGCCTCGTAAAGTGTGCCTGCCACCTACAATAAATGCTCTATGCATCATTTTTCATGCCCTCGTATGGTCTCCTGGTGCACGAATATCCTCAATTAGATGCAAAAGTTGGGTTTAAATTGTAATTGTTGGGCAGAGTCTCCAACCAAGGCCATTAAGCTAGTTGGTTGGTAGGCTTATTTAACAACGTTATTGTTTGGAAGGTCAGGGGGTCGAGCCCCCGCGGACCCCCATTTGGCAATGATTATAACTTGTTTTTAAATATAGTTTTACAACTATATTCCAATACAACCATCGTATAATATTTGGTACATTGTTCTAACCCCTGCCAAATTTTACAATATCCTCTGTCAAGTTGGAGCTTCCACCAAGTTTGATGGACCCATGGATAGATTTGGCACTAGTTCTGATGGGATTGTTGCACGGTCAATACGTGATTAGACTCGTGCATGAAAAATTTTCCACTGGAATGTGTTGGTTCGGTTGCCAGATTCAACATCGGTCGGCCCGATGGTTGATATATATATATATATATATATATATATATATAATCTTCTTTGAAAGAAGAAATCCTGAAAGCACAACAAACAACTGTATCCCTAGTTCCATACATTAAAGGGATAGAAGAAGCAGAAAGTTCCACTACTCATGCACCTCGTTCCTCAGATGATGACGCTGGAGGGAATGCTTTCCAATCCGCGTGGGAAAAATGGTGTCATGCTAAGTATGGATCTAGTAAAAAAGTCCCTTATGATCCAGCCAACTCTAGTGAACATGCCTCGTTTAGTAGAGAAAACATAGAGTCTGCACCTATAAGTAATATTAACCGCAGATCTAAAAATGAAATGATGATGATATTTCAGAAATGGCAGGCATGGGCAAAGACCCAAAAGATGATATTCGGGAATAGAGTAGCCTGGAAGGAGTTAGCCTTAAGGTTAACTTGGGGATTCACTGGAAATTTAGGCCTCTGGTGGGACAGAGTTAATGAAGAAGATAAGCTAAAAATCATGAATCATGATAATCCTATTGAAGAGCTTATCAAAGTTATTGTACATGAATTCTACGGTAGTGCTAAAATAGATTCTAACCATTATGCAGATTTATTTATGAATCAGCGTTTATGCCATATTTCACAGCTGCCAGAATTTATGTGCACTATGCAAGATTTGTTGTATAGATCTCCCGACCCAGATAATGTTGCCTACCTGAGAAAATATTTGTCGGCAATGCCTGGGCAAATCCCTGATCTTGTTAGAGAACGTCTTGAAGATCTAGATATTGGTCTAGAACAATTATCTCTAGCAGGGTTACATGAACATGTGGTTACAGCCCTCCAAAAAGAGTGTCTTCGCAGAAAACGAAACAAGTATGTGAAGAAACAATTAGGGTTTGACCCAAATATCTGTGATATATTTGCGTAAACCTATCATTTTGGTTGTAAATCTAAGAAATTCAAGAAAGACTCCTGTAAAAAGGATTGTGGTTGTTTCAAATGCAAACCCAAACCCCGTAGATTTACAAAGAAATTTCCTAAAAGGTTCTCCAAAGACAATCCTCCAATGAGAAAAGCCTATTTTAAGCACAGGCCCCAAAATTACAAAGCTAAGCAATCTTCTTGCTTTATTTGCAAAAAGCCTGGCCACTGGGCTTCTCAGTGTTCTCTGCAATCAAAGACTAAATTCCAAACAAAAATTATGGATCTATTCCAAACCGGTTATGATCCTTCAGAATGGGAATTGGTTGATGCCTGTTCAGATGGTGAATATCTTTCACTTACTGATAATGATGAGTCTCCCCCTTCTGAACCTGACCAAGATGAATGCGCCGATGCTTTTGATTATGATTCAGATACATCACAGATAACAAAAAATTTGAATTTCCTCGATATCAAGATGATGTCTCCTACCTCAGACCTGCCATCCCTTCTCCAACAAAGGTCTATGCTTCTAGTTAAATTGTCCACCCTCACACCCGGACAATTTCAGCTCTTCCGAAGGTATAATTCTCAACTTTCTCTCCTCTCTGCCCAAATCACTAAGCTCCAGTAGCCAAGCGTGGTGAATATTCATAATTATACTCCTAAAGATTCCGAGTTTATTCCACCACAGACTAAAACTAGCAGAGAAAAAAGTACAGTTAGATTTACAGAACCTATGAAAGAAGTACATATAGCTGATGAAGATTCTTTAGATAATACTATTTTTCATCTAGAAGAATCTGTGAGAGAAAAAGAAGCTATAATAGCAGATTTATGGAAGAGCTTAAAACTACTAAAAGAAGAATTGAACTTTCTTAAGAATAAAAGAGATGAAAAGTTAGAAAAAGAAATGTTCAATCAGGATACAGAAATTGAACCATATGAATCCAAACAAATGAATGGATTAGATGATAGATTGGTCATTTCTGTAAATCTGAAAGTCCAAGGATATCTGCAATATACCCTTGATGCGCAATTGGACACAGGAGCCATGAACTCTTGTGCAAAGCATGGAGCTATACCATCCTACTATTGGCAACCCATTGACATATCTTTCAGAGCAGTGAACAAGTCTGAAATAAAAATCAAATATATTGCCCTAGACTTTCCAATATTGATTCAGGAAGCCAAAGTAGTGGTAACACTACTGTTATGATACTGGAACAGATATCTTACTAGGACAGGATTTTGTAAATAAGTGTTTGTCTTTTGTTATAGGCAATGATTTTGTACAGATCACAGTTTTGGGTAAATCCATAAAAATACCCAGTAAATCTTCTTATGTTACAAGGATATAAGTGAAACAGACTCTCCAGCATCTTGAAAAATCTGTTGATAGCCTAGTTCGAATCCAAAAAATTATTGGTCATACTGAAAAACATGGAATGGATATGATCAAGGATGTTAAGGATAAAATAGAACAGAATTGTACTTCAGAACATCCTAAAGCATTTTGGACTAGAGAGCAGTATTTTGCTAGCCTGCCTTATAAAGAAGATTACACTCTGAAACCTCAAAGAGCATCTGCAAATCACATGTCTCCTACAGAATGTGAATATTGTCAGAAAGAAATACTAGAACTCTTGGAAAGGAAACTTATAGAAACTAGTAGAAGCCCCTGGGCTTGTCCTGCTTTCTATGTTAATAAGCATAGCGAACAAAAGAGAGGTAAACCAAGAATGGTAATTAATTACAGAGCATTAAATGAAGCTTTTCTTCCCATAAGGTTCCCTCTGCCATCAAAAGAATTGTTATTTTCCAAGATTGGCAAGTGTAATGTCTTCAGCAAGTTCGATTTGAAAAGTGGTTTATGGCAGATAGGAATCGTAGCAAAAGACAGATATAAGATAGCTTTTGTTGTCCCTAATGGCCAGTACCAGTGGAGAGTAATGTCGTTTGGTTTGAAGAATGCTCCATCTGAATTCCAAAAAAGAATGGATGATATCTTCAAACATTTATCTTTTGTTATTGTATATATTGATGATCTTCTTGTTTGTTCTATAGATAGCAGAGCACATGTACAACATTTCAAGATTGTTTATGATCTACTGTTTAAACATGGTTTAGTGCTCAGTAAGTCAAAGCTTTGTTGGGCACAAACAAAGATTGAATATCTTGGATTGATCTTGTCAAAAGGCAAATTTGAATTACAAGATCATGTTTTGAAGAAATTATCAGAATTCCCTGATGAGATTCTAGATCAGAAACAACTACAAAGATTTCTTGGTTGCTTGAATTATATTCGACAATTCTATGAAAACCAAGCCAAGGATGTCAGGATATTACAGAAACATCTCAGCAAAGTTATGCCATGGAATTCTAAGATGACAACTGTTGTTCAAATCATTAATCAGAAGATACAGAATTTGCCAAAGCTACACCTTCCAGATATGGCCTTGCAACTCATTCTTGAGACTGATGCCTCCAATGACACTTGGGCAGTAGTACTAATGCAAAAGAATGGGCCCAAGTTAGAAGAAGTGTGCATATACACTTCTGGCTGCTTTTCAGATACTGAATCCAGATACCCTTCCTCTCATAAAGAAATTCTTGCAGTAAAAAATGGAATTAAAAAGTTCAGACTGTTTTTAAAGCCTGTACATTTTATTGTTAGAATAGATCTGAAACATATGAAAGGAATGTTATCTAATCAACGTCTGTTGGAATAGGGAAACAACATAATTTTGAGATGGAGTCTCTGGCTTGACGGATTTGATTTTGATATACATTACAACCCTGGTAAGGACAATTGCATTGTTGATCTATTAACAAGAGAAGCTGCTCTACCAAGAGATCAGACAATCAAATGGATTCATCCTCCCTAAGCATAAGACATGCTCCACCACCAGGATTCAAATGCATCCTCATCTATAATAACTATAAATATTGTTATTGATTCAAGTGTTTAACATGTTGTATAAAGTCCAGTCCTGCTTGTATTAATATCCTCAGCAAGTGGATACAGTCATATAACCACTTCACTTCATATTTTAGTTATTTCAGAGTAAGCCATAATATGGCAAGAGGAGTCATCACAGGAGGTCCAATGCAAGGACAGGTTTACATAATGTTGTATACTCCATGCATTTCCTATGAAGATTATTGCAAAATAATGTTGCAGACAAAGTTCGATAGTTCATACTGGATATTTTTTGAATGCTCAACATTCAAAGATTCACTTCTATGGTGGTCTGGTTGGTTGTACCTACTATTCTGGACTTACTGTCCCAGAGATATTCTTTTCTTTGGAAGCAGTAAAGATGCTTTTAAACACTAGTTCAAAGCAGAAGTCGAGGAAGTAGCCCACTATGAAGGATGGTTTGGCCCTTAGTCCTCATTAGGCACTTGCCGGGTGCCACATGGCACTCTGTGATTGGGCCACGTGGCACTCTGTGATTGGGCCACGTGGCACTCTGTGATTGGGCCATGTGGCACTCTGTGATTGGGCCATGTGGCACTCTATCATTAGTTGCGCTAGCCTGGTCATCATGCCACATGTCCTTCTGTCCGAGGGCCACGTGGCATCCCCTCGATGGTGCCACGTGGAACCACCTATCGCCTAGTCACCTTTGCTGACGTCACTGTCACGTAATTTGTTGTACTGCCACGTGGCATCCGTACGGTGCCACGTGGAACTTTTTTACAGGTAAAAAATGCCAAATCAACATGCCATGTTGCAGCCTCTCATGCTTCCACATCAGCATACTGACATCATCTCTGCATAGTCAGTTGCTGACGTCAGCAGTACATATGATGATGTGACCCTTTGACTTTTACTAGGTTGACCAAAACTTTGACTAGCCATAACTTCTTCATTCGGACTCCGTTTAATGAACCGTTTACACCGACGGAAAGCTCTCAACGAGATCTTCGACTTGGGGCAATTTTTTTAATGAGATTTGAGGACTTTGAATTTTTTCCCTTTTAGATCTTCCTGGATCACTAGGGGAGGGAAGTCTCCTTTTGTTTCCCCTTCTAGCTAGACTCCCGCACACCTTTTCTTGCCATATTTTAACTCTTGCTAGGAACAATCGACACCCAATGTAGATCCTTACTGCGTCTTTCTAGCTGATGATGCCACCTTACTCCCAACTTTCTGCTTGTAGTTCTTCTTCTCTGTTTAGGATCAACGAAATGATGCAAAGTCAATCCAAAGCCCCCATCCCCTATAGTGTCCCCTTCTATTGTTCTAGGAGGATAGCGCCATTGGCTGGCCTCTGCAATTCGCCACCACCACAACCAGTCCCCAAGGCCTTGAACCTCAGGCTCTTACTTCCATCTGAGTCAGTCTACTATACTCAATTTTGCCAAAATTGAGCTAAAAATGCGGTGACAACTCCTTTTATAACACCGCATATGGACTTCGTCTGGGAAAGATCTTTTCATGCTTTCTACTCGAGGCTTCGTTCTAGGGTGAGTTGTCCTCACAGTACCATCACCCTAAATCCTATAACTAAACTTCATGTCGCATAACTCATGACGATTCGTGTTATGTACTTTTCGCTCGTTTGCTTGAGTGAAGCACAAGTAAGCTTGGTGACGAGGATTCCGTGCGCGCTCTATTGATCCCACTTGTCCTAGCCACATACTTGCATGAACCCCCATAAACTGATTCAATATGGTGCAAGTATTCGACATGCATATCGGTCAGCCCTTCATAAAACCCTCCTTGCATGGCTAGGCCACCAACCTCATCTTTCGACCTTCCAGTTGTCTCAGATGTCTTGTTAGGCCTCCAGGAAGTTGGTCTGGCCCCAACTTCACACACCAGATCCAAGGGCCTCGTGTCAATGTGATTGAGCTTTGTGTCCTCCTAACAGATAGACAGGCTAGTGGGGTCCCCAATCTTCCATGTCGTAAGGTGGTTTGGTTGTTGAATGCCTAGGTTGGCCAAGTAATCCGCCACTGAGTTTGCATTATGTCGCACCTATTATGTTGCACCGACCACAAAAGGGTTGAGATTTTGGGCCATATCCCCAGCTGCCATATGTGTTTCCATTCGTTGCACTTTTCTACATTTGTCAAGTCAACAACTCTCAAGTAAACATCCTTGAATTTGAACGAGCCTTCTCCTTTACTCCCCCAGCGGATGATATCCAGACCATTTTTTACTCTGATTTGTTTGAGGGACAACTCCTATTCCATGATTTTCTTTATTTTTATACTCAAATGCACTAGCCCATCTGTCAAGTCTCTCCAAGCTCTTTCATATTTTGTTTATGGGTTTTCCAAGTCTTTCCAATACTGGTACACCTGGGTACATCCTCTTTCCATTAATGTGTCTCTTACTAGGGTCACACCATCTTTTCCAGTCAACACATGGAATTTGTTCCCAAGCATCGTGCCAGAATAAGGCTGACCTTTCGTCATGGATCTCCTAGAAACTTTCTTTTTGGACCAGCTCTTTGTTCTGCCAAGCATTATTCCATATTAGGGATCGAGCGTGTGATCCATCCATGCGGATGAGGTCTTGCAATTCCACATCAGGGGCATACTTATTCTTCCATATTCTAGCCCATAAAGCCTCTGGGTATTTGATCCATCGCTACTAGAGTTTGGCTGCTAAGGCTTAAACTGTCGCTAGAGGATCTCAGATGCCCACCCCACCATGGTGTTGATATTATGGTAGTTGCATGAGGTATTTAGCTCCACATGTAACCCTGATGAGAATAGAATATTTCGGAAAGCAAGAAGAAACCCTAAAGCATTGAACATAACCCTAGAAGACAAGTCGACTCAAGAAAATATTTAATATTAAGTATTTAGCCTCTAGAATGAGAAGTTGGCCCAGATAGCTGAGGAAAAACAGTATAATATTGTTGTGCAACTGAGAGGGGGGGGGGGGGGGGGNTGAATCATTTGTTACCGAGCTTAAACAATTATGCTTATTTTAAACTCTTTGCAGAGCACTGAATGACGATCACAATAATGCAGGGAAGTAAGCAATAGAACATTCAACATCATTCACACATATGAAATATACAGAGACAGATATTTCCTGAGGAAACCCATAAAGGGTAAACACCTCTTCTTCTTTATATGATAAGTAATCTTTACATTCTATACATTATCATACTTATGAGCACCAACTCATAATGAGGCTACAACCTCTATTTTGCAAGCTACAACTTGCTGAGAGCACCAACTCTCTGTTTTCTCTAGCACCTACTAGAAGGAAGCACCAACTCCCTGGTTTCTCTAACACCCACTAGAAGGAAGCACCAACTCCCTAGTTTCTCTAGCTCCCACTAGAGGGAAGTAACAACTCCCTAAGTGTTCCAGCACCAACTGGATGGAAGCACCAACTTCCAGTCACACAGGCACCAACCTGTATAACAGAGAACAACAGTTCTCCCTTGCACCACCCTGCCACCCTAGTTTCTCTGGCTGCAACCAGATGGAAGCTACAAATCCCTATGTTCAAGCACCCACTTGAACCTTTGAGGACAACAGTCCTCCCTAACACCTCCCTACCACCCTGAAATATAAATCTTTGCTACTGAAACTTATTACAGTGATATAATGTTCATCAATGGCTTACCAGTCTCATCACTGTTCTGCTACACTGCTCTGCTCGCTTGTATCAGTGTCTCTCTACCTGCATCTTCTTGCACTTTCTGATCTTCTGCTCTTCTCTACAAGTGCATCTCAGCCTTCTTTTACTGTCTCAACTATGTATCTTTGTTCTTTGCTTCTGTTGCGCTTTATGCTCTACGTCTTATTTTAATTCTCTGAATTATGACTCTTCTGTGTATTTCAGCTCCTGCCCACAACATACCATTTCCCCGTGTGTAATTCCTCTCTACAAGAACCCCCATCTCTTCTTTGTTTTGCATTATTATAGTCTATGTGCACCTTGTGCATCCCATATGCACAATGCTTCTGCATGATCTTCATGTCGAGTGCTCTGCCTGATCATCATTGCAACTCTTCAGCTTCTCTGGCTGTTGAACCCATGTGTCCATCATCACTGGGTGTTATGCTAAGATTCCTTAGCCTGTCTAGCAGTCGAGACTCTTCGTCTTCTCTGTCACAGTCGAGCTCATCCTCTATGTTGCAGTTATAGGCTTCAACGCTCTTCCATCTGTCAATCGCCTCCTGAACAGTCTTCATTCCACTGGCAGATGCCTTGAGACTCTTCATCTTCTTTGGCGATCACCCTGAAGTCTCTTCCAGTCCTCTGGCAGAAACAATCAGTCATTTCTAGCAGTTACACTGTGAACCTCCAAAAACCGCATCAACAACTGAATCGCCACTGATCGATTAACTATGAAGAGCAACAGTATCCCTTCAATCATATTCTCGAATAACCTGCACCGTAGGATCATAAATGATGGGTCTCACGCTTATTTCGCCATTTTGCAATTTGCCATTTCGACATTTCGACATTCCCATGGTGAGGCATCTCGTCTCTCCAAGTCGCGATCTCCGAAATGGAGATTAGCTTCGTGCTACCTCCTCCCTTCAGCCTTCATCAATGTGACCATAGGTTATGACCAGGGGCCAATTCTGAACACGCATTTCGCGTTTCGGGGATTCTGTGATGAGTCGTCTCGACTCTCCATGTCCCAACCTCTGAAATGGAGCTTGTCTCTTCGAGCTCTTCTCTACAGTTCTTCGACGATGCGACCACCGGCGGTGACCAAGCGCTTATCCATACAACGCTTTCGCATTTCGGCACTTCGGGACTCCTGTGATGAAGAGTCTCGACTCTTGACTCCTCTAACTCTCGGTATCCGAAACTCCAGTTGATGTGCCTGTTTCGGGATTTTCGACGTTTCGCATTTCATCACTTCGGGACTCCTGTGATGAAGAGTCTCGACTCTTGACTCCTCCAACTCCCGGTATCCGAAACTCCAGTTGATGTGCCTGTTTCAGGAATTTCAGCATTTCACATTTCGGCACTTCGGGACTCCTGTGATGAAGAGTCTCGACTCTTGACTCCTCCAACTCCCGGTATCCGAAACTCCGGTTGATGTGCATGTTTCAAGATTTTTGGCATTTTGCATTTCGGTACTTCGGAACTCCTATGATGAAGAGTCTCGACTCTTGACTCCTCTAACTCCCGGTATCCGAAACTCCGGTTGATGTGCCTATTTTGGGATTTTCGGCGTTTCGCATTTCGACACTTTGGGACTCCTGTGATGAAGAGTCTCGACTCTTGACTCCTCCAACTCCCAGTATCCGGAACTCCGAAATGGAGACTTTGTTTCTGATACCTGAAATGGAATTTAGCTTCTGATCTTGCCATGCAATCATCGTTGTGCTACTGGTCATGATCTTTGCCATCAATGACAAACACACATATTTTGCACTCTGCGTGCACCTCTGCACTATCTCTTCTGGTCTTCACGATCTTGCTCTACTGCGTCTTCCCAAAATACTTATGGTGCCCGCCTGGCAAATTATACCTGTACTCAAGCCATCATCCCTGCTATACTTTCCATCAATGACAAGCATACGTTGTCTGTAAAACATCCCAACAAATACAGGTAGTCGGATCTCATTTGACACACACAACTCAAAATTTCAGCAATAAAGAAGTGCGCACTGTAGAAACTGAGTAAGCGCGCAAGTTTGGGGAGTAGTTGCAGCTGCAGCTACTGTAATTTGTATTCTCGGTTTAGGCTCGGACTTTCTATTGGTTATGGTTTGGACTTTCTGCCTTATATGCTAGCTCTAGAGAGAGACAGAGGTACACTACATTGATTGGCTATTAGGCCTAGGGTTTGCTTCCAAAATCATTCTCTGTCAAGGTTAAGGTGCTCGGGGTTGGCTTCGGCCTATGGTTGGGTGACAATATTTCTATATTGTCTATGGTTAAACGAGCACATCTATTATTTATAACACATGGGACTTAGGCTTGCTTAGTTTTTCCCAGGCTACGAGGGACCACTTTTTTTCCTTCATTGTCCCTCCCTATAGGAAGAACTAGTGGATGGTTTTGATTTTTTTGAGAATTCCTTTAGGTGTAGCCAGAACTGAGAAAAGGTAGAGGGGCATGGATCTCAGGACATACTTGATAAGGAGGATTCTCCCCAGGAGGGTGAAGAAATGGTGCATTTAGTTGTTTAGCTTGGCTTCTAGTTTTCCCAGTAACTCTTTCCAGGAGGTATTCCTGATCACTTTGTCGATTAACGAGGCTCGCAAATATTTAGAAGGGAGCCTAGCTTTTTGGAATCCAAGGATCAAAGTTATGTTTCTTTGGACATTGACATGCATATTAAAGAAGAAAATTTGACATTTAGCAAGGTTTATAACAGTACCTAAGGCGTCTTTGTAAAATTCCAAGATGCTCTTGATTGTTTTGGCCTCCTTCACCATGGACGATCCCATGAGGAGGTTATTGATTCAGGTGGATATTGGTGGCCACCCACTTGTTCTAACTAGCTCCTCTTGAAAGTTTTTAGTTCAACACGTTTCTCTGTAATGATGACATTTATTTGTAATTGTGGGTTCTGCACTTTTGGGGCTATCTTGAAACCCTACACAACATCTAGGTGGATATTGGTGGCCACCCACCTATTCCAACTGGCTTATTTTGGAAGTTTTCATGTGAGTACATCTTTCTGTACTTTCAAGGCCGTTTTGGGGCCCTAAACAATGCTTTTTTGGCTTGCCAAAGTCAAATGGTAGATAAAGAAAAAAATTGATGGCATAATGTGTATTTCTCGAAAAGACCTTTCCAACAGGATATCACACGCCTAAAACAGAGGTCGTATGCAAAAGTTACAACCTCGGGAAGTTGAGGTACCAACTTACCCATCGGAGCCCACATAACTTTTGACGTTTCATCTCCTAGGGTTAGGTTTTTGGATGTCTAGGGTTTTGGCATTCATGAGTAATGTTAAAAATGCCTGTGGAGCCTCATTATAATCATTCAACTCAGATGGATGCATGTAACAACCACATCTCCTCTAAGAGATAGCCACCACGATTCGAGCAAGTTGTTTTCAGTTCTGCAGTTTTACAGTTTCAACCTATTTTATTTATTCAATAGAAGTTATTGTTCACTGGATATCTGTTGTTGTTCTCCATATCTTTGTGTTACTATATTCAATATGTTATTCATTCCGTTCTGCTCATAAATTCAGTTCAGTGGTATCAGAGTGGTATGTTCTTCATTTAATTTTCTTCGTGCATGTCACCGACAAGATCTGGGTACAAGAAGTTGGGACTTGAACCAGTCGAGCCTTTGTAAGATCGGTCGCGTCGAGCCCGACAACAACTCATGGGGGACAAGAAGAAAGATCATGGAGCATGAGATCTTTTTAAACTGTTGTTTGAGGAAGCCCTTGCACGACAAAGGAATGAAATGATGGACAACTTTGCACAGATCCTTCGATGGCTACCCACAGGAGACACAACTTCATCAAATGGCCATGCAACCCCCTTCAAGGTACAAGTAAATTTTGATATTCCATTATTTGAAGGACTGATAGATGAAAATGTTGTAGATAAATTGTTGAATCTTCTCGAAGGGTATTTTTCGGTCCACAATTTTTCCGATAGGGAAAAGATTACTTTTGTACTCCTCAAGGCCATCCCCCATGTTAAGGATTGGTGGGATACTTACTCTTAGCAAAGGGCCATAGAGGAATCTACAATATTTGTGGTCTCCCCCACATTGTAGATTTTAACCTTGTACAATATTTACTGCAAACAAATTGTCATCTCAAGAACAAAAAAGATACAATGGCAAATACAAACATTACACAGAGATTTTTCCCCTGGAAACCCAAACCGAGAAAACTAGCATATTCTATATTCATTCATAGTGATACATTGTTTACAATACAATATACATATAGGAGCCAACAACATCCAAAACCCTAACCCAATGACCTGGATTAGTCAACAACCCTAATTCCTTAACCAAAAATAGAAAACCATTGGCAAAAAACCATGTGCCGAAAAACCACCTAAATATGTGACACTACTACTCGTGCAAAGAATATAACACATACCCAACACACATGAGATTCCTTCAGGGATGCCATTAAATAACAATACTACCATGTTGGAAGCTTCGAGGACCAGTACACAAGATGGACCATGCTGCGTCAAAAAAGGGACCAGACAGTACCAGAGTTCATCAATATTTTCCATACCCTGAGCACCAAATTGGGTATCAAAGACTCTGAACGACATCTGGTGCTCAAATATTGCGGTTGTCTGCATAGATACATTCAAACATAAATGGATTTTCTGGACATCACATCATTAGGTGCGACTTATAGATATGTTGTCAAGATCAAGCAGAAATTGAAGCAGAAGACGCAGAGTTTGGATCTGCAAACTACTCACAGCCGAAGCAGGGCAAAGGCGACCCCAACCCACAAAACAAGGGAAAAAGCAAAGATGGCTACTATGAGGACAACTATTCCAAGCCAAAACCAAAGAAGGGTAATGAGAAGTCGAAGAAGGACACATGAAAGTGGTGTGAATACCATAAAAGCCCTTGACACAACACTGAAGAATGTCGCTCCAAGTAGTCACTAGTGGTCGAGCTGAAATCTTCCGAGTCAGAGGAAAATTTTGACTCCAATTCAAATCTAGAAGGAGGGAAGCGGATTATCGATGACAAACCTAGCACCACTTTCGCTACCACCAAAGTCCAGCAAAGCGAACTCGAAGAACCAAAGGAAGGGGAACACCTCTTTCACTCACAGATGTGGGTAAAGGGGACTCCGCTTCATTTCATTGTCGATAGCGACAGTCAGAAGAACCTGATATCAACAGAGGTCGTTAAGTGACTGGACCTGCCGATGAAACTGCACTCGCAACCCTACACCATTGGCTAGCTTCGCCAAGGAAGATATCTCTGGATCAACCAACAATGTTGTCTGCCCTACAACATCAAGCCCTTCAAAGATGAGGTATTGTATGATATTGCTCCCCTTGAAGTTTGTGATGTTCTTTTAGGACAACCATATTTGTGGAAGAGACATGTTGTGTATGAGTCTAGACCCCACAGTGTTATTATTACTTTGGGTAGACAATTGTACAGGATACCAAAGGTAGCATCACCTACCGCTATTTCTTTAATCTCTGCTAAGCAATGCAACAAGGTCATTTCACAGACTGGGAAGTTCGTCTTCTTTGTGATCCGTGCTCACAGTAAGCAGAAGATTGTCACCACATCCGTGACCTCTACATAGAGCCTCTCTTTTCAACATAATAAAGTGAACGGGATCATGGAAGAGTACAGAGACATCTTGTCCTCCCCCATCGGGGTATCGACACACTGCCAGGTCAAGCATCAAATTGATCTAACCCCTGATGCACTTATGCCTAATGGACCAGTCTATCTTCGCTCGCTGATGGAATATGACGAAATTAAGCGTCAGATCCAAGATCTGCTTCAAAAGGGGCACATCAGACCCAACTCCTCCCCTTGCGGGAGCCTGATTGTACTGGTGTAGAAGAAAGACGGGACCTCGCGACTCTGCATTGATTACAAAACATTAAACAAAATCACAGATAGAAACTGGTACCCAATTCCTTGAATTGATGACCTTCTTGACCGACTCAAGGGGGAAATGTTCTTCAACAAGATTGACCTAAAGTGTGGCTACCACCAGGTTCCCATCGAACCGATTGATGTATGGAAGACAAATTTCAAATCTAAAGAAGGTCTCTTCAAATGGCTAGTCATGCCCTTTGGCTTAACAGATGCACCGACAACTTTCATGAGGTTGATAGATGATGTATTGAGACCCTTCACCAACTCTTTTGTGGTGGTATATTTCAATGACATCCTCATCTTCAGTAGAACTTGGGAGGAGCACATGCAACATATTCAATAGGTTTTGAGCAATCTATGACAACACAAGTTATGTACCAAATTGGAAAAATGCTCATTTGGCATGAACATTGTCCAATACTTGGGCTACATTGTTGATGAGAATGGGGTACATGTGGATCCATCTAAGATCCAAGTCATCCATGATTGGCCAACCTCGACCACACTAACCGATCTTCAAAGCTTCTTGGGACTTGCCAACTTCTACTGACGGTTCGTGTTGGGATTTTACCATGTTGCATGGCCCCTCAACCAAGTGACCAAGGGCGGTGGCAAGGCAAAGTTCACATGGGGAAAGGAACAACAATGAGCATTTGATGATCTGAAGCATCGCTTGTGCTCAGCTCTAGGACTCTCTTTACCCGATCTGCAACAACCGTTCAAGATTGAGACTGATGTGTTCGACTATGTTGTAGGCGCAATTCTCACTCAACACGGTCATCCATTAGCATACCATAGTGAGACACTCTCAGATAAGGTATGGAAATACCCCACCTATGACAGGGAAATGTATTCCATTGTGAAAGTTTGTCGTCAATGGAAACATTGCATTATGGGAAAGGAGACAATCATCCACACTGATCACAAGCCTCTGTAGTTCATACAAACATAAGGGAATTTGCAGAACGATCGCCATCAAAAGTGGTCCACATACCTGCAGTAGTTCCATCTCAACATCAAGTATAAGACACGGAGCACAAATTTTGTCACTGACTGCCTAAGTCGACCTCCCGTGGATGCACTCATCATCGTGCTCCACTCCTATGGGCATGAGGCATCTGAGTGGCCCTAACTTTATCAGTGGGATCTCGACTTCACCACCACCTATTAGCTTTTGGGTACAAGCATGAATACCATCGATTTTCACGTTCAGGATGGTCTATTATGCCATCCGGGACACCTTTGTGTTCCTGCAAGCGAGTGTGCAAAGATGATTTAGGAGGCGTGGAGAAAACTGTGGTCGTTCTACAGGAAAATTTTTACCGGCCAAAACTTCGACAAGACATCAACAAGTATATCATATCTTGCACTGCTTGTGTTATTGTTATAGGATAAGTCTGTAAGTGCGGACACAAACCGACCTCCCTAGATCCACTTGGATCTAGAACAAAACAGGACAGAATAATACCCTTTCCCTAGATCTAGACTATTGAATGAACTAAGAGATGAGGATCATGGACATACCTTATGAACGCTTTCCTTAGATCTCTGTTGTTCCAAGCTTTGCTCCAATGCTCTCGTCCCGTTCAGATCACCACAGAACGAACCAATCGAAGTAAAGGCAGATTAATATATTCAATAACTAGTCTATACATATGATCAAGGAATTATGTAATAAAGTGACATCATCTTTATGGGAAAGGGACATATTACTGTATTGAATTAATTGAAAGTGAAACTTACAACCTGAGCCTTGATGTCGTAGGTCTCCTTTCGATGGCTTCTAGCTCTGACACACACACTTGCTCATGCATGAAGAAAATCAACCACATATGATGACCTTGTTATTGTCTCTTGTTGCTGTAGCATCAGTCCTCCATACAGTCTTGCACTAATTCTATAATCAATCTCTTGCTATCTTACTCAACTTAACTTAGCTTAACCCTTTCCATGAGCAATCTCCTCAATATATAGGAGAAGATAGATTAGTTACTTGGATAGGGAATGATCCCAAGATATCTGGAATGCCAGCACCTGAATAACCATTCGAAAGCCAACTCACTCTTCTAGAAGATTCCCTTCTAGAAGGTTCGAGATTTTCATCTTTTTCCTCTTTAAAAACATGTTCGCACCCTAACAATGAGTACAATGCGAGAAGTTCGCACCCCAGCTTAATGCAGCCTATGAGAATGAAGCATTCTCGCAGGCAGCTATATAGGTAGCCTGCGAACATCTTCAAAAGTGTAATTTGTGGAAGAAGACAACTGTAACTTTTCTCATGAAAGCATTCTTGGTGAAGAGCTTGATTTTCCATCATCATAACATCACCGTGAAATCATCACGATGACCAAAATTGTGGATAACAGAATGCCCCCCAAAGTCTGAGAGTGGAACCAGTGACAATCAATAGACTTTGTAAGCTGCATGTGTGTGTCAAGAACCAAAAGCACACCTAATCAGAGACCTGCAAACATCCAAGCATCAACAGAATATCATATATACCAATTCCTGAGGTAGGCATTCCCATACTCAGATCATAGACTGATGACATCATACACAAAGGTCATGGCCACCAATCATACACTGTGGATCCATGCAATCATAATATAGCACAGCCACTTGAATACATTGTGGATCTATGCGACAAATTTTAATCAAGACGACATAGCCACAAAACATACACAGTGGATCTATGTGTCGCAAATCATATATATACTCCATCTCAACCTGGATCGCAAAGACAATATCCAGGGTCTTCAATCTCATCGCCCAAAGTACGAATCTAACCATGTGATTACATGTTTCGAAGTCGAACATGGTAGAAACCACTTGATTACCGATCATTTATGTATACCGTTAACAAGTGCGAGGGAAATCACCATTGATGTCAATGACTCCCAAGGTACTATAGTACAATCCATCGACTGTGAATAAATGAGTTGATGTCGAACACCCGACGGAATCTCCCGATCAGGGGTCAATGATGTAAACCCTCTGTCGAAAGCGAGAAACTTGCCATTGAGGCATGCAAGCTTCAAGGTACTAAATAATTTCTAAGTCTTGATTCCGGATAATGTGCTGAAGTCGACAGAACAAGACTCGTCACAGGAGAGCCTTGATGTATCCCCCATCAGTGACACGAAATAAGTAACTGAGTTTGAAAGTGAAACAGAGTATGTGGCAATTGGAATTTGGACACAGAGAAGGCCGACACGAAGTGAATGGACAACTGCAGATGGCCGACTCAAAGAGAGGTTTCAGACGGACAACTCTTGAACATATGAATGACACGACCAATGATTTGGCAGCATTGACTCAAAGATGACACATGGAAAGGCATTGTTATCAAATCGAATGAGAGACAAACAGATTTCCCAAACCGGCTTCAAATAATGAACAGGAGGTGTCATGTTCAAGAGCGACACTTACTGCCAACTAACACAAAGATGAAACATGTCCCTTTCCCAAATTTCCCCCCCACCATTTCTGGCAAGTACCTCTTTATTTTTACGCAAGCTTGAAGAGGATCACATATGCTTGTTGATATAAGCTCATCCTTCGGACGAGTCCCTCGGAGTATTTTTAACGAACCCTAAGAAGGAGTGGTTCGGTCCCATCACGGGTCTGTCAATGTTTGTTTAACGAGTCCAGAGATAGAAAACTCGAAGGTTTTTCAAGATTATAGAGTTAGGAAAAACACTCAAAAGAGAACTCTCTCAGTTCCTTTTTCGTACAATAGTCCAACGAGACCGAAAAAGGGTTAAACTATCGCTCGAAGGACGCATAACTTCAAATACTCTAACGAGTGTGAAAATAACAAGATCACTCGGCAATCTTTTCATGTTTAGAGAGTCTGAAAAGAGCTTAAAGTTAACTCCAGGGGGGTTCCTTTTTCGTGTAACCACAACGAGCCCGGAAAAGAGATAAAACAGCGCTCGATTACGTTCTTATATTTTTGACAAGCGCGAGAACAGATAAAAGACGCTTGAGGTTTTAAGTCAAAACCATAGAAAATAAACAAATTCACACCACACCGTAAAAAAAAATTGTCCATAATCATCCGCATTGGGTACCTGCAAGTCATTTTACTCACTTTTGTATTAGTAATTAGGGTTAAATGGGTTAAATAATGAATAAACATGAAAAAATCCACTTTTAACATGGTAAAAAGTAAATAAAACAAATTTACAATTCATTTTACCATATTGTTTTACCCATTTACCATTGGTGTGCAAAAAACCTCCATTTTACCTCCGATCTTCATCGTCGATTTTCGGGAGCTTCGGGCCATCATTCTTCGAGCCGTCTGCGGTGTTTTGGTAAGTTTTCAAATCTCTATCTTTTCATGGTTTCAATTCATGATTTTATTGGTTAAATTTCAAGTTTGGAGTTAGTTTTTGAAACCCTATGCGTGAAGGAGGATTCTCGCAAGCTGACCATTCGGGGCCTGCGAGAAGTCCTCATTCTTGCAGGTGGGCTTGAGCTACAATGCGATAAGTTCACACTGTGCGCTATAAGCCACCTGCGAATAGTGCAAAGCCCAATTTTTTTTTAAATTTTTAGCCAATAAAAAAGGTTTATTCCATGAATGAGAGTTTTAATCATCTTCCTATGTTCCCTATGCAGGTTTATAACCATCACAATGGTGCTCGAATGGAGAGAAAGGGAACACGAGGATGATAATGCAACCGCCGAAAATCACCCTCCGACTCTTGCCGCTTTAAGAGATTGTGGTCTCTTGAAGTATTTCCGCATACTGGGCATGAGAGCCCAAGTTCGATTGCTAGAACACTTAGTCCGGATGTGGGATCCGGATCAGCAGGTTTTTAATGTCGGAGCTCACACATTGACGATTGACATTGAGGATATCTATTCCCTGACTGGGCTATCCAGACGAGGGTCCTACGTCAGTTTGACTAGTAGTCGGAGGGGTGGTCTGAAAATGAGTGAGTATTGCCGAGAGTATTGCGTGCCAGAGGCTGAACGACAAAAAGGAAAAGTGGTCATTTGGGGAGTGACTGATATAACTCTCCGTACCATTCTCTTCACTATCACTCGGATGGCAGGAAGTGCTGCCCCACATATGGCTCTGCAGAGCTATTTTCAGTATGCCATCGAGTGTACTGAGCCCCGGGTTTTTAACTGGGTTGATGCAGTTTTACGCAGTCTCAAGAAACAACTGACCAAATGCAGGCACGGAGATCTAAAGTAGTTTGGTTATGGATCATTGTTGGTGTCCTTCTTCTGTGAGAGGGTCCCAGTGTATAGACTTCAGGCTGAGTGGCACTTTCCGAGTCCTAGGGATCCACGGATGTTGCGATGGTGTCAACTCATGGCTAGACATGTGACAGGACCGATCGTCAGGTATGACGATTCCTTCTTAGATTGGCTTCAAGGCCAAGTGCTGATGATAGAAGATTATGCATACGCAGGTTTGGATTTCCGCGGTGATCCTGACCTTGCACTTCCTGAAGACGCACAGTGGGGAGATATTGGTAAGAAGTTCACAAGTTTTTTATCTTTTAAATGTTTTTGTATTTTTAACATATTTAAATGTTTTTGTTTTTATAGTTTTGTCTGAAGACTAACACCAAATTTTTTTTGATAACACAGTCGTTGGGGCATATAGACCTGCTGGTAGTTCTCCTATCTAGAGACGAGGAGAGGCAGCAGTAGCCGTTCCGCAGTATGCCGAGGACTATCTGATAGTGGAGCAGAACTTAGAGGGTTTGATGGCTGATGTTCCAGATATGGCTCTGGAGGATATTCCACGACGCGATCAGCGTCACACCGTGGGAGTCTCTGCCTCTATGGGTCGCTTGCTCCGTAGAGTTGCTAGGACATTAGTGTGCTATCGTGAACATCATTGATGTCATGATATCGTTATGTAGAAGCCAAGAGCTTCCATTTTTGATATTTTGGTCTTCGGACACATTTTGTAAAAACAAACTTTGATCGTTATATATATATACAGGGTTTCTACCAGCTTACTTTACATTTGTGTACATTTTAATGTGTTTGATTTATAAGTGATTTAAATGCATGTCCAATACATAATTAGCTAAAGCATTTGTTAATGTATTAAGACTTCTCGGAATGTGTTGATATTCTATATGATCAAAATGTCGTTCCAAGAGGCGAATCCGCAAATATACTCTTAATAATGTAGGACTTCGAATAGAGTAGACATTACTTAGTTGTAGCACCACTAGCTGCGAGTCAAGTCGCACAACCAAACGATGAATTCCAAGAGAGATAACATCAACCAATAACTCAATAACGATGCTATACTCTGCGATGTTGTTGGTTGCCCGCCCAAGACATACACCTCGTAAAGATATAAGCTCGTTTGTTGGGGCATAGATTGCCCAGGTAGCGGAAGCTAGGTTCCGAGTACTATGGCTAGCACCGTCGGCGAAGCCAATATAAGGTAGCGAATACTCCGACATCTGGCAATCAAACACAATGTCACGTAAGGGCAGAGACCAGATAACGTCAAAAGCAAAACTAAAGTAACACACACACGGAGTATGATACATAAAATACAAGTACTCGTGCACAAATTACTCATGCATAGTACTTCTTTAAGTACAACCCATTCCTGGGTTCACTCAAAAGGTACCCCATCATAATCCACTAACTCATACGCTCATTTTTCCAAAACCTTGCTAACAATGTAAGGCCCACGCCACATTGGTTCAAATTTCCCAGCTCCTAAGACATCTTTATCTTGTTCATATAGAAGAACAAGATCTCCTTCAGAGAAGACACGAGGTTTGACATGCTTGTCATACTGTGCCTTAACGCG
>ML778436.1:861012-889147 GCA_009831015.1 Picea engelmannii | reverse complement strand
GGAAACTGAGGAAGTGTCGGGATGAAACCGGGAATAGGATGCCCAGGAAACTGAGGACCACCTGGAGAACCAGCAGGGGTTTGTGGAGGTGTTGGATGAGTAACATTCAACGTAGGATTCAATGCATGGTAACCAGGGGGTAAATTCGGATTAACCTCAGGAGGACGCTGGGTATTGATAGGGGCAAGAGTTGTTGCCGGAATCTCGGTTTGGACATTTGTAGTAATTGCGAGATGAGCCATCTCAGGAGGGAGAATAAAACGATAAGTGGTAGTCTCTGGTGTAGTTTTTGGTTCAGGAGACACAGGAGGGTTGATTTCGTAAACAGGGGTTGATTCAATGCCAAACAAAACTCGTCGGAAATCACCCGACCAAAAAGGATCTTGGCCTACTACACCGTGAGAAGGCCCAGCGATAAATTCAGAAGATGTAACAAGAGTTTCTTCAGAAGGATTTAATCGTCCAACAGGTCGTTCACCACGACGAATGCGATAATCCTCTACAGTATTGGTAATTCGAAATTCAGCAAGAGGATCAGTAGGTTCTACTTGTGGCGGTGGTGTAAAAACTTTCGGGACGTCACTTATGTCCACGTGTGGTAGAGTAACAAGAGGGATTTCACCCGGACGAGGAGAGTCCTCAGGGGTACCCTCAGGTGTTGTTGTGTGCAAAGGTTGTGAAGTTTCCGGATGTTCCGGAGACAAACCTTGCATCCTACGTGAACGTCGTGGGGGAGCAATTGTAAACAAGTAACAAGCTCCTCAAAAATCATATGGTCAACTACAAGAAACAAACAACATACACTAATAAACAAAATCTAGAAGCAATCACCAAGCAAACAATACCTTCTAATATCGAAGCCACTAGTTGGTGATGAAATCCAACATCGCAACAACAAGACAAGAAGGGGCGGGGCTAGGGTGGAAAAGTTACGTTGACGACCTGCTTAACAGACTTACACCCTGGTGCAAGCTCCCACACATATTCATGGGTATACCCTCCAAGGAGCCCGAGTGAGTTTGATCAACGTCAATTCTAGGTACTGTGAAGACTTTCCCCTCCACAGTCACCTTGGGTAAGTACCTAGAGAGATAGGCCACTAAGGTCACCAGAAACAACAGTACTGCCTGGGGAAACATTCGTCAGTCCGATCCACACGCAAGGGCAGGGTATCGAGCCCGAAACCAACTCAAAGGCTTCCACTCATAATTGTGGGTATACCTCGGAGTGATTCCCGTAATACGTGCAATCTCTACACTGATGTCAACAAAGCAGGTTAGTATCTCTGCCAACACCAATGCGACCTAATGCTTGACCCTTGTGTTAGAAGGGCTTCCCAGGACAATATGCAGCTAATGGAATTTTACACTCCCTAACTCAAGATACTATTGTGTGTTTTTGAGCTTTTGGAGAGTGTGTCTCTCTACCTACTCCAAAGCACTAGCCTAGCTAAATGTTGGTGTAAAAGAGCCCTAGAAAAGAGTTACTAGATCAATTTTAATATTACGCAATGTTTTTAATGGCTGTTGTTTACTCAAAGGCAACGAAAATGAAACTCATGATGTGTGACTCTGACCCAAATAATGCAAGGATATGATGAAATATAATTCTTTTCATTCGATGAATCCTAGTTATGGGAGAGAGAAAACAATTTCCGAATCAATCTCGATACTACAATGCAAATGCAATGCTCAATTTACTTTCAGATACCAATGCAAACAATCATGAATAAATGAACAATTCGCTATATATGTCTTTCTTCAAAACTTCAATACTCTAAAACTTTGATTTTCAATGTTTTCAACAAAGCAAAAACAAAAACTTGAAAGAAAACATGTGGTTCACTTTCCAAGAAGAACTCTGATGACAGAGAAAAGAAAATCAAATCATCAATACCAAACAATCAATGACAACCCAACCAAAACTTTCAATGAAAGTAAGAACAAAAAGCAAACCAAGGAGTTCCTCAGTGCAAATGAAAATTGTCCTTTCAAACTAACAATCAATCGAGAAACACCAAACACTTAACTTCCAATCAATCACTGATTCTTAGCCAACACGACAGACTCAACTCCAGAAATCAGAGAGACTAAAAATGCCAAAAAGAGCCAAGACAAGAAAGTCAAACTACAAAGGCAAGCAAAGAACCTAGAAACCCTAGATTAGTCCAAGCAAGCAAACTAAGCAAAAGATATGTAAGCCAGTGATCCAATGTGTCAAAAAGATGTAAATCAACCTTACTGAGCAATTGCAAAAGTCAGAACTTGAATTCAAAAATTTCACAAAATATGTTCGCAGGCCAGTGTGTAGCACAGTGCAAGAATAGATTGTTCTCGCAGGCCACTGTGATGCAGAATGCGAACAGTTCGCACTGGAATATATAAGCAAAGTGCGAACCTCAGTGGTTCTCGTAGGCTGCTAATGGACACAGTGCAAGAATCCTTGAAACTAATGAAAATTTTGAAAAATCAAGCAAAATTGAGACTGGCTGATAGACCTAGAAGGTCTAGGGTATCTTGAGGACTCAGAGATTGACAAATCAAGAGAAAAAGGCAAATAGAGCAAATGGCCACAGAAAATTCAAAAACCATAAAGACAAAAGGGACAAGATCCCCAGCGGAGTCGCCAATTTTGTTATAGGATAAGTCCATAAGTGCGGACACAAACCGACCTCCCTAGATCCACCTGGATCTAGAACAAAACATGACAGAATAATACCCTTTCCCTAGATCTAGACTATTGAATGAACTAAGAGATGAGGATCATGGACATACCTTATGAACGCTTTCCTTAGATCTCTGTTGTTCCAAGCTTTGCTCCAATGCTCTCGTCCTGTTCAGATCACCACAGAACAAACCAATCGAAGTAAAGGCAGATTAATATATTCAATAACTAGTCTATACATATGATCAAGGAATTATGTAATAAAGTGACATCATCTTTATGGGAAAGAGACATATTACTGTATTGAATTAATTGAAAGTGAAACTTACAACCTGAGCCTTGATGTCGTAGGTCTCCTTTCGATGGCTTCTAGCTCTAACACACACACTTGCTCATGCATGAAGAAAATCAACCACATATGATGACCTTGCTGTTGTCTCTTGTTGTTGTAGCATCAGTCCTCCATACAGTCTTGCACTAATTCTATAATCAATATCTTGCTAGCTTACTCAACTTAACTTAGCTTAACCCTTTCCATGAGCAATATCCTCAATATATAGGAGAAGATAGATTAGTTACTTGGATAGGGAATGATCCCAAGATATCTAAAATGCCAGCACCTGAATAACCATTCGAAAGCCAACTCACCCTTCTAGAAGATTCCCTTCTAGAAGGTTCGAGATTTTCATCTTTTTTCTCTTTAAAAACATGTTCGCACCCTAACAATGAGTACAGTGCGAGAAGTTCGCACCCCAGCTTAATGCAGCCTGCGAGAATGAAGCATTCTCGTAGGCAGCTATATAGGTAGCCTGCGAACATCTTCAAAAGTGTAATTTGTGGAAGAAGACAACTGTAACTTTTCTCATGAAAGCATTCTTGGTGAAGAGCTTGATTTTCCATCATCATAACATCACCATGACATCATCACGATGACCAAAATTGTGGATAACAGTTATTGTCAAGCCAACCATCGAGAAACAAGGCTTATACACCCCTCTTCCTACTCCCGAGAGGCCTTGGGAATCCATCTCGATTGATTACATGTCTGGCCTTCCATCCACCAAGCAAGGCAATGATTGCGTATTTGTGGTGGTTGATTAGTTTTCGAAGATGGCCTTTCTCACAGCCTACAAGAAGAGCATCACAACGACAGATACTGCCAAGCTCTTCTTCGAACAAGTGTGGGTCCATCTTGGGATACCATAGACCATCATCTCCGATCAGGACAACATGTTCCTCCACACATTCTGGTCGAGTCTCTAGTCACTGTTGGACACCGAGCTCACTAAATCCATTGTCTTCCATCCTCAAACCGATGGCCAAACATAGGTCATCAATCATATGATTGTGCACATCCTACACATGTGTAACTCTAAGCATCCATGTACATCGGATGAGAGTCTTCCCTATGTTCAACACAACTACAACAAGGCTCTCCATAGCTCCACTGGCCATATCCCATTTCAGGTGGGGCTGAGATTCCAACCCTTGGGTCCCATTGATGTTGCACTACCTCTTGCAACCACACAAACAAAATCTTCCCATGTTCAATCTAAGGCCGACAAAGCCACCAAATTCATTAAGCCGATTCAACACATCCGCCAATAGGTCCATGAGATCTTGTAGAAATCCAATGCTAAGTACAAGTAACGCCATGATCAACACCGGGTACCGCACAAGTTTCAGGTGGGAGACAAGGTCTAGTTACATTTGCAGAAAGAACGCCTTATAGGGCCCCATCGAAAGATTTGTCCACTTTGCTATGGGCCTTACACTATCACCAAGGCTATGGGTGACACTGATTTTGAGCTCAACACTCCCCCCTTCCTTGGCTTGCACCCAATGTTCAATGTGGACCTCCTCCGACCATATTTTACACCATTATGGGACACCTTGGAGATCGCAGAACAATTGAAACCAACAATGCTCAACCCTGACTGCATGGAACATGCATCCACTGATTAGATAGTGGACACACAGGTCAAGGGCACTCGTTAGCAGAGGATCCAACTTTATCGGGTTGTCAAGGTAGGGTAGTTCCTGCACCAAGGAAAGTGGCTCATTCGAGGCCAAATTCAACATAAATTTCCTCACCTGATGGGGGCACTCAACACAATGAAGACCATTGCTTCCTAAGGGGGGCGGACTGATCCAGGTGGATATTGGTGGCCACCCACATGTTCCAATTGGATCCTCTTGACAGTTTTTAGTTGAACACGTTTCTTTGTAATGATGAAATTCTTTGTAATTGTGGGTTTTGCACTTCTGGGGCTATCCTGAAGCCCTACATAGCATCCAGGTGGATATTGGTGGCCGCCCACCTATTCCAACTGGCTTATTTTGGAATTTTTCATGCTAGTATATCTTTATGTACTTCCAGGGCCGTTTTGGGGCCCTAACACTGTTTTTTTTTTGTTTGCCACAGTCAAACTATAGACAGAGTTAGAGTTTGATGGCATAATGTGTAGTTTTCGAAAATACCTTTCCAATGGGCTATCACACACCTAAAACAGAGGTCGTATGCAAAATTTACTACCCCGGGAAGTTGAGGTACCAACTTACCCATCGAGACTCACATAACTTTTGGTGTTTCATCTCCTAGGGTTAGGTTTTTGGATGTCTAGGGTTTTGGCATTCATGAGTAATGTTAAAAAGGCCTCTGGAGCCTCATTGTAGTCATTCTGCTCAGACGGATGCACGTAACAACCACATCTCTTCTCAGAGATAACTACCACCATTCGAGAAAGTTGTTTTCAGTTCTGCAGTTTTACAGTTTCAACGTATTTTATTTATTCAATAGAAGTTGTTGTTCATTGGATATATATTGTTGTTCTCCATATCTTCGTGTTATTGTATTCAATATGTTATTCATTTCGTTTTGCTCATAAATCTGGATCAATTGTTGTCCATGAATTGGAGTTGGGAGACTGGATCCACCTCATCCTGAATTTTGATCCCTTGTAATTTCTTTTCAGCCACGACCTTTTGGATTAGTCTCCCCAAGCCTTCTGCAAGGATAATATAGAGGTAGGGGGACAAAGGATCCCCTTGTCTAATACCCCTCGAGGGATTGAAGGTTTTTGAGGGGGATTCATCTACGAGGATTGAAAATAAGGTTGTTGAAATTATCCCATATATCTAGTGGATCCAATCCTCTACGAAGCCAAACACTTCCAACATCTTTTGGAGGAATTCCCAACCGATACGATCGCAAGCCTTTGACATGTCTAATTTAATTAACATGCCTACCTTCTTGGACTTTTGCATGGAATGAATAGTTTCATGGGAAACAATGAACCCATCTATAATTTGTCTTCCTTCCACAAACTCTCCCTGTCCCATCTATTTCTAACTTCCTCTGTCTGGTCTCGTGATATAACTTCCAATTGAATGACCACCATTTCCGATTCCATGTGTTTCTTTTCCTCAAAGATGTTCCCAAAAACCTCCTTGTTCCACGTCTTAATCCAGAGCTTGACATGTTTCAATTTCTGCTGGACTTGGATTATTTTGGTGCCATACAAGCCTGGGATTTCATTCCACCATGTTTCAATATTCTGTAAAACGTCTGGATGATCTATCCACAAATTTTCAAAACGAAAAGATTTAGGGTGGGGGGCAATTTTCTCCTCCCAGGAGAGGTTGATCGACCAGTGGTTTGAGCCATAAAAGGGAAGGACTTCCACCAAAATTGCTTGTTGACCCTGAAATAGGGTTTCTGAAGTCAAGGATTTGTCAAGCCTAACATATATTTTTTGTTCCCCCTTCCTTCTATTGCTCCAGGTGAAAGAACCATTATTGGACTGAATATTAATAAGTTTGTGGTTCTCTATCCATTCATGAAAAGCCACGCTTTCCCCCTCCAGATGTCTTATCCTGCCTTCCTTCTCCTAGAGCGTTGAGATCATATTAAAATCACCCCCTATGATCCAATGGTGGTCATGTAGGAGTGTCCCAAGATGGTTGAGGGAGTTTAGAATACTCCACTTGAGTTGAGTGGTACGAGGACCGTAAGCATTCGAGATGAAGCCTTGGGTTTGAGGGCCAATCTCTGTGAAACTCATCGTGACAATCCGTGTAAGGGTGGAGAGCAGATCTAAGTTCCAATTACCAAGGTCCCACAATATTGCTAGGCCCCTAGAAGCACCCTCTGAGTCCATTGCCTCAACTTCACAACCTCTCTAAATATTTTTTGAAATTTTGATCATTGTCTCCTTATCACATTTTGTTTCTTGGATCAGAACTACCTTTGCTTTTTCCTGCATAATTATTTTCTTGATCATTCTGTGTTTGGATGGGGCATTCATACCATGCACGTTCCATGATACGAGCTTCATTATATCACTTTTTTTGGGTTTACCATTTGGCCTGAATCCACCAGTTGGGCTCCTGTTTCTTCGATTACCTGTCTACATGGTTTTCTTCCCCTCTTTTTTTCCTCACTGGTTTTTTTTTAAGAATCTTCAGGGGATTAGGTTTAACCCCAAAGCTGCCCGAAGAACTTGCAAAAATCCCCAACCCTTTCTCTTTCCCCTTGCCATCCCGAGTGTTTGCTTGTAGGTTGGATGAGTGATCTGCGTTTCTCTCCTTCATTTCTTGTTCTCCTTGGTATTGCTTTTGGGACTTAGTATTGCGTTCTATCTTTTCCATGTCCATTTCTTAATAGTCTTGGGTTTGGCCTCCTTGATTTGGGTCTTGATCTTCCCGATCCTACATCTCTAGTTCCCTTTCCTTTGGCTCCACTTGTTTATCTTTTGGATCTGGTATGTTTTGTTTGTCGGTGGTTCTTGGTTGCTGTATTTCCTTCTTCTACAACTCTTGACAATATTGCTCTTCATTTTCTGGGTTGTTCTCCTCCAAAGTTTTGACCCTGTTTTTATTGTTGCTTTCCTCTGTGACCGACTGGTTCCCCCGTCTTCGTCCCACCTTGCGTTTTCCTTGAATTTTGGTGAATCCTTCCACATCTGTTCCTTTTTGATGTTTGGTGTCATTCTGCTTTACATTTAGGGGGCAATATCGAAACAGGTGCCCATGGACATGGCATTTCCTACACATGAACGAGATATGTTCATAGTCCACTGTTTGGCTCCATTCATTGTCCTGGTAAGCTGTTGTAACTACCTTCAGGAGGGCTTGTGCTACATTCATGTAGACGCAAATCCGCACATATGAGGTATATTTAGCAATCTCCGTCACCTCAGATATTTTAGTGAAGGATCACATAGTATTTCCTATGCCTTCTAGTGTCTCGTATTCCCAGGATTCTTGAGGCAACGAGTATAGTCTTATCCAGACCGTGGCCACCGCAGAGTCCTCTTTCTCTGGGGCAAATCTCTCCGTCCAATATCGTAGGTGGAGGGTTGCGAAGTTGAAGAAATACGAGCCTTCTTCGAACACTTTGTCTCTGTCCACCGGGTTAGAGAAAATGGTTGTGAAAAAGCCTTCCTAGCTTTAGGTCTACTTGGCCCTTGACCTTCCATCTGGAGCTCACCCAACCTGTGAGAGCTTTTTCTGATGGCTAGATCCCCATGAATTTGCCTTTTAAGGCATGATCTTTCATGTGGTGTATATAGTTGCCTATACTATGAGAATTGACTTCATACACGAGGTTCTCCTTTGTGCATGTGTGGCAGGTGTTCATTTTGGTTTTGTCTGCTCCGTATTCCCTTCCTTGTTTCCCTTGCCTACACCCCCCTTCTCCGTATCCTCCGCTCGTGTCGCCGCTTTTCCCATAACTTCGTCCTTGAATGTTAGAGATTCTAGCTTGCCTCGGTCCCTGAGCGAACAAGAGGGCCCTAACTTGTCTGCTTCCTCCCGAGCTTGCGCCGCCATACTTATACCCTAATTGCGTCCTTTACTGATCCTCTACACTTGCAACCCTAACCAGTCGACCTGAACCGCTTACCCTTTTCACTCTTCATCTTCTCATCACATATTTAAAAATATTAAAAATACCTCCTTGTTTCTTGAATGTTTGTTGCATGCAACACAAATATTTATTAATGTTATAGAGCTTTAGGGTTTTGTATAGGGTTTATGTTTTGATTCTCATAACATCTTTTAAGGGAAAGGGTATGAGAGACCTATATACTTTCATCATCATCTCATTATTATCATTTTCATTACCATCATGAAAATTTATTATAAATGATCATTTGATGTGATTTTTATTTTCACTACCATCATGAAAATTCATTATAAATGATCATTTGATGTGATTTTTATTTTCACTACCATCATGAAAATTCATTATAAATGATCGTTTTAATTTGATGTGTCTATGTTATTGTTAAGAGTTTGTAAATTATGTCATAAAATACTTTTGAATAATCTAAAAAAACAAAAATAGAAAAACAAATAAAAATCTATACTAAAGGTTATTTCCAACCATAAATAAACAACAAAAAAATAATATCATAAATAAAAAAAATACTTATAAATAGATGAACCATATCCCAACTATAAGCAAACCATAATTAAACATCAAAAAATAGTATCATAAATAAAAAAATACTTATAAATAGATGAACCATATTCCAATTATAAGCATAGTCTCAAGATTAGTCATATCCCAACCATAAACATAATTTTAAAATTAAGGCATGGAGTAATTGCTTTGGGACTATCTCTCTTATTAAATTAAATTATAAGTTAATTAATCTAAAAAGATTTATTTTTTTAAATTGATAAAAATTTAATATTATTAAGTTGTGTGGATTTTGTTTTTAAGTTGTCAGAAATTAATATTATTAAGTTGTGGATTGATGATGTGAAATGTTCATTGACTCATTATTATTTAAAAAAAACACACATGTTTACAAAATAATTATTATTAAGTTGTGGATTGATGATGTGAAATGTTCATTGACTCATTATTATTTAAAAAAAACACACATGTTTACAAAATAATTATAGAAAACAAACGGCCATTAAACCTAGAAAGACTTACTCTATACTATAGAATTAATTTAATTTTTTTATAAAAGAATATTAATTTTTTTATAATTTTTTTTTATGATTGGCATGATTTTTTCTCAATGAAAAATGCAATGCGCTTAGTTTCCAGCTTTCCACAACACTATGTCCATGTTATTCCCTCTGACGTGGCACCCTTGCAAAATAAGATCGCACGATCAATTCCCTGGCGCTGCCAGCGAAATAGAGGAAGTGTTGGTTTTATCCATTAATCCCGGTTCATTTCCACCAGCTGTGCTTGCGTTGTCAGAAGCCGAAATAATATACATTCTGCGCAGGGATTCCTGCTTCTCCTTATGATCCCTTAATCCTTGAATCCTAACAGTGAAGCCATTAACAATTTTGTGGTTTCAGAAAGCTTCATTGAATCGCTCACTAAAGCTCTGTTTCAGGTACGCATTTTCCCTTTTATTGTGAAACCTCTTTGCTACCATGCTAAAATCATGTTGAAAATGTTGTCCAGGAGCTTTACATAAGCTTTGATTTTTAGCTTAAAGGATTCTGCATAGATCCTTTCTTTTTGGCTAGATCTGCTTGCTAACATACGAAGTTTGTTCGGAAAATGCTCTTCAGGACCTCTACATAAAAAATTTGATGCTAAAATTTACGATCGGAAAATGATTTAACGCTTTGATTTTTAACTTTAAAGTTTGTTTGGAAAAAGCTGTCTCGGATATCTGCACAGGTTTTGTTGATATTACGAGAATGCACGATAGTGATTTGTGATGCTTGATTATATTTCAGGAATGGCAACAGTAGGAGGAGCGATGGATCTGGCTTCAGGAGTGGGAGGCAACATTGAGAAAGGCCAAATGCTGACCGCAGTTGAAGAGTAAGCTTTTCGATCCTGCAGTTTGCACTTTCTCTTTATTTCCCCTCTATGAACGTGTTTCGTGAAGGGCCAGGGTTTTGTAAGCCAGAGAATTCAAAAAAACACAGCGAAAATGAGTGTGAAGGTTTTTCAATGCACTGAATATGTTGCATTATGCCTTAGAATATACAGTGGCCATTCCTCTAGGAGAAAAAATAACCTTTTCTGGATTCTTACTAGCTACTTACAAAGATTTTTTGAACTTCTTGGATAGTTTCTTCTTGAAGTTGCTTTGATGAAAGATAGGCCTACGGAATATTCGGAATCCATTGATATCTTTGTAATCTTTCTACATAATATTCGGAATCGATTGATGTTTTCTTCGTGACAAGCAATGAAAGAATAACGATCGAAGTTATGTAAGCGGCTTGGTTTTTGCAGTAACTGCAAGCTACAGTTACTTTGTTTTAAGAGCAATAGGAGCATTTGCTTGCAGGTTGCACGAGTTTTGACGAGGCCATCACCCTAGAGCGGCGACTGAAGTTTTTGAAACTTTCTACAGGATTTTTGGAATCCATTGATGTTTTTGTAAACTTGGTTGTTTTCTCCGTGAAAAGCAATGAAAAAAATAAAGATCGAAGTTTGGCAGTCACAATGTATAAGCGGTTTGGTTTTTGCAGTAGCCACTAGCTAGAGTACTTTGTTTTAAGGGTCGTGGGAGCAGGGCCGTAGGAGCGTTTGCTTGTAGATGAGGTCATCATCCTAGAGACCAAATATGTGATGTTACAGGCCATCTTGCTACAGTGGCATATCTCTATGTTGGGATTTCGTTCCACATTAATACTGTTCTTCTTCTCTTCTCCTGACGTGACCTTGTTATTATGCTTGGTATTGGTTCATCCGTTATTTTTATTATCTACACGAAGGTAAAGACCGTGGGCACATGACAGGGGTAGGGTTAGCCATTACTTTTATTATCTACAAAGAGGTAAAGACCCTGGTCACACGGCAAGGGTACGGTTACGCTTGGATCCCTCCACTCTGCTTTATTACACAGTCTAACTGCGTGCTGCTAAAAGACTAGTTATCTCATCTGGTGAGAACTATTAATGCGAAGAAGCGTTTCAATTACTTGTTTCCAAAGATGTCGAGATCTGTTTTAGAGGTTCCTAATCTGAAAATCAAAGGCCAACCTGGCCATGGTTAAGGAGAAGCGTTGAAATTTCTAGGGTAATACTGTTCTCCGGGGCTTTATGAGAAACATTACGGGGAGACCTGTTTCCGGTTCTGTTCCCTTTCTTATTCCTGTTCCTGTCTAGACACTACATTAGTACATTACTGATCAATTTTACATGCATAGTACATGTTGGGTGGTGTTCGTGTTTCTTACCTTTCAAAACTTTAGCCCTGTTTCTCGTTCTGTTCCCATTTCGTGTTTCCAGTAACATATGATTTTGTGTGTGCGAGAATTAAATGTCCTCTTTGCATAGCTATTTAGTTCAACTCTGAAATACCTGACATGGGTCTTGTCACCTCGTTAAGAAGCAAGTTGTCAGATCTTTACCATAGCAACTAAAAGTTGTTGTGCCATTGCCCTCGTCATTTGTTCTAACAAAACAACAAAGTTGATATTGTATGATGTATCACATAGATATTATACACAATATAGTACTATGATAGCACAGGTGAATAGTGCCATATAATACAAACTATACAGGACATAGAATGCTCCTTAGTTCCAAAAGGAACTTATTGACTTTGTTGGAAAGGAAGTAAGGGTTACCAACTGTCTAGTGTCTTGGTTCCTCATTTTGGCCAAAAATATTTAGGCAAACGCTGGAATTCTGCTTTAATTGGTTTGTTCATTTGTTATCCCTGTAGCAACCCTTTTTATGTTATATGTTACATCTATAGGAAAAGGATAGAAGTCTGTCTTTACATCAGCAGCAATTTCAAAAGATTGGTTATGAGTTCTGCAAATTGTATTTTTCTTTAATCAAGTTTTGTTGACTAAATTTAGTTGAGATGCTGAATTTATATGCAATCTCAAATTGGAAATTGATTGTTCTGCTATAATTTTGTAGGTATGAAAAATATCACATGTACTATGGTGGGGACGAAGACTCGAGAAAATCTAACTACACGGACATGGTACACTTCTCATAGAGTTTTATCAATGGATTACTTCCATTCGTTGTTTTCTGAATAGTTCATTAAAACCATGTATAAAGGGTCGGATTATTCTCCAGTAGTTACTTTTTGTGACATGGATTTGTTCTCCACGCTTATAAAGTGAAGAATAAATGTAACCACATTATAAGACGGAAACAAGAACCTTGGAGTGGCTCTACAACGCAGGGGTAGCATATGATATGCAGAGTAAACTGCTTCTTTAATCCATCATATGATTTCGAAAGAGATTCAAATTCAATAACATGCATCCTCAAGTTAAACATATGGAAACAGAGTTTAGTTCTATCATTCTAAAGTACATGAGTATGGAAATTCTCCACATTTCTTTATCAGTTGGAATTTGGACTTGGAAAGCTCCTTTAGGAATCTGCGTACAGTCTACAGGCAAGACTGTTTGGGTTTTCATGTTCTCTATGCTTTCCCTTCATTTCTGACTATTCTATTATCTACTTGCCTACTTTTCAAATTTCATTACTGCAATATGTTGTATTTTCTATACCGTGCACGGTGTTTGTTCATATATGTTGAGTATTTGCTATTAAATATATGTTATACTCTTTAACTGCATACATTAATCCTCGAGATTTTAATGATGTAAGATAGTGTGCTCTATTGTCATTGATGTATTTTGCGAGTTAAAAGGATGCATGTATTAATTATAAATTTTTTTCCAAGGAAATCCTCGCGGAAAACCCTCCTAGTACTTTCCCATGATTCATGGATTGTAAACGGGGTAAACCGTCAGCCCTGATTACAGAGCCTAATCCCAAGGTGATCAAGAGAGTCGAACCCGTGACCTCCCCAACTAATCACCGGGGGAGAGATCTTGCTTCGGCTCAAGACCGCTTGAGCTAACCCTTGGGGCTATGTATTAATTATAAATTAGTCATCAATGATGAGTAATATTGTGACAGGAGCAGGTATAAGTTATCGCAGAATTAAGTTTCTAAACTAACTATTCCAATGGAAAGTGATCTGAAAATATTCGTGCCTATGAGTTTTTGCCTTGGTTTTGATACCACTGATCTGAAATTTTGGTGTCTCAAGACTTTTCACCATGGCTTCACCAATACTTTAGTTGCTCGTGGTCTTGAAACTCACGGCTTACATGTTACTACAAGTGTCACATCAGTTTTTCTAATAACACTGATTTGTCTTTAGTTGCTTGTGATCTTGACACTTTGTGACTTCAATGTTACTACAAGTGTCTTTGACTGTGTTTTAGAGGGCTACACTTTGTCTTTGTAGAACTAAGTTCATTTATACACCATATTTTAACCTAGCTGTTAGAAAACTAGATTTCACACAACTAGAAGCAAGCACATACTAGATGTAGTGTATTGTTGTAGAAATTTACATAGAGTGACTGAAAAGTCAGAAAAAAATTATTATGGTTGAGACAGAATATAAAACTTGTGTACACTTGTCAGTTCTCCTCTTCTATAGGTTTTAATTATTTTTATACAAGATCTTGTGTACTATGTCAGTTGTGCAATTATCCCTTTTCTTCCGTGTCAGATTGATCCGTCTCCTTTGTTTGCTTGATCTGTTTGGTTGTTGCTCGTCTATTGTGTCCCATGCTTTGCAGGTCCATGCTTTTTTACAAGTTTGGCTTGTGCTAATATTTGGGCTATACGTCTATGATATATCATTGCGAAGTGGACTAGTCTTGCAACACAAGTTGTGGAACCATGTTATTCCTACAACCCAAGGTTGCAAGATTAACTAATCTCAAAACCTAAGGTTGCCAGGTTTGCTGGTCTAGCAACCTATGTTTGTGGGGTACGTGGTTTACAACTTATGGTTACTAGTACATCCAAATGTGCAACTTGATGTTGTAAGCCTATACAACCGTGTAGCTTGGGGTTATGGCCTCACTTGCTCTTGTTATAGTTGATGTACCTCGCAACATGGGGTTTTGGTGTTGGTTCAATCTCTATTGTTAACATGTAAGCCTTAAATGTTTCACAACTTTATTTGCATCACAGCACCAAAAGATTATGTTGTGGCCTTCAAAAGCCTTGTAACATTATGTTGTGGTCTTTGTCTCACCCATAGTCTTAATTTGTGATACTTATGTGCATTGCAACTGTATCATGGTATTGCAACCTTTACTTGGAAAACAATTTGGCACTTGAGGGCCTCTATTACCTTGTGGTTAGAATTTATTATTTGACATAGATAATAAAACATGGGTTTAATTCATCGGGGTAACCTAAATACAAGACCAAGAGTCGTGTAGTGGGAAACCTTAGGCACTAGCCATTGTTGTTAAGCAATGATAAGTGGAAACTCTATTTTCTTTGTCTTATTTGTAGATTGGTATAAGTTGGTTTCTATGTTAGTGTTGCATGTAAGCACTTCAGAGCCTCCCACTCTAGCTTATGCTCTGAGTGCTCTTAGGACCACTCTCGAGACTGCACACAGACATATTTATATATGTGTAAAAGATGCCCTCGGGACCACTTTGCTCTTAGTCCTTTTCTTGGGAAGGGCCACTTCTGCTCTTGTTCCCTTCTCTTGCTCTCTGCTCCTGGTCCACTCCCCCTCCCTAATGATAGGGTCTATATAGAGTGAGAGCATGACTCAGGCTCGTAAAAATTTCCAAATATTGAACTTAGAAAATACTCACAGTTTTACAAAAAAGACTCCAACCGAGCTTATGAATTGCATTCGAGAACCTTGTTAAAACTCAAGTCATGGCCAGTTTAACTAAGTTTTCTAGTGGTTATTTGACTCTTTAATAAGTTGCACATAAAGTTATAAACTAATATGAATTTCTTAGTAATTGCAAAAAGAGAACATGATACATCCGCATTTGCAGATCAATACTATTATAATATGAATCATTCATAAATGGAATCTGCAATAATTGATCATTACATTAGAAAATCCATATCAGCATTTGGGCACTATTTTTTATTAAGCTCAAAATAAGCACTATGCAGCCATGCAAAGTAATAGTAGAGGATACTCCTAGTTCTCATCTAAAGAGATTTACTATTTATAAATATTTTAATGTCAACGGTGTTCTATAACATGTTCTTACAACTTTGGAAACCTTTACCCTTAAATGTGAGGTAGCCATGGTCTACCATGCTTGCTTAGAACTCTACAAGTCGCAGTATATAGAACTTTGTGCCAATGCATGGAACTTTCACCATACCATATGAACCATATCTGCGCCTTATGTACTACCCCCTCTAGTCAAATTTGAATTTATGTCTAAATTAATTACAACATTATCTAACCTTTAGCATACTAGTTCTTCTTTGAATCACTATTGATTTAGTGTTGATGTGGCATCAAAATTCTATATAGCCTGTCCTTAAAATCAATCATGCTTGTGGATTGGCATGGACAGAAGTTGGCAGGGATGTAATCATGGATATTCCTCCAGTGGTGGAGGGACTTCTCTAGTAGAGAGGACTATGCTACATTATGCCTAAGGATGGCTACATTTTGCCTAAGGATGAAGGAGGCCTTTCTTTGATAGATGTTGCAATGCAAAGGTGCATATTGACAACTAAATGGGTAGTTAGATGTTTGGATGGTGCCTCTCCTTAGCAGGTTCTGTTGCAGCATAGATTGCTTTTAGCTCAACATGTTGGTTAAATTAGAGGTCAGTTTAGCTCATGTGATATCTTACATGCTCCTCATAATTTCTAGATTGCAAGCTCTTTTATGTTTAGGAGTATTTGGGCAGCTTGGAGGAAGGTGGCAGGTTTGGTTCGTTGGCAGATGTCAGGTAGTCGAGCTAGGTGGGACTTGGCCAGAAGGCTGATTTGGAGTTGGAAGCTGGAAGGCACTTATGTTTCTGATCTTCCACACTTTGAAGCAAGGAGACTAAGCAAGAAGATCCTTTTTTGGAGGGATCTATGGGATGCCAATTCTTGCTCTTGGAAGGATTAGTGCTCAGTGGTTCGAGAATTTGTTTTGTCTCTTGTGGATTGGCTCACTTTTTTGGAGATTGTTGGGCTCATCCCATAGGAAGATCTGTTCAAGATGAACATTGATACGCTAGGTCCCTTTTGGCGTGTGGGAGTGAAGTTTTGGGTGCCCTTTGACTCATTATGATTCCCGTATACTTTACTCCATTTTGCATCAGAGACACGTGTTCAAGGGCTAGTTCTGAATGCTAGATGGGTTTCATCAAATGCTAAGAATCGTTGGATTTAGATATTGCATAGTGTTTGGTCGATGCGGGTTTCCCATAAGTTTCCTGTTTTTGCTTGATTGGTGGTCTATCAAAGCTTCCTTCCAAGGCTCAGTTGGCCAAGAGTGGACTTTCAGATGGACTTTGCCTCTCTTGTCCAAATGCAGAAACTGCGAAGCATATTTTATGGGATTGCTCCTTTGTGAGGTCTTATTGGGATCAGGCTCAATTGCAGTTGGCAAGTATTCTTCAGGGGCATTTACATGAGCCCAATCTATGTATATTTGAACATAAACATAGGGATGTGAGCGACTTTACAAGGATTGGACATGGACACCACTCTTGGCTTAAAACACGTATAAGTTGTAAAATTAATCAATTATGTTCTATTTCAATTTTTGAAAATTTCCCTGATTTTTATTTTTTTGGTTTAACTTTTTTATATATTTTATTGCCGCTTCCAACCTGTCGTTTCCTGCAAATTTGGTTGAAGCTTCTAGTCAGTCGTATTGGATATTCATACATGTCTCGTTTCTTGGGTTGAAGCTTCTAGTCAGTCGTAGTTGCATTCTAACAGGTATATTTAAAGTTAAACAATCATTTTAAGGACATTTTTGACAGCTCTTCAAGCATCGACATAACTCGTTTAAAGAGTGCTCATGATGGTTCTTATATTGATAGATAATTTCATATTGTATGCACTAAAGCCATATTTTCATTGTGATCCATCATCTCTGGTAGTATACCCAGTCACTGAACTGAAAATATGGATAAATTATTGTTGTGGCTTGACATCTATCGTGAGTAGAATTCTTGAGATATACTTACATGACCTGTGACTCCACATTGTTTGCAGGTAAATAAATACTATGATCTCGCTACTAGTTTCTATGAGTATGGATGGGGGGAGTCTTTTCATTTTGCTCACAGGTTGCCCTTTCTCTGAAATTTGTGCTAAATAAATATATATTGTTTTGCGGTGCAATTATGATTTAGCAATGCTGTTAATTATGGTTCATCTGAATTTGATTAATTCAATTCTGCTATTGAATCATTTTCGGGAAATTTCTTGCTTATCATTGTATTAGAGAGTGCAATATAGCAGCAGAACTGCAAGGAATTAGAGAGATATTTTGGATACATGGTACTAACAAGTTTTTACAGTGCAGATGGAAAGGGGAGTCCCTTCGGGAAAGTATAAAGCGTCATGAACATTTTCTTGCTCTCCAGCTTTGTTTAAAGCCTGCAATGAGGGTTGTTTTCACTATTCATTTCTTGTTACAAGCATCTGCAACTTTTAGAAGGAATTTACAAGTTGGCATTTACAGTTTCTCTAATGATATTGCAGGTATTGGATGTTGGATGTGGGATTGGAGGACCACTTAGAGAAATTGCTAGGTTCAGGTAAATGCTTTTAATACAAATATGGAGACTAATTGGGATTCATTTTATAGGGTCTGTTCTAGGTGAATAATTCGTGTTCATCAATTTATTTGATATTATGGGAAAAAATCTGAATCTGTATGTCATAGCCTATGGATATGATGTGCATGGTCTGGGAGAATTTGGAGTTGTTGAAAATCGGAGTAGAATCAGCAAGTTTGAAGAATTTTTAGTTCTAATAATAATTCTGTTCACATTGATGTCTATCTTTATCTCTTGAAGCAAACACTAGTTCTATATCTTTGTGTCAAGAACGGTAGAAAACAAGGCAAACTGATCTGAGATCTTCATTGAGTCCACAAAATGAGGAGATTGCAAGATGCAAGGTCAGTACATGAGTAGGTAGAAGATTAGTTTTGTATACAATGTGGTCCAGTGCACAGCAAATTCATGTACGCATGTCTCATTCAAGGCTGGGATTTTACCGAAGACGATCATGAATAAATGTACCCACATCATAAGACACTTTGTAGATAAGTCATCATGCACACCATATGAGTTGTGTTTGAACAAGCTACACACAAAACTAATGAATTGTGAATAGCAATGGGACAAAAGCCTTGATAGATACATTGCATGTGAAGCTGTGGTCATTTCCTGCATCTTACAACGTTATGATGGGCAACACCCCTTTTTATTGGTGAAAAACAAAACAAGGAAAAAATGATTTTGGACGGGCCATAAAGTTGCTTATAAAAGATAGAAACAATTTAACATTAAATTACTTATGATCAAAGAGCAATGTTGAGGTCAGCAATTGACACCCTAAGCAAATAAGCAGCTGATCAATGATATTGAAAATGGGCTTCCTAAAAGTGTATGGATTTGTTTGTATAGACAATGAATAGAATTATAAATCTTTAAGATTCTGCCATTGCGATGGTATCATTTTTATTCTTAAATTGATGCGTTGAACTTGCAACATATAGAACGATTATTGGATACATTTCTACTGTATGTAACATACAAGAACTTGAGGCTGTATTTGTCTAAGAGCTTTACTTTCAATTGAAATTATGTTGAAAAATTGACATATGTAGCCAAAATTCAACTTTGTATGTTGGCATGTTCTCTTAAAATCAATATAGGTAAAATTGACATATAGGTAGAGTTCAATATCGCTATAAGGCATTGTAAAGAATGGTCAAACATACGTATCAACTATAGATTCAATAAGATACCTGTAAGCCAAGTATATGAAGCTAACATAATTTGCGATGACTAGGGAAAGGACCGTCTTTGATGTAACCCTTGAAGGCATTGGGAACACAAAGATGCATCTTAATTTTGTTGGAAGTCAGACATGGATGTGAATTTCAATGGCATGTTACAAGTGCATTTCCATCACAATATGACCATTGAAAGTCTCAAACTATTTGTTAATTTAGAAATATAGTCTAGAAACTTGAAAGAGAACCATTGTAGTAACCTTGACAATCAGAAAATATGTCTGGCTAAAAAATAATGCAAGAGTGAACCGTTAAAATATGTCTGGAGAACCATTCACTGCTATACACCATTTGTGAACCGTTTAAATGACTTTAACATATTGATTATGCTGCGCCTACCTTATATATCTCTGTAGGTTCTATTACAGCAAAATCTAGCACCCCAAAATGATGTAAAGTCCCAAGCATCAAGGGGCTAGTTTTGTGAACTATGGAAGGCTACCCACTATCATCGCAGTAGCTCTTCCTCACACTTCTGCTTGGCTTTTCTCCAACTCAATGGGGGCTTCCCTAAAGATAAGATTGCTAAGGCTACGGAGTGGAGGCACAAGGTGATTTTTGAAGAGTAAGCCTTAACAAAATGTAGGTTGTAGCATATAAAACAAATGGAAATCCAAGTGACCTTCTTCTAGGATATTAAACGCCCTAGCTTTCCAAGCATTGAAGTTGGAGGGCCCTTCAAGCCTATCTTCTGCTTTGATTGAAGATGAAGCCATGCTGATTTCAAGATCTGATTATGAAATAAGCTTACTGCTGATCTGCAAATCAAACCCTTAAAAGTGGATATATGCAGGCTCAAAAGTCTGCCACTATTGAGCTCTTTTCACGCCCTAAGCTCTGATACCATGTTAGAATTTAAGGGAAAAACATTAACAACAATATTTTTTTTTGATTTTATTCACTACAGTAGATATAGATTAGCATTTAAAACAAAATTTCGAAAGTAAATGAAGCACAGAAATAATAAATCTGAACATGCTAAAGATAACCAATCTTAACTAGGGCTGATCAAGAACAGAAGAAAATATTTCTGAATATTAACTTGAACTGAATGCAGATTTAAACATTAGCAAAAACAAATTCTGAACATTACCTTAGCCAAAACAAATAGGAGAAATACCTGATGTGTTGCTGTCCACTTTTATGTATGCTCAGAGAAAGCTATAATGGTCATGGATCAAACCCTCATGGGTAGATCTCATCATGATCTTTGTGGACAGTTTAGCCAAGAAGAAATCAAAGACCAATCAGCAAGCTCATTCGCAAGCAAAGACTGATATAAAAACCCCAAAGACCAAAAACTCAAAGCTGATATGAAACCCCAAATAGCCCAATCAAAATCTGCCCCAAAACTTATATTACTGCTGTAGCATGTGCAGCTTAAGACAACAGATTTAGGGCTGTCACAACAGACCATAAATGCTGTAGCATGAGAGGGTCCAGCGAGTCGCGACAGCCTAAGGAAGAGACACAACAGTCAAGGAAGAGGCACGACAGATTGGGGAGGCAACGACAAGCTAGAGGAGGCAGCAACAAACATGTATAAGAGGGTCGTGGCACCTAGACAGCAAAGGGAGAAAGCCGAACCACAAAATGAGACCAGTTGCACCCTTACACCAGCATGAGGACTTCAAAACAACAAAGAGGAGAAAGCACAAGAAGGCCGAGCCTTCAAACAATCCTAAAAGAAACCCTCCAAGTAGGCCGCACCAAAACTGAACTGAACAAGAGTAGGCCGCACCAAAAATTTAGACCAAAGGAAGTGAGAGTGTGTGAATGTAATGAGAGAGAGAGGGGTGAGGTTCCTTTTATAGTATAGGAAGGGGTTAGGGTTAGGTTTAATTAAAAACCTAATAATTAAAATAATTAGTAAAAAATAATAATTAATATTTTTAATTAATAAAAATATTAATTAGAAAGTCAAATAAGTCAAAGTGACTTATAAAAGACCAACACCGCATTAAACAAGAAGGGGAACGAGATTCAAGCAAGGGAAGGCTACACGACAAAGTCAAAGGGGTCTTCTTCAATGGCAATTGTCCACATAAGTCTCATGATAACTTATAAGCTTTTATCATCCCTGCATAAGAGGAAAAATCAATGATGTGGTCATGCCCATCTTCTAGCTGCTCCTAGGTCTCATGGACCATCCCAAGAGAAGAAGAGGAAGATCACACATCATCACATCTTGGTACTCAACCAAGAACTACTTGGTCCCAGACCAGGATACCCTAGAACACATCTGGGGGCCCTAGAACACATCTAGTGATCCAGGTGGATATTGGTGGCAACCCACTTGTTCCAACTGGCTCCTCTTGTCAGTTTTTAGTGGAACACGTTCTTCTGTACTTCTTTGTAATTGTGGGTTCTACACTTCCAGGGCTGTCTGAAGCCCTACACATTTTCCAGGTGGATGCTTGTGGCCTCCCACCTAATCCAACTGACTTATTTTGTATGTTTTCATGTCAGCACATCTTGCTGTACTTCCAGGTCCGTTTTGGGGCCCTGAACAATGTTTTTTTGGCTCGCCATAGTCAAATTGTAGACGGAGTTAGATTTTGATGACGTTATGCGTAGTTCTCGAAAAGACCTTTCCAACGGACTATCACGCGCCTAAAACGAAGATCGTATGCAAAAGTTACGACCCCAGGAAGTTAATGTACCAACTTACCCAAATGGGGCCCACATGACTTTTGGCGTTTCATCTTCTAGGGTTATGTGTTTGGATGTCTAGGGCTTTGGCATTCCTGCTTATCATAAAAAAGCCTTCAGAGCCTCATTATAATCATCTTCTTGCGAATGAACGTAGCCGTCACATCTTTTCTCAGAGATAAAGCTGCCACCATTCACTCTGTATTTTTACAGTCACTTTACATCTCTTCTCAGAGATAAAGCTTGCACTTTGTATTTTTACAGTCTCTTTACAATTCTTTCACTAATATAAATCAAGTATTACTGTATTTCTTAGTTTCTAGCAATTTTCATGAGTATTTCATTTTAATTTCTTTGCTTCATTTCGTTCCGAACATAATCTGGATCATCTAGGGTCTTTAGCCACCAAGGTACAAGACCAAGGATCAACCCAAGCGTTTAAGCAAGGATTCCCTGAAACACATCCAGGGGCCCTAGAACACATCTAGGGACTTATATCATCAACCACCAAGGAACACATCCAAGGATCAATCCAAGCATCGAGCAAGGATTCCTTGGAACACATTGAGGGGCCCTAGAACACATCTAGGGACTCACTGCTTGGTCCTTGACCAAGAACCCCAACAATATACTGGGGGCCCTCACTAGGATCTTTTGCCATGGATCTAACTGCTTGGTCCCAAACCAAGAACCCCATGAGTGTACTGGGGGCCCTAGATCTCAGCTAGGGTCTTATGCCATCTTCCCGAAGAATGGCTCTTGTAGCTGAACTAATTTCAACACTCCCTCTCAGCAACACCAAGCTTGTCTCGAAAGTACACAAACTTTGTCAATGACAGAGGCTTGGTCAAAATAACTGCTATTTGTTCCGCCATCGGAACATACCGAATATTGAGAATGTTCTTTTGCACCATGCCTCGAACATAGTGATATCTCGTCTCAATGTGTTTTGATCGGTCATGAAACACCGGATTCTCGAAGAGCTTTATACAACTATGGTTATCACAATGAATTACTGTGGGTTCCAGCTCAACACTGAACAAATCTGAGAGTAGCTTTCTGAGCCACACTGCTTCTCTACTAGCAACACTTGCAACAATGTATTGTGTCTCTGCAGTGCTTTGGGCTATGGAGCCTTGCTTCCTGCTGGACCAGGAGATCATAGCTGAACCCAAACTGAAACAGAATCCGGAAGTGCTCTTCCGATCCACTGTACTGCCCATCCAATCTGAATCTATATATCCATGAAGCATTACACCTCCACTGGAAGTGTATCTGAGCCCATAGGCTATAGTCCCTTGGACATATCTGAGAATATGCTTAACAACAACCATATGAATATGTTTCGGTTCATACATGAACTGGCTGAGGGCATTCACTGCGTAACAAATGTCCGATCTGGTATGTACTAGATACATCAAGGACCTAATGATCTGATGATATACGGTGGGGTCTTCTGGATCTGAACCTGTAGCTTGATCATGCAACGTCTTTAGGTTAGAAATCATAGGCGTGGTCATGGACTTACAGTCCAACATGCCAAATCTGCGAAGCACATCAACTGCATACTTACTTTGTGAGAGAAAGATCTCACTCGGTTTCTGCCACACCTCTAAGCCAAGAAAGTAATGCATAAGACCCAAGTCCTTCATTTCAAATTCTGCTGATAACTCCCTCTTAGTCTGGGCTATCAGATGTTCCTCTCCAGTAAGGAACAAATCATCCACATATAAAACCAAGATGACAGGATGATTCTTCACAATCTTTATATAAAGATTAGGATCTGCTATACGCTTGGAGAACCCAAGATTCTGAAGAAAACTGTCAATTCTTCCATACCAAGCTCTTAGAGCTTGTTTCAATCCATACAAGGATTTCTTGAGTTTGCAGACATGGGATTCTTTCGCATGGATCACGAAACCCTCAAGCTGCTCGATATAAACCTCTTGCTCAACTTCATCGTTAAGAAAGACAGTATTAACATCTATTTGGTGAAGTTTCCAATCAAAAGGGGCCCAACCAACTCATGAAACATCGCCTCGGGAGGCTGCGGGACTAAATAAAGCTTCTTTTGGAGACTTTATAAATAAGGCACCCAGGTAAATGCACCAAAAAGAGTATCTCAAAAATATCATTACTCATGGCGACATACAAGTCATTGTTTTGTCGTTAACCCGGTGGAACGAAAGGAAGGCTCCAACAAAACCCTAGAGATTCAAATCCTACAGAGCATGGAAAAGGGTAGTTCATCTTATTCTAACTGAAGCAAGAGAGATAACGATTCTGATAGAAGTATACCTGACAACATGAGCAAAGATCTCGTCATAGTCAATTCCTTCTTTCTGAGAGAAGCCACGAGCCACAAATCGAGCTTTGAATTTTTCAACATTGCCATCTGCTGCATGCTTTATTTTGTAAATCCATTTAGAGGTTACTATTGATTTTCCTTGAGGTCTCGGGACCACTTCCCATACATCATTCTTCAATATCGACTCGTGCTCTTCTATCATGGCATCCTTCCATACTTTATGTTTGGTAGCCTCTTCAAACGTGTAAGGTTCTGAGTCAATCACAAGATTCAACTGAGCTATCAAACCTGAGTATTTATCTGGTTTCTTGCTTTCTCTGAAGGTACCTTTAGATGCTGCATGCTTTTCTGCTTCCTTTAGAATTTCACGGCACCAAGCTGGCTTCCTTTTGATAGGAGGTTTCTCTAAGGGAAACTCAATAGAATCCTTTATGGGATCCATTGAAAGCTCTTTGGCCTCCTCCCTCTGCTCATCTGGAAGTGGTGCATTTGAAGGTTCTGGAGATGGAGCTTCCTGCTCCTTTGTATCACATGGAAGTTCTCTAGAACGACGAAAGGATGCTTCCTCATGGAAGGTCACGTCTCTACTGACCTCAATGAACTTTGTCCCAGGTACATAAATTCTATTTTCTTTTGAGGTCTCATTGTATCCCATGAAAGTTCCTTTCTTTTTGGAGGGTTCTAGCATAGTCCTCTTTTCTTTAGGTATATGAATGTAGACAGGATTGCCAAAGATTCTCAAATGGTCAACTGAAGGCTTCTTATCGGTGAAGACTTCTTCTGGAGTTTTCTCTTCTAGGGCTTTATGAGGACACCTGTTCTGAATATAGACTGCAATGCTTGCAGCTTCGACCCAAAGAGACAACGGAAGATTCTGATCATACATCATTGCTCTGGCTGCTTCACAAATCGTCCTGTTCTTTCTTTCTGCAACCCCAATCTGCTGAGGATTATAAGGTACAGTCAACTCCCTCTTAATCCCGAAAGTCCGACAGAGATCATCATACTTGTGGGAGTCAAATTCTTTTCCATTGTCTGTTCTGAAAACACGGATGTGTCTACCTGTTTGATTCTCAACAAGATTCTTAAAATCCTGAAATTTACTGAAAGATTCATCTTTAGTTTTCAAAAAATAAATCCAAGTTTTATGAGAACAATCATCCATAAAAATGATATAATAAAGACAACCATTCATTGACAGAGCAGTCATAGGTCCACATAGATCAGAATGAATAAGATCTAAAATACCATTAGATTTTCTATTACTGTGAGGGTAAGCTTTCTTTGTATTTTTACCAAGAGCACAACCTCTACAAATACTATCATGCTTAAATGAAAAAACGGGCATACCTGTTGCCATCTTTTGCAAACTTGGGAGAGCATTGTAGTTGAGATGTTCAAACCTTCTGTGTCATAGCTTGCAGGGGTTGATCATCTCGTGAGCTAATGCTTGAATAACTTGACCAGTGACTTTGTAAAGTCCACCCTCTTGAGTTCCGATTGTCATGGCTGAGCTCAAATTCCCATTTGAGGGCCACATAAGAGCCTTTCCTTTGGAGAAGGCTACTAAGTACCCTTTGCTTTCTAGCACTGCAATTGAGATAATATTTTTCTTCAATCCAGGAACATAAAGAATTTCATCGATATGAAATACATTACTTGTCTGAAGCTGAAAAGATGCTGATCCAAACCCTTTGATGTCATAGGTGCCATCATCACCCAATTCTACCTTTACATTGAACTTCTTATATCGATAGTTCACAAGGTTTTGTTTGAAACCTGTCATGTGTTTGGAGGCCCCGATGTCCACTAACCAAACTTCTTCCAACTTGGTGACAATACCGAAGAGGGCTGAGATAAGATAACATTCTCTGCCTTGTTCTTGCTCTTTAGTAGCAACTTTGGTTCTTCTTCTTTGAGGCTCTTCTTCATCAGTTGCAACTGAAGCATGGAACCTACCTCTCTGCTTCTGCTGTGAAGGAGGGTTCCTGCAGTCTTTTGCATAATGACCTAGCCTTTTACAGTTAAAGCATCTCATTTTAGATAAATGAGAGTGAAAGTGAGAGTGCTTACCTTGAGGTTTCTAACCTTTGCCTTTGTGCTGAGGAAAATTCTTCCATCTCTTGGCTTGACTGAAAGAGCATGATCTCTTACCGTTGAGGGTTCATTCCCGCTTTTAAGTCTACCTTCTTCTTCTTCCAGGCAATCATGCCATAATCTGTCGAAGTTGGGTTGAACTTTTCTTCCGTTTACTGATGAGAGAAATGTCTCCCATGAGTCAGGGAGACCATCAATTGTTGTTTGTACAAGGTCATCATCATCCACTGCAATTCCAATTGCTATAAGTTGATCTCTTGTTTGAACAATTTTGGAAAAGAAGGCAAATATAGATTCATCCTTCCCCATCTTTAATGTACGTAGTTGTTTCTTCAATAGCCTCTTTTGAGTTGGGGCCTTCTTTTCATATAGATTTGATAGGGCATCAAAGCATTCCTTAGCTGTCCTCAGATGACCAATAAGAGGCATCATGCTTTCCTTAACAGAGTCAAAGATGACCCTCTTGGCTTTGGCTTGCCTCTTCTTATAAGATGCCCTTCTTGTATTTGAAGTAGGTTCTTCTATCACCCTGGTAACTAGCTCATCCAAGTCACCTTCTTCTAGGATATTAAACACCCTAGCTTTCCAAGCATTGAAGTTGGAGGCCCCTTCAAGCCTATCTTCTGCTCTGATTGAAGATGAAGCCATGCTGATTTCAAGATCTAATTATGAAATAGGCTTATTGTTGATCTGCAAAACAAACCCTTAAAAGTGGATCTACCCAGGCTCAAAAGTCTGCCACTATTGAGCTCTTTTCACTCCCTAAGCTTTGATACCATGTTAGAATTTAAGGGAAAAACATAAACAACAATATTCTTTTTGATTTTATTCACTACAGTAGATATAGATCAACATTTAAAACAAAATTTCTAAAGTAAATGAAACACAAAAATAATAAATCTGAACACCAATCTTAACTAGGGCTGATAAAGAACAAAATAAAATATTTTGAATATTAACTTGAAATAAATGCAGATTTAAACATTAGCAAAAACAAAATCTGAACATTACCTTAGCCAAAACAAATATGAGAAATACCTGATGTGTTGTTGTCCTCTTTTTTGTATGCTCAGAGAAAGCTATAATGGTCATGGATCAAACCCTCATGGGTAGATCTCATCATGATCTTTGTGGACAATTTATCCAAGAAGAAATCAAAGACCAATCAACAAGCTCATCAACAAGCAAAGGCTGATATAAATACCCCAAAGACCAAAAACTCAAAGCTGATATGAAACCCCAAATAGCCCAATCAAAATCTTCCCAAAAACTTATAGGACTGCTGCAGCATGTGCAACTCAAGACAACAGATTTAGGGCTGTCACAACAGACCATAAATGCTGTAGCATGAGAGGGTACCAGCGACAGCCAAAGAGAGGGCTGCGACAACCTAAGGAAGAGGCACCGCAGTCAAGGAAGAGGCACGACAGACTTGAAGAGGCAACGATAAGTTAGAGGAGGCAGCGACAAGCATGTATAAGAGCGCTGTGGCACCTAGACAACAAAGGGAGAAGGCCGAACCATAAAAGGAGACTAGTTGCACCCTTATACCAACAAAATGACTTCAAAACAACAAAGAGGAGAAAGCACAAGAGGGCCGAGCCTTC
>ML778436.1:782281-854817 GCA_009831015.1 Picea engelmannii | reverse complement strand
TCATGTCCCAAAAACCTGGCTTATTAACTTGTAGTTGCTTAAGTATTCACTTCATAAGACGGCTATTCAAATGTTCGTGTTTTATGAAGATGCTAATATTAATATGGTTGTTGAACTAGTTTACAATAATGAAGAAGAGCAATGTGACATGTGCTATCACATCTATAGGACTCAATGGACTTGAGCGCCTAGAATCCATAACTAATCTTACCATTTTCATGCTTTATCAAGGTTATAACATGCATAATACTAATGGTAGACTCAGAGGTTCTTCATGTGGATGGGAGGGGATACTTTCATCTATCTATTTATCTATGTTAATATATGTTCTATCTATCTATTTATATATATAGTTTGTCCATGAATGTATGTGTTTGTGTCTACGAAGTTGTGTTGTAGGTTGTTGAGAGACTAGTCGATAACAATGGTATCGATGCCAAGTTAATTGTTTCTCTTTCCTGCCAAGTTAATAGGTTGTCTTATTCAATGTTTATGTATTTTTCTGTGATTATTTGTATTTCTAAGTAATAACTATAATTTTAAGTATAGATTTAAACTTTAAATTTTTATATGTTCCATATTTCTAAACTTTTCGATCTTTTTTTATTAAAGCCCAAACTTTTCTAAACCTCTCTTGCCCCTTGAACCTATTGAACTTTTCTAATTTGGTAACTATGTACACAGATGCTCCACTTCGTGTATAATTATGTATATCTTATTTTCATAGGTTGGGTACTCGATGGTTGTATTAGAGAACATCTTTGGGTTGAAAGGTATCACTTGCCTTAATTGTGTGAGCATGGCTCCTGTGGCATATCCTGATGTGCTAGTCTCCACTGTGAATATAAATATGAGGGTGGTTAGTGTGTATTGATGCTCAAAATTAACAAATTGAGCTACAACAAACTGAATGCACTTGGCGGCTAGGTAAGTGGGAAAGTGAGAATGGGACAAGATTTTAGAGCCTTGAATTGATGGATTGGTTAGAGAGGGTGAGGTTTCTCATGAGTTGTACTACTTACCTACTCGCCTTTCACTTGGGGGGAAATTGCACTAAACTCTAGATTGAAAGGAGAAATGTATTCGCTAGATTTAATGAATCAAGACTTTGCTTGATGGAGAAGCATGAAATTAATCCCTTTGAAAGAGAGAGAGAGAATCACCCCTTTAAAAGTTAACACTACATAGAACAGGTTTTTTGAAATTGAAACTTCTGCATTATGATAATATAATTTAAGTTTTTATGGTTATGAGAGAGAGAGAGAGAGAGAGAGAGAGAGAGAGAGAGAGAGTATATCACCCCTTTAAAAGTTAACACTACATAGAACAATTTTTTTGAAATTGAAACTTCTACATTATGATAATATAATTTAAGTTTTTATTGTTTTTAACCTTTTATTTTCTTTTATTAAAACGTATAAGACAAATGTGATAAAAAATATGCAGATATGCCCAAAACTGATTGATTTATTTCATCAATTTTTGAATACAGCCAAAAAAATATGACACCATAATATGTCTGTTAATGTGTTAGGTCTAAAATGAACAGATGTTTCCATAACCATATGTGCTCATAGTAAATAGAAAAGAAATGGGATGAAGCCTCAGGCTGTGAAGATTTTCTAATAGATCAACATCCAGTTGTCTGAAAAGAATCTGCAAACATAGCGTAGTTGGTATTTCAAAGTCAATAGAAAACCAACACAACCACAAAGCAAATCATACCTCTCTGAAAATAACAGACAATTTTCATTTTAAATTTCTAGCCCCAGATGTAGACCATCCTGCCATTATACTGTTAGGTTATATTAGAGATAAAAATAAATGAAATTGGTAGATTAGCAAAACGTAAACATACCTGCTATACCCCTTTCTATTCTCCTGTAGCCTCCCTTTTAAAGTATTTTGGAAGAAGTTAGGCTGTTAGAAATGGTCTAACTCAGTTAATTTATTAATAAATTTTACGTGAAGAGGAATGGATTTCTAACCTTAGGTTATTCCCAAGTTATTCCTAAACTAGACTCTAATTTGACGAGGTCCTCTACAACAAAAGTCGTTGAGCATGATAAGTAAAATTTTCTGTCTATTAAAATGGGGGCATGCCATATTGAAAGAGCTCTAGAAGTAAACTTTATTTGTCTGTTAAAATAGGGGTGTACCAGCCATATCGAAAGAGCCATTCCACTGTCATGTGCATAATTTTCTTGTCATGTCTAGCCAGTCTCTAATCCCAACAAATATTGAATGGTCTAATGGGCCAGTGCAAATGACAAAAACATGGAAAAATAAGAAGTTTGACTATGGATTATAGGCTCGAGGCTACAAGGTTGATCCCATCCGCTACTGCTTGCCTCTAAGAACCATGAATCAAAACACTGCCAGCAAAAGTCAAAGGAGCAAGAGCACTGGAGTTAAGAAGGTAAAGAGTTGAGGATTGATATAACCCAGCAACAACTCTGATATTTCATACCAACACTCACATAAACATCATACCCATTATATTTGCTTGAACAGGCTACACTATATTTCAAATGATGCATCCACAATGGAGAAGTTACTTCAAATCCACAAGTCTGATTCCTGAAAAAGGTGACTGCTATATGATATCTCTTCTTATCTTCTACGCAGATGGGATGATTTTAATTCACCACACCCTACTTTTCATATCTAAACTGTGCAAGGATACTACTGTCATTTTCTGTAACTTACAAGAGAAGTTCGCCAGATCTTCCAGGTGCACCACGAAATTGTGTTTGTGACTCTCCCATTCCATGCAGGATTCTATTGTCACTACTAAGCCCTTCGAGAATGCAGTTCAAGAGTTTTGTGACTGTTCTATATCAAACTTGGCATCACTGGTGCCCGCTAGATATTCTTTGTTATCTTTGCTGTCCAAAATATTTTCTATCAGAATCTTCTCCATCACGAAAACCTTTGATCTGTAATTGAGCTGCCAAGTCGATTTCGGATTACAGAGGATTGGCCATGGAATGCGAAGCCATATCTGTTACTTTATCACCTAAAATTTCTTTTATGGCAGAATTGTTCTTCGAGTGAATTCTCACTAATAACTTCAATAAAACATCACCATGCCTTTGTTGTCATCTTGTATTTCTTGAAGAACATCTCTGGCACTCTCAAACCGAAGATGTCCCTTATTCAAAATCTTTGGAAAACAAGGCGATGAGCCTCAATGTAATCTCAAACTTTCTTCAAGTATTCCATCAAACACGGCAAATCCCTTCTTGACCTCGGCAAGCAGCCAGAATGTTCCATCTCGTGAGTCATATCTTTCAATCATTTCTTGTTCCTACTTATGCTTCTCAACAAGAGACATGGGACACTTAGACATGTTAAACTTATCCGTCATACCATGCTCTTTGAAGTCATGGCAGTTATCAAAGAAAAGCAACACAAACATTAAGATAAGGAGTATTGCAGTTGGGTCAGTGTTGCTCACTTGATTTTGACCTGAATCTTCTTTTGGTCAATGTGCAATCCATCTTCATGAACAATGTAGCCCAAATAGGCAATTAAGTTCATAGCCACTCTTCTGTGAATTCACCTGAAGCTTTTACTTCATCCCAAGTATCCAACTTAGACATGTAGATGCCTCTGCTCATGTCTTGCTAGAAATAAAATATAAGACCGAGATATCAATGACAAAGCCGCTCAAGTAAGGTTTGAGTACTTTATCTGCCTGGTGGCTTCAGATGGCATCAGCATCTATTCATACCACCCTCATCTAATATTGAAGTCTGCCTTCCATTTATCTACTTTCTTTACTCGAAGCTGGTAATATTCTGACCATAGGTCAAGCTTAGAAAATAATTCGCTCCATAGAGATGGTCAACTGAATCATCAATTCTAAGAATTGGGTACCAATTTTTTGTCATATTCTTGTTCCATGCTCTATAGTCAATGCAGATCCACTGCACCCCCATCATTCTTTGGTGCAAGGGCCACTGCTAATCTATGCATGGATGTGGTACATAATTGGAGATATAATACGCGTAGGACAATTTTGAAATGTAAACAGTTGTTGCTATTTTGCCGAGTCGAGGAAATCTCATTGGGGGCACAGGTGATGTTCAATGTTTTGTTTCTGTAATTTCTTGGATAAGTAAGTGTAGTCCCATTGTTTCGTGTCCCAGGTTTCATAATATGCTGCCATTGCTCTGTCTTTGTTTTTGCTAGATGTATTGTTATTGTTACTGCAGAGTAAAATGTTTTCAAAATTTCTGTCCTGTAAAGTTCCCTCTATGCCATTCTGTTAGAATATACATTTATGTTTTCAATATTGTCACATTTTGAATAAATGTTTATTTTCATTGTTATATTTTGAATCTTTGAAAATTTTACCTTGGAAATACCATCACCAAACTAAGAAGGATTTCAATTCTTGCAGCCTCAGCATGGCATGCAATTATCTATATTTGAATATTGATACAATGTTGTCGCTCATGGTTTTGTTTCACTGACCACCAATTCCTCTTGTTATAAGTCGTTAATAGGATCTGTTTTGACTGTCCAATGTTCCAGCATGTTAGTGGATTCTGTTCTTAAGTAGTTTATTATTTATTGGTAGGACTAATGTCACTTAAAAATTTTTCATACTACTTAAGTGGATGTGTGTATGCTTACACTTCGTAAGAATTTCCAGGAGCTTAACAGACAATGTGGGCTAGACAGAAGCTGTGATTTTGTCAAGGTAAATAAATATTCCTTTTGCCAAATCCACCAATAAAATATCTATTTACAGCAATCTTAAGGTGTTTGATAGATGCCTCATCAGTGGTGATCTTTTCGAGGTTTTATGTTTTTCTTCCATGTAATTTGATAATGGCGTAACTGTTAAGAATATTGCATGAAATAATTTCTACAGGGAGACTTCATGAAGATGCCTTTCCCCGACAATACTTTCGATGCAGTTTATGCAATTGAGGCTACTTGTCATGCACCAGATGCAGTATGTATATGAAAGTTGTTCCCTTAAATAACACTGTTGCCATTGTATTTTTGTGATGTATGTCTTCCCATCAGACTGTGGTTGTAACATCCTGAAAATCAGACATGACACTTTCAGAATCAGTTATTATGGAAAAGTCTACGAAGAAGAAATATTCCATGTTTCGACAACTGTTTCTGATTCTTCCTAACAGACTGTTTATAACTGTTTGAGATAGGTTGGTTGCTACAAAGAAATAAAAAGAGTACTGAAACCTGGTCAACTGTTTGCGGCATATGAATGGTGCATGACAGACTCTTTTGACCCAAAGAATGAAGAACACCAGAAGATTAAGGTACGACTAATCCCAAATAAAGGTTATTCGAGATTGTTAAAGTATGGCATAAAGAAAAGTGTTGTAGCATGGGACTTTTGGCAGAAAATAGTATTTCCATGTTGGATTTGCCTCCAGATATCGTGTATTTGATTTTCTGTTGGGAATTGTTTATAAACTACAGGCAGAAATTGAACTTGGAGATGGGCTTCCTGACATTCGTACTACAAACCAGTGTTTTGAAGCTCTTAAATCTGCTGGATTTGAGGTAGGACTTGTCTTATTTGTTTTCCCTATGGACATGTTAGCATAATTGGATTTCTTCAACTCCTTTATGGACAAGTTAGCATAATTTGTTTGTCTTATTTGTTTTCCCTATGGACATGTTAGCATAATTGGATTTTTTCCTGTATAGAGCAAACCTTTATTGATAGAACTTTCAATTTCCTTCTTGTTTAATAATTCAGTTCTAGTACACTCTGCAATTTCAATTATTCAATCAGAAATTCAAACTGTGGAAAATTAATTAAAATAACAGGATGCTTTTTTAAAAATGTAATAAAAGAAATATTGTTGAAAAAGGGGCGGTATGCTCTGGTATATTGCTTGAATAATAAAAAGTACTCTTTAAAGACATGCTATTTAAACATTTCTTATAAGATGTTTCATATTGAACAATGCATTGTTTCTGGAAGGTTGTTACAGAATGAACAGCGAAATATGGAAATGCTTCTTAGCTAGTGTATTCACGTTTTTGTATGAATCCTTCATTATTACTCAATAGTTAATTATTTTTATAGAGACAAAATGCATTTCAATATTATCATTTTGACCTTCTATCCAAATTAAACTTATTTCTCTATATTGTATTTTCATTTTGTAAACTTATTCAAATGGTGTATCAATTTGATACTTTATTGTGTAATTATACCAGTGTTGCAAAAATCGTGGAATTATTGCTGACATTATGATGTCCCCTAGTCAGTGATAATAGCGCTGGAAAAAATTGCAATTTTTTCCAATTTTGAAAATATCCTGATATATCGGCAATATGTGGCCTGAAAATGGAAAATATTGTCTGAGTCAAGAAAATTTTGGATTTTTTTCTCTAGTTTGAAGAGGGAAAGAAGAGGATTGAGAACAAAGGGGTTACTCACTATTACATTTGCCCATAGTAGGGCTGAAGGGAGGGGGTTTCTATAGATGTTTAAAAAAAAAAAAAAAGAATTATTTTTGTATTTTTTAAATTTTGCCAATATTTTTCGATATTTTCCCCAATGTTGCCAATAAGTTGTTTTCTGGACCCTCGGTGATATATTTGCCGACTCAAAAGTTTGCAATATTGAATTAAACCACTAAAACTAAAATGATCCAAAATGGATCACCATATAAGTTGTCATCAATCTTGGTACTTTATGGGGTGAAGAACCCAAGCTGTAGACTTGTAGAGGCGATTTTCAAGGCTGATCATAAAACCCATTGAGCAGGGCCAAAATAAAAATAAAAACTTCCCATTTGAGGCCTAAAAATGCACATTTTGGTGTTGAGAAAAGGCCACAACAGGGAGGAACCTTCCCATCCCCTACATTGGATGGATAACCCATCCCCTACATTGGATGGATAACCTTTGCTACTCAAAGGAAAGGTCTTGAAAGGTCTGAGTAAAGAAGATAACCTACAACTACAATTGATCTTTAGTACATTCTGGCTTAGTCACCGTGTTCGCCGATTTTCAAGCTCCAAGTTCGAAATTCGGCGTTTTTTATCAAATCCCGAACTTAATCAATCAAGTTCACCGAACTCAAACATGAACTCGAACCCTAACTGGATTCCGTACGCAAATTATCCTAAATTCGTTGAGATTCGGCTAGGTTTTCATGAGGTTCGCGCGCGGTTGTTTAAAAAACAAAAAATGGAAAATACTATGCCCACAAACTAAACCTCTATGTGCCACTACACACATTCATTTCTGCCTGCGACCCCAACCCTGCCTTTGTCGTGGTGAGTTCCGTTGTCGATTCCATCTCCAACTTACTTGACGGCATTCCATCTCAGCATACCCCGACGGTCGACCATGATCAGCGACATCGCTTCAAATTGTTGATGATTTCATATATTTCAAGATATATATATTTATCATTTTATATATTTTACGTTATATTCAATGCTGTCAGGTATTAATATATCATAATATGGTAAATAATAATATATCCTAATATAGTAATTTAATATATATGGTAATATATATTTTCATATATTTCACAATATATGTTTAGAATTTCATATTACCATAATACCATATTACTCTATATATATTTGATATTTCATATTACCAATTTACCATATATATATATTTTTTTTACTCTATATATTTTCATATTTCACTCTATATATTTTCATTTCTATCATGTGTTTAATGAATACTTTTTACTATATATATTTCATATTTCTCTATATATATTTTCATTTCTATCATGTGTTTAATGAGATTTAATGGAAGTATTTTATATATATATATATATATATTCAAATTTTTTAGTATGTCGAACTTAATGTCGAATTTTATTCCCAAAATTTTCACTGTCGAACTTTTGTCGAATTTCAAGGTCGCCGAATTCGAACACGAACACGAACTAGGTGACTAAGCATTCTGGTACCTTGATTGAATTAAGGATCTATCCATACTGCATTGATAACCTTCCCTTCCAAGATCTTCCTTCACAGAGCTATTTGAGGGGAATAAATAGAAGAAATCAATGGATAACCTTCTCACTACGGGAAATGGATAACCCTTCGCTAAGGTCTAGGTGAGCTATGACGACCCATAGCAATTGAGGGAAGAAAAGAGTACCTTGTCCCCCCAGGGGGTAGTACACACTGATAGCTTTGAAATGAGTTATCATGGATTGAAAATGAAGTTTGTATGAGAGTTATGCCCTTTGGAAATTGACGTGTCGATTTGACCACCATAATACCAAGTGGATGCGACATTAGCTCTCATTACTCAAACATGTGGAGCTAGTCTTATGCCAGAATTTCAAGATGACTCTAGAGGGTCCAAAGCCCTTGCCCTAATTGATAGTTTGAGCATGGAAAAACCCTAACGACTACTAAGAAAGGGGTTCCATTCTTGTTGTAATGATTTTTTGTTCCCTAGTTGAGCATGAGAAATGAGTGAGGTATCAGAGCAAAGCAGTGGAAGAAGAGCACCTTATAGCCGCATATCATAGGCCACAATGTTTGTTGGCTCCATAGTGAGCCAATCTTTCTTTGTATTTTGCATTTTAAATATGAGAATAAAAGAGCAAGGCACATACCTTATTTCTTGAGTTTTCACCCTCGTGTGTTTCTTTAGGGTACATCTTGTGTTCAATGTGTTAATGACCATTGTAGTTTTCTCTTATCTTCCCATTGATCTTCCATATTAAAAGCTTGTAAAACGTACATAAGTAAATTACATAAAACAGAGTATAAACTCACTATATTTTCAATATCATTTGTCATAGAAGTAGATAAAGAAGATCAATTGTGACAAATTGTTTAGTAGAATATCCACGACAATTTATAAATCATATTGGTATTAGAGCATTGTTTTCTTTAGGGGTTTTTGTGGAATAGTTGCAAGATTCAAAGATTGACATAAAGAAGGGGAGGAAAGCAACCTCAAATCCTAGCCATGGCAGATGAGTACAATAGTATCCCAAAGGATGATTGGATAGATTTGTAAGATTGGAAGTGCAAGTCTTTAAAACTCCACGAGTATGGTAATATTAATGTCAGTCCTAAAGAGTAATATCAGAACTTTCATGTAGAACACCAATTCTAATGAGGACGCTAGCTCTAATGGAAACCCTAAAGACAAAAGAGTTAGAGAAAGAAAAGAAGAGCTCCGGTAACACATCTTCCCAACCTTTGTTCAAAGTGGAAGCCAAAGTAGACATCAAGCCATATGATAGTGAGATTGATGCTATGAAGGTGAATCATTGATTGCAACAATTACAAATCTATTTTAGTTTGCATAACCTAGTAAAGGAGTAGAAGATATCATTTGCCTGACTAAAGCTAGAGGGTCACACCCAAAATTGGTCGGAAAACAATACAAAGACACTTAGATTGGAGAGTAATCCACTAGTAACTAAGTGGGACGTATTTAAAGAGCTCATTGAGTACCAGTTTTACCCTCTATTGGGTATGAATAGGACCCGAGGATTTATTGGCACTACTATCACCGAAATAAAGGGAACAATGTAAAAGAGCACAATACCATGTTCAAAAAACAAGCCATTCAATTGGAAATATCCCCCAAGAGCCTAGATGTTGTCAACAAGTACATGGGTGGTTCACACAGTCATTTAAGAAGGCAAGTGATTCTCCTTTAGACTAAGATCTTTGATGAAACTTGCATGCAAGTAAAATATCTAGAGATTGACAAGAAGAAAGGACAACCAAGTTGTTAAAGAAAACACAATAGTAGGTCATTTATTGAGGGAAGGTAGAAGTGGAAAGGAAAGGGAATATCCCTCGAGATCCTAGTGATGTAGTCATCAAGTACTTGGGTGGTCTACATAGCCATTGAAAGAGGCAAGTGGTGCTTTGTAAGCCAAAGACCATCGCTGAAGCTTATGTGCAACCAAAGTATGTGGAGATGGACAAGCAAAAAGGACAACCAATTGGTTAAAAGAAAACAAATCAACATGGCATTTCCAATGAGGGAAAGAATAAGTGGAAAGGATGGAAAGAAGACTATGACCATTGTTCAAAAGAGCAAGGATCCAAATAAGAACTGCTATTGTTACAATTGAGATGGTCACATCGAAGATTAATATTGGATGCTGCATCCTAGGAATCCGAAGGAGTAGACTAAAAAGAAGAACCTTCTAGACATGGACACAAACAATGAAATAGATAGAAGCTCATAGGTGGATGAAAAGATTATTTGCACCACAATGCACAGGGAGGTAAACATGGGCGACCTTTATAGCAATGAAGAGAAGAAGATGACAAAACTCTTCCATATCAAGATCCATGTCAAGATGACCAAGTAAATGCTTTATTGGACATTGGAACACAAGCTAACCTTATAGTAGAGGACTTGGTAATTAAGCTTGGATCAGAGGTACATAAACATCCTTATCCATACCCTTTATGTTGATGTATTTAGCATCAAACATGTATCTAGCATGTGGAAGTCGTTCGTAATGCCTCTTAGAACCTTAGGAAATTCACTTGGTAAAGTGATTATTAAGTGAATGTACTTTTAGTTTAATGTAAGGTTAATTAAGTTAAATGCCTAAGTTCTTGGCACTAGTAACTTAAGTGGGTTAATTAAATCCTAATTGTTAGATCTAAAGTGAACGTTGGATTAGATCTCAACCGTTGATCACTTTAGGAGATCTAGGGTTTTGGATTTAGGGTTAACTCAATGTTATAAAAGGCAGCTTAAGTGAGAGGATGAGACACACTGAGTGGACAATGAGGAGATCTCATTGAGTGGGTGAAGAGCAGTTCATCCAAGTGTGAGTGGGTAGGGTTGAGGAGGGGTGCAAAGGGGCAACAAGGGAGATAGCAGCCAAGTGGGCTAGGCTATTGCTGTGTTGTATTCCTATGATGGGCCATTATCCCAGGATGGGAGCCCAAGATTTTAATAAATAAAATCAACAAGGTACTGGTTTTCCCTTAGGGGTTTTTCCAGGGGTGTTTACCCAAAATCTTTGTGCAATATGTTTGGTTTCTTGTTAATGCTTCCGCTGTAATGTCTGGTTAAAACCTAGTTGTGCATCTAGTTATCGATTCCCTCTTCCCCTTTTACTAAAAAACGTAAGGGCTCCATGGGTTCAACTTCCTCCAACAACAATTAGTAGATGACATTAATAACATCGGACAGGTATTTCTGCACATGTGTAAGTGTCTAGACGTGTGGAAAGTAATTAGTATTAGTGTATTAAATCAATCTTAGCCATTGATCTCAAGTGAGGTGAGATTTAATCTCAACTGTTAATTACTTTGGAGATTAGGGTTATGTTTGATTCGATCATAACTCAAGATTATAAAAGCAAGGCTAGGTGAAGGGGAAAGATACACAAGAGACATATCTATTGGAGTTAGTGACTCATAGAGAGAGCAAAGGACTTTTTCTCAAGGAGATCTCAGGAAGGGTGAAGAAGGACTTTCATCTAGAGATCAGCTCAGTCCAAAGAAGAGAAGCAAGGTGGCAGCAACAAACAGATCTGGTAGGAAGGATAGATCTAGGCAGCAGATAAAAAACAGGTACAACCACAAATTGGGCCGTATAGAGTCGGAGCAACGTCGTACGCAACAGACAATAGTCTAGGGCACGTACATACGCGTTAGAGAGGAGTTTAGGGTGTGTACATATGCGTCAGACATGTAGTTCATGGCGCGTACATACGCACCAGACCAGTAGTTGGGAGCGCATACATACATGCAATGCAAAAGGCACAGACATGTACGTACGCGCTGTACAAGCCGTGCTGGGCGCATATAGATCATATAGGACATTGTTACAGGGTCGTACAATAGGTGCAGTGGTACTGGGTTGTAGGTGTTTGTTGTACTTTTTTCTGTTTCTATTCTCAATGGGAAGATTTCCCAATTTGGGAGGCCTTGTAAGCTTGGAGTCATTATTTAATGAAAAGCTGATTTAAAGGGTAGAATTTTTGTGGTGTGAAGTTTGGTTTCCAATTTTGCTTCCGTTGTTTATTATTTCTAGCCAGTATATTTTATTTTGTGTGTTGTAATTTAATTATCAACAAGGAAAGACACAAGGTAGTAATTTACCTAGGTGCCGGGGATAGAGAGTTTTTTCAACATGGTATCAGAGCATGCATTCTGAGAGGGAGACCAATTTCAAACACACATTTGTTTCTGCAACATATCTGTTAGATTTGCAAGGAGATCTCTGCAGATCTATAAACCAATAGTGAAATTCTTGTGGGTGCTTGAAGGAATAAGCACACGACAATTGTTTTTGTTCAGATCTAGAAATGGCAGCAACTAGTCTCAGGTTTGAAGACCGGGTGTATGGAGCATCTAACTTCTTGTCTTGGAAGGTGAGGGTAACCTTGTTTTTGAAGGAACATGACCTTTATCAGATTGTAGAAAAGGTTGTTCCTGCACCGACAGATGCAACTCTATTGGCGGCTCATGAGAAGAAGGACATCAAAGGCCAGAGAGTGAACATGGACGTCGTGAAGGATCATTTGATCCCTCACGTGGCAGAGAAGCAGTTGGCCAGAGAGATGTTCAAGGCTCTAGTGGATTTGTTCTAGAGTGACAACTTGAGCATGAAGATGATCTTGAGAAACAAGCTCAGATCCATCCAGATGTCTTGGAAGGCGAGGGTAACCTTGTTTTTGAAGGAACATGACCTTTGGGAGATTGTAGAAAAGGTAGTTCCTACATCGACAGATGCAACTCTATTGGCGGCTCATGAGAAGAAGGACATCAAAGCCCAGAGAGTGATCATGGACGCAGTGAAGGATCATTTGATCCCTCACGTGGCAGAGAAGCAGTTGGCCAGAGAGATGTTCAAGGCTCTAGTGGATTTGTTCTGGAGTGACAACTTGAACATGAAGATGATCTTGAGAAACAAGCTCAGATCCATCGAGATGTCTTGGAGGGCGAGAGTAACCTTGTTTTTGAAGGAACATGACCTTTGGGAGATTGTAGAAAAGGTTGTTCTTGCACTGACAAATGCAAGTCTATTTGGCGGCTCATGAGAAGAAGGACATCAAATCCCAGAGAGTGATCATGGACGCCGTGAAGGATCATTTGATCCCTTACGTGGCAGAGAAGCAGTTGGCCAGAGAGTTGTTTAAGGCTCTAGTGGATTTGTTCTAGAGTGACAACTTGAACATGAAGATGATCTTGAGAAACAAGCTCAGATCCATCTAGATGTCAAGATTTGGCAATGTTACCAGCTACTTCACGAGGATCACCTAGACACGTGATCAACGTGCAACTATTGGGGAGAAAGTGGATGACATAGAACTTGCAAATGTGGCATTGGTTTCACCAAGTCATGGGAACCATTTGTCAAGGGGATCTGTGCTTGGGATCCCAATTAGGAGAGGCTTTCGGATGATTCCATCCAAGAAGAGACTTGAGAGGAGTCTAAAGCCTGCAAGCAAGGAGATGGAGAGGAGAACCTGGCCCTGATCAGTTAGGCCAAGAAGGGAAAAAGAAAGGGTTTCAAGGGTAACAATGAGGGGTAAACTTCATAGTTGGGAAAGAAGGGCTTGAGTAAGATCAAGTATTTTGCGTGCCACAAGAGTGGTCATTATGCATCTCAGTGTCCGAAGAAAAAGAAATGGCAAGGGAAATCGTAGTAGGTAGCAACATCGACAGAAACTCAGTTGGATGTATTTGTTGCGAAGTTTGAGAAGGGATTTACACTGGTCGCATGCCTCTCTACTAGCATAGTCACAAGGAGTGTGTGGTACTTGGACAATGGTGCATCACGTCATATGACAAAAGCACGAGTTATTTAACAGTCTGACAGAGAAGGACTTAGGAATCCATGTGGAGCTTGGTGATGATGCCAAATATGTAGTGAAGGAAGAGGGAACAATCTTGTTCTAGTTTGATTCAAGAGGTTCGTTTGAGGCCTAGGATGTGCTATATGTACTAGGACTGAAGAATAATTGGCTATCGGTCTCAATTACGGGGGATAAGGGTTTTGCTGTCATGTTTAAGAAAGGGCAAGTACTCATACGTCAAGAGCGAGCCAACCTTGACACAACAATGAGCATTGGGGTTAGAGAGGGAAATTTATACAGGTTGTAGGACAAGCCTATTCAGGCCTTGGTACATGACAGTGACAACCTGTGTGAGTTATGGCACAAGAAGATGGGACACTTGCATTACAGGGCGTTGCCGATTTTGAGGGAGATTGTCACTGGTCTTCTTGATCTCAGTGTTGAGCAACATGGTGTGTGCAGAGGGTGTGCACTTTGAAAGAATGCTGAGGCTGCTTTTCCAAGCAGTGAGAGTAGGTCCAAGGGGATCTTGGATCTTATACATCCAAATGTGAGTGGATCGATGTCAGTAGCAAAAGTGCAGGGAGAAATATATTATGTGGCGTTCATTGTTGACTTTTCTAGGAAAACTTGGATCTTCTTTATGAAGATCAAGGATGAGGTCTTCAGTTAGTTCCAGGAGTTCAAGATCCAGGTGGAGAACTAGATAGGGAAGAGGATCAAGGTCTTGAGGTCAAATAATGGGGGAGAGTACACCTCCAATGACTTCAAGGATTTCTGCAAGGAGGCAGGGATCAAGAGGGAGTTGACAGTCTCATATAACCCTCAACAGAATGGGGTTGCAGAGAGAAAGAACATGTCCCTCATTGGTTTTTCCAGGGTTATGATACGTGACCAAGATCTGCCTACGTTCCTTTGGGCAGAGGCATGTAACACGACAATATATGTGTAGAACAAGAGTCCTCACAAGATATTGGGGGATAAGACTCATGAGGAAGCATTCACAGGAGTGAAGCCAAAGATAGGACATTTGAGGATCTTTGGTTGTCTAGTATACATCCATGTGCCTGTGGAGAAGAGGACGAAGTTGGAGCCTTTAGGAGAGAAGGGCATATTTGTGGGGTACAACGAAACCTCAAAGGTTTACAGGATCTTCATACCATCGTGGAGGAAGACAATTGTGAGCAGAGATGTTAAGTTCGAGGAGAACTTGGCATCTAGGAAGTCTCATGAGTTACCACCAGTGGCAGGGGACAAGGAGTAGGAGGCTCCAAAGGGAGTACAACGTTTAGAGGCTTCCAGTTCAGGGAGTCAACCTTCAGGTGGGGAGGAGTTATCCCCTTCCAGTTTTGTCTGGAGACCCAGGTGGTTTGAGCAGACATTGAAGGATGCTCAGGAGCACGTTGAGTCTCCTAGGAGCATTGTCAGGGAGAGCAGGCTTCCTAAGAAGTTTTTGAACTTCATGGCACTAACAAGTAACATCATTGAAGAAGCAACAAATCATCAGGTTTATCAAGATGCTATGGTGCATGATGATGTGTGGGATATTGTGCTAGGATCGCAGGGACAACCAGTTCTAGGTGGCTCTTCCAGAAGTACCTTCCTCGCTAAGAGGGAGTGTTGATGTTTATAGCATCAGATAGGTACTTCCGCACAGGTCTATGTGTCTAGACGTGTGGAAGTCGTCCAAAGCCTTCAACCTTAGTAATTTTCTTTAATTAAAGGAATTATTGAAGTAAAGTGCTTTTAATAATTAAAGTGACTTTAATTTAATGAAATGCTAAAGTTATTACCATAGGTGAATTAAATGAATCTTAGCCATTGATCTCAAGTGAGGTGAGATTTAATCTCAACTGTTAATTACTTTGGAGATTAGGGTTATGTTTGATTCAGTCATAAATCAAGATTATAAAAGCAAGGCTAATTGAAGGGGAAAGACACACAAGAGACAAATCTATTGGAGTTAGTGACTCATAGAGAGAACAAAGGACTTTTGCTCAAGGAGATCTCAGCAAGGGTGAAGGACTTTCATCTAGAGATCAACTCAGTTCAAAGGAGAAGAGAAGTAAGGTGGCAGTAGTAGACAGATCTGGGCAGCAGATCAACAACGGGTACAATTGCAGATCGGTCCGTGCAGAGCCGTACACAATAGATAGTAGTCCAAGGCGTGTACATACGCGTCGGATAGGTAGTTTGGGGCATGTACATATGTGTCAGATAGGTAGTCCAGGCGTGTACATATGCATCAGACAAGTAATTGGGGGTGCGTACATACGCACAATGTAGAAGGCATAGGCGCGCACATACGCGCTGTACAGGCCATGCTAGGCATGTACAAATCGTACACGACGCTGGTACACGGTTGTACAACAAGGGCAGAGGTGTTGGGCTGTAGGTGTTTGTTGTATTTTGTTTTGTATCTATTCTTAGTGGGAAAATTTCCCAGTTTGGGAGCCCTTGTAAGCTTGGTGTCATTATTTAATAAAAGGTTGATTTGAAGGGTAGAATTTTTTTGTTGTGTGAAGTTTGGTTTCCAATTTTGCTTTTGCTGTTTATTATTTCTAGCCAGTATATTTTATTCTATATGCTGTAATTTAATTATCAACAATGTAAAACGCAAGGTAGTAATTTATCTAGGTGCTAGGGATAGAGAGAGATTTTTCAACACGAAGAACCTCATGGGAAGTTCGAGTGAGTTTTGGGGATGGTTTATCACAATTTTCAACATCATGCTCTAAAGTTTTAGCCAAAAGGTATTTCAAGTGGTAAATCCCTCCATTCATTTTCATTCTACATAGCTTATAGCTCAATTCCATTTTGTTTATCCCATCCTTACGTTCACTATACTGCCAAAATGGGTCTAAAGGCTTCGACATATTGGCAAGGAAATGGCTAACTTCTAACTTCAAACCTAGGTCAAGAAAAGAGAAAAAAATGAACATAAAACACTGTTGAAGAAAACAAAAAAAAACCATAAAAAGAAAGAAAAATACAAAAACAAAAAACAAAAAAAACCTACGAACTTCTAAAATTGATCTATAATCCTTGAAAAAAGCATAGCAAAAGACAAGCAGTTTGCATTTTGCAAACCCTTACATAAATTTGGAAAATATTGAACTGTTGTGTTGATTAACACATACTTGGGAAATGAAAACCATGGCCAACAATCATTCCCTTCCTTACTCCTTAAAAAAATATATGGTGGTGGTGAAAACCAGTCTTTGGCTCTCTCTGATTCCTTAGCTCTCAACCATGTTAGAGTATGTATCTCAAGCAGGCACTTCCACACTAGTGGTGTCTAGTAGTTTGGAAGGGGCCCCATGATGTCTGGACAACTTAGTGATGGTGGGGATCAGTTAAGTCAACATGAGACTAAGTCACAACTGTTGGATGTGACTTAAGTTGTCTCAATGCTTGATTAAGTCCCCACCGTCAGATCTAGATCTTGAAGTGAAGATCTAAGGGCCAGGATTGAATGAGAGAAAGGCTAGGGTTTATAAAACACCAAGAAAGCCTCATTTCTCAGATATCTCAAGAAAGGACAACCAACTGAGTGAGAGTGGTTCTTCCAGAGAGATCTAGTGATTGGTTGAGTCGAACCAGTCAAGGAGGGGTTGAGTAGGGTCAAGAGGAGGCCAAGTTGGGTTGTATTAGCAAGGAAGGGGCTGAGTAAGGCCCCAAGCTTTCTCCAAGTGCAAGATATCAACAAGAGAGAAAATATACAGGCTACCAAGGAAGAAATTGAGCCACCTAGAACTCGCACCAAGTAGCTAGGAGGCCGTACGACTGGTAGGGATCGCCAAAGGAGGCTAAGAGCGTGTCGTACGGGTGCTAATTGTTGATATTATGGTAGCTGTGGGAGGTATTTACCTCCACGTGTAAACCTGACAAGGATAGAATACTCCGGGAAGCAAGAAGAAACCCTAATGAGTTGGCTAATAACCCTAGAAGACTTGTCGGCTCAAGAAAATTTATATTAGGTTATTAGCCTCCAAGAGAAGAAGTCGACCAGAAATAATAATATATATTGAACATACAGATACCCAGAATGAGAAGTCGGCCCAGGCAGTTAGCCAGAATTAGTATAAATACAGGAGGCCAGTTCTCATTCTGGCAGGCAGTCTCAGAATTGCAGAGCATCAACTTGTGCGCACTACAGTGCCCAATCTTGTGCGCAGGTTTGAGGAGAGCTGCTATTGCAAGCTGCTACAGCTAGCAGATCACGTTTGGCTTGGACTACCTCTTGGTTAGGGTTTGGACTATCTGATCAGCTCTTGTTGGTGTGCTATCCTTGGGGAAAGGTGCGCTACCCTTTGTTTGGCTATCTAGCCTAGCGTTTGCTTCTGGAGTGATTCTCTGTCAAGGTTAAGGTGCTCGGAGGGTGGCTTTGGTCTATGGTTGGGTGACAATAGAGATATTGTCAATGGTAAAATGAGCACATCCATTATATTCTAACAGGTTATGGGCCCACACCTCCTTCACTCAGTCTAACCGCTGGAAGAAAACATAGCCGTAAGGATGTTAAGCTTATTGAAGAACTGTCGCTAGGGTTTCTAGCAGGAGCAATCACCATAGCACCGCCGCTGGGGTTACTAGTAGGTGCAGTTGCAGAAACCCTAATCCTCTCATTGAGGCACCTTAAGTGAAGGAATTGACCTAATCTCCAGATAGATCAATGCGCCCTAGCCTAGCGCATCTCCTGGTACTCTCAGCAAGCCAAGACGTGAAGTTTGAGTTTTTGGTCAAATCTAGGGTTTGACCAAGTCAAAGCAGCCATGACTTATTCTATGAAGTCAGAGAACAAGTTAGATGGAGCTTCTAACTTCAGAGTATGGAAGAGAAGGATTGACCTCATCCTTGCCAAGAATAAAGTGCTGGATAAAGTGAAAGGAAAGATCGTGAAACTAGAGTTTGAAGAAGGAAAAGAGAAGGAACCGCAGAACGTTGCAGCTATGGAGAAGTTCAAAGACAGTGACATCAATGCTATGGGTATCATAGTGGAATCTATAAAAGACCACTTGATACTCTACATCTCCCATCTTGACTCATCGAAGAAGATGTATGATGCCCTAACAAATCTCTTCTCGGTCAGAAACATTGGACAAGTAATGAGTCTGAAGAATGAGCTCCGTGACATGAAGATAAATGATGACGACAACATAACATCATACTTTGTGAGAATCTCTCAGTTAAGAGATCAACTACAAGCTATTGAAGAGATCATCTCAGAGAAGGAGTTGGTAAACATAGTACTCAATGGTCTTCCCAAGACGTGGGATGCGTTTGCCGCAAGCATGAACACAAGAAAGGAGTATCCGACATTTGAAGAACTTTGGACTTGCTGTGCTCAAGAAGAATCAAGGATCAGTGCAAAAGAGAAACCCCAAAAGAAGTACGATGATCAAGCCTTCACAGCAAGATTCAAGAACTTCAGGAACAAAAGGAAGTTTGGTTCAAAGTAGAAGACAAATCAAGATAAATATATTTCAGAAATACAATGTTTCAACTATCGAAAGTATGGTCACTACAAGAATCATTGTCTCGAGTTAAAGAAAAGGAAGGAGAAACACGAAGCATCAATTGCCAAAGAAAAGGAACCTACAAAGAAGACTAAGCAGGATGAAAGAGATTTCTTTTCTAAAGGTAACAATACTCTTCTTATTTCTTGTACATATCTTGTTTGCATCGTCTCTGTACATATCTTGTATATCTATCTCTTGGAAGGTAATGTGTTCCAAGAAGAACTATACCTATGGAAGAACAACAAGATAAGGATGAATATCATTAGATAATACACATGAAAGGATGAAATACGTAAAACAAATCATGTGAAAGCTATTGCAAGATAAGCCGAATCCATCATGAAGAGACTTAGAAGAAGCAAAGACAAAAAGAAGTCAACAATCAAGAGGAAATTGCAGAAAGACTTATGATGTTTTTGTAGAAGACAACAAGACGGAAGCGTGGACTCTGTTAGACAGAGAGAGCCAATTATATATTGCAGTAGACAACAAGGATGTAGACGGAAGCGTGGACTCTCCCAGATGGAGGGAGCTGATTATACATCACCAAAGAGAAGAGCATGCCTGAGGCAAGGATTAGGAGGGAGCTAATCCTATGATCCATTGAAGATGATGAAGTATATATCCATGGTAGCAGCCATGAAAGGCAGTACGTGTTCAGTTCGACCTTAGAAGAAGACTTCTTCGAAGATAAGCCTTAAAGTATCCCTGGTTGTCCAGACTCCATCCACATCCGTGATCCTATGATGAAAGAAATAAATGGAATCCTTAGGGCATGGAATCTATAAGAAACTCCATGGACCCAAGAGCTAAAGAAAAACATAAGAAAGAACATGAAGATTCCAAGAAAGAAGAGAAGCCTGAACAACCAGTCATTGTATCGAGAATCACAAGATTACCAGCCTGATATGAACTCACTAAAAGCAATCAAGCAGAGGAACTGAAAGTTGTGATGAAGAACAGTGTATGAAAGACTTATGAATGAAAGCATTGCAAGATCGAAGACTAGAGGTTCTCCTAGATGGAGGGAGAAGACTATGATGATTACTTGTTCCAGTAAACCAGACATACCTATACACGAGTCTTTATATCATCTGCAATATCCATGGGTTGGAGTTCTACATCAAATGAATGCAAAGAATGTTCTCCAGAGCAATTGAACAAAGAGCATATGAATAACAACCTCAAGACTTTGAGGCATACCAGAAAGGGACCCTTGTATGAAGATGGAAGAAAATAACTTGGTGGAGAACCTCCAGTGCACAACAAAAGCGTGGTAAAGATTTCCTATAACAAGATATTGTATCAAGATGATTACTCAGAAGATCAAATCTCATGATGACAAAAGAAGTGCCACATGGATATGTTCCAATTTTCCAACAATGATATATTTGATTGATTAGAGCTACATGAAGCCTTCAAAGAAGACCAGTGCTCCAGAACGAAGTACATTTGAAATCAAGCATTACATTATCCGTGATGAAGTTCATAAAGGAGAAAGAGGTTCTCCAGTACATATCTCCACAGATGACCAGATAAACAAACATCTTGGTAAAGCTTCTGTCCAAGATAAAAGAGTTTGTGTACTCAAGTTGGAGCTCGTGGAGACGACTTCCTTATTGAAAAAGGAAGAGATGACTCCCAGGTTGGGAGGGAGCATTGATATGTATTGACTTATGGACAATCATTTTTTAGTTCGAAAAATGGTCCACGATGAGTAGTTTCCTTTTCAGTTCGGAAAGTGGATTGAGATTTCTGACGGACAACGATTTCTCATTATGGTTAACATGGGAAATTGTCTAGATTGCTGATGTATCATAGACAACGACTTCCCATTGTGGTTAACGTGGGGAGTGGTCTAGGGCAGTCTCCCTTCTTGAGGGTTACTCAAGAAGACTAGCCCGCCTCGTTGGACAATGATTTCTCATTGTGGTTAACATGAGGAATAGTCCATTTTTGGAGGTTGGTACAGGACAATCTTTTCCTCTTGTGGTTAACAGAGGAAATGGTTCAGACAGTCATTCCTTAGAGTTTATACATTCTCTCCAGGGTGCACTTTGATTAGTGTAGGAGGAATGGCCCAGGGTGGGGAATGGTCCAGGCTCAACAATCAGGGACAAGCATTCCTTAGGGTTTGTACATTCTCTCCAGGGTGCACTTTGATTAGTGTAGGAAGAATGGCCCAGGGTGGGGAATGCTCCAGGTTCAGAAGACAGGACATTTATTCTTCCTTGCTTGAGAAGAATAGTCCAGATATCTCATTGTTCTACTCCGAGGGCAGATATTCTTTCAAATCTCACAGATGTGAGTGAAAGATTGGCCCAGATGATTCAATTTATATCATAACATTGTTTATGTGCAGGTTGATATCAAATGATTGTTATGAAGATTGTATGACAGTAGATGTATACTACTGTGGCGGATGTGTTCCATCGTTCGTGACTATACGTTGCTGATCAAGTACTTGTGTGTTACTTGGTGTGGTAGTGTACCACTGGATTGTAGTTATGTACTACTATGGATAGACACAGTTGTGTTCTATTTTGTTTCGATTGCCTTGAAGATTATCAACAATGTTGAAAATGATTATCAACTAGATGGATGATCAATGAACAAAGAGAAAATTGTTCAGAACTTTTATTCTTCTAGATTAGAAGAATGGCACTTGTGTCACTCTGTGGAGTTAGAATCATGTCTGATTACTCAGATAGAGTATGGTTCCGAGAGATGATGCAGCTGATGACATTGATAGTGATGATGGTGCTCATGATCTAATCATGAGATAGTCTAGACGACTATGTTGATGCTACCAGGTGAATGGTATATTTGTGCTCAAGACCATTACCTTCAATACCTCCCTAGCTAGGAGGGAGTGTTGATATTATGGTAGCTATGGGAGGTATTTACCTCCACGTGTAAACTTGACGAGGAGAGAATACTCCGGGAAGCAAGAAGAAACCCTAGTGAGTTGGCTAATAACCCTAGAAGACTTGTCGGCTCAAGAAGATAATTTATATTAGGTTATTAGCCTCCAAGAAGTCGGCCAGAAATAATAATATATACTGAATAGACAGATACCTAGAATGAGAAGTCGGCCCAGGCAGTTAGCCAGAATTAGTATAAATACAGGAGGCCAGTTCTCATTTTGGCAGGCAGTCTCAGAATTGCAGAGCATCAACTTGTGCGCACAACAGTGCCCAGTCTTGTGCGTAGGTTTGAGGAGAGCTGCCATTGCAAGCTGCTGCAGCTAGCAGATCACGTTTGGCTTGGACTATCTCTTGGTTAGGGTTTGGACTATCTGATCAGCTCTTGTTGGTGAAAGGTGCGCTACCCTTTGTTTGGCTATCTAGCCTAGGGTTTGCTTCCAGAGTGATTCTTTGTCAAGGTTAAGGTGCTCGGAGGGTGGCTTTGGTCTATGGTTGGGTGACAATAGAGATATTGTCAAATGGTAAAACAAGCACATCCATTATATTCTAACACTAATAAGCGCAGAGTAGTTCTGGCTGAGAGTATTACAACCTAGCACAACAAAAGAAAGAGAACCTGAGCCATCAAAAGAGTACCGTACAACTGGTACGACCGTCCAACTAGCAGAAAAGTGACTGTACGAAGCCGTATAATTGGTACGACCCCCCAAACCAGTATCATTGTGATGTTTTTGTATGAATCACTAACTGAGAAATAATTGTATTGAGGTTTTTCCCAGAGGAGTGGGGTTCCCAGAGTATTTTTGTTGATGTCTTTTGTGTGGCTGTCTTGAGTATTTTACTGTTAATGTTTATAGCATGAAATGTGTGTTTTTCCAGTCAGTTAATCAGATCTGAAACTTACTGTGTTTGCTGGTTAATCTATGATATTTGTGCTATAAAATTTTTACATGGTATCAGAGTAGAGCTTCTGACAGCTCCAAAAGACCTGTTGAAGTTCTGTGCTCTAGTGACAGAGCAAAGGAATTCGGCCCAGCTGCCAAAGAACACTAAGTAAGTCAAATCATGTTTATTTCAGCAGATTGGTCAAGTTTGACCTTGTGGAAGAATGTTGTATGGTGTACGGCCTTGTCAAGCTGTAGAAGAAGGATTTGTAAAGGGAGGGCCGATTTATGCAGTCTAAGAGGGAGCTGGTTGTGGTTTTCCAAATTTCAAGTAAAGGAATCTAGGGGTCAGATCTACTCAGAAATGCTGAGTTAAGAAGAGTTGCAAGCAAGATAGCTACAAATCTGAGATATGAAGACAGATTGGATGTGCTTCCAACTATGTGCAGTGGAAGTACCGTATTAAAAGTGCTCTTCAAGAGAGCAAGGTGTGGGGTATTGTTGAGAAGGCTGCCACAATCCACATCGATTCCAAAGGATAATGAAGTACATAATGCTCTAGAGATTAGAGCACAAAGGATTCTTCTAGATGGGGTAAAGGATCACCTCGTACCTAATATTGGTGAGAAGCCAACAACTCACTAGATGTGGTCACATCTGAAGGGATTGTTTGAAGCTAAGCATGAGAGTAGGATCATGGCTCTCAAAGAGGGACTTAAACACACATGGATGACAAAGGGGGAAGGTGTTGCAACTTACCTCACCAAGGTGAAGCAATTGTTAGATGAGCTTCTTGCAGTAGGAGTAAAGCTCTCACTAGCCGAGATGGTTAAATCAGCCTTGAGAGGCTTCCCAAAGGAGTGGGATCCCTTTATTGCAAGAGTAGCAGCTAGAGAGAACCTGCCAAACTAGAAGAGGTTATGGGATGACTGCTGCCAAGAAGAGATCAAAAGAGGCATGGATGTGGATGAGGATGAAGAGGAGGAGAATCTTGCTCTCACCTCCAAGAAGGGAGCAAAAGGAAAGAAGGGCCCAACTTCGAGAGGATGAACCACAGGTAGTGGCGGGCCACATGAGAAGAGCGCCATGTAGTAGATTATCATTGGCCATAGTGCCTATTTGCTCCATAGTGAGCTAATCTTTCTTTGTATGTTCCATAATAAGTCTGAGAACGAAAGAGCAAGGCACAATCCTTATTTCTTGCTGGAGTTTTCGCACTAGCAGGTTTATCTAGGGTACATCTTGTGTTCAATGTGTTAATGGTGTACCCTTTTTAAACAATTGTAGCTTTCTCTTATCTTCCCAATGATTTTCCATATTAAAAGCATATAAACATAAGTAAATCCCACACAATGTCAATTGGGTCTAGCTCGGGTGGTTGGGAGGAATGATTGTTATCCATCCCCCCTAGGTTCTATTCTCGTTAGTGACATGTTGATATAGCCATGAGCACTAAAGAATCTGGTTTACCCTAGATACCATCCTTGGAATGAGGGGAAGTGCCTAGGGGTTTCCTAGGATATAAATTCCAAAAATGATGTCAATTAGGTGTAGCTTGAGTAGTTGTGAGGAAAATTGTTACCATACCCACCCGGGTTCAAATCCCACATTGTGACATGTTTTCTCTTAGTGAGCCGATTGTTGGTGAGCTATATATGATCTATTCATGAGTTGTTGACCTAGCCTTGCGCCTTGAAGAATCTAGGGTTTACACTAGGAACCAGCTTCGGAATGAGGGGAAATAGCCGAGTGGTTTCCCCTGAGATATGTTACCCGGAAAAAAAACAGTTCCACACAGTAGAGTATAATTTCATTGTATTTTACACTCACTCCTTGTAGAAGTAGTAGATAATGAAAATATGTTGTGACGAATTGACGAGTGGAATATTCACAGCAGTTAACAGATCATGAAATCTTCTAGACTAGGTAGAGTACTTTGTTAAGAAGCCTGATGGAGAAAACTCATTCCAAAGCAAATTATACTTTCAAGAAATCCCTAAATTACATGCTTGCATCTTCTATAGGGTTTGTAGCATGGAAAGGAAGCATCAGGTCCTTTGGTCTTAGTGTAGCATCCATTCTTTAGTCTCCCTCTCCAACCTGGTTGTAACCTTGTCAAGGTAAGAGGCCCCTGTGTCCACACAGGACTAGCCACTAATAAGATTTGCTCTGTCACAGTGATGGACACCAAAATTTTCTGTGGATTTGAGAATTGCAACTATGCTTAGGAAAACCAAAGTGTTTTTATAATGAGGATATAATCCCTTTCTTGTTGGCATGTCAATGAACAAACTGGAAACTGTCAGTTAGAAAATTGAGACTGTTATATTTGTTACAAACCAACAAATAAGTAAGCATAAGAACATTATAAGCTAAATGGAGTTATCATTTTTATTTGACATTTGTGAGTATGCTGTGTAATCATTTCCTTTGTTAATTCTATTTACGTCAGTGTTGCAAAACTCGGCATTGGCAAAAAAGTGTTGGGAGTCATCAACTGGGGAAATTGGAAAAAATTCAGCAAAACTCATCCAGCATAAACTCGCCTCTGAAAAACTGTGTGGCTTGAAAAACTTGGAAGAAATGGAAAAAAATGGGAGAGATTGGAGAGTTTTGCAACACTGATTGACATTCTCTATCTTTTAACAGAGATACAATTGCATATCTTGTATCTTTTCCTCATTTAACTGTATGATATGAAATTTTAAATCATTTATATTCAATTGAGTAGTTTGTTTGTTTTTTGAAATATTTTGTTTAATAATTCCCTGCAGGTGCTCTTTGAAGAGAACCTTACAGTCTCATCAACAGTTCCGTGGTATGCACCACTAGATAAAAGTCATTTCTCTCTGAGTAGTTTTCGCCTCACAGCCCTTGGTCGCTTGTTGACAAGAAATATGGTACAGTAAAATTTAAATAAAGTTATTATTGTGACATCTTTATTGTATTATCATTTATGTCTTTTACCAATCATTGTTTTACCATGCTCTGCAGGTTAGAATATTGGAATTCATGAGGTTAGCACCAGAAGGCAGTGAAAGGGTATCCTCATTTTTGGAGAAAGCTGCAGAAGGGCTCGTTGAAGGGGGGAGGTGAGCATTAATAATTGAATATTTTCATAGAATTCTCAGCCTTTTTAATTGTTTTTAACTTTTTTGAGAAAATGCTACCTATAGTAACAGTAAAAGTACAAGATACAAGAGACAAATTTTCAGCCTCATCATTTGATACCTAATCAATTACTTGAATTATCTATTGATATTTGTTTGGAACTCAGAATGTCTTTGAGAGGAAATTTCAAAAACTCTGGTGGAAATCAGATATTTGAAATTTCACACAAGGAACATCCCACATAATCAGAGATTTGGATTTCACACCCTTCGCTCAAAATTAATTCAATTTGGAGTTTGACCTGCTAAGCCAAATTTGTTAATCAGAGTGATTGATCCAAACTCATTAAAGCAATTGGACACCGAGTCTTCCAATGATCGTAGGCAATCAACATTCAAAGATATCAGACACAAATTTAAAACTGTCAGATAAGCAGTCACTAAGTGGAAAGAACCAACTGAACAGTTTATCACAGGTTGTTTCTTTGCCATGGGTAGCATTGTATTCAACATATTGTCTCTTCAACGTTTCTACAAACCCTCCAGCCTAGATATGCCCTCGACATTCTTGTATGTTGTGAATGTTTGTGGAATCCTCTAGTCTGTCCACATACATATTGAAGTTAAGCTTGCCTTTCTATCTCTCTTCAATTTACGGTGTCTTCTCTTTTCTAGAAATTATCATTCTCTGACACACACCTACCTTCTTCAAGAAGCTTTGATTGCAATCTTCATAGTGTCTAGTTTAGTGTTGCTCTAATACCATGTAGGAAACTAGGGTGCATGCATAGAGACAATGGTGGAGAGATCAGATAATATTTTTAGATGTACACAAGTGAACAAAATAGGTCAATGGGACTAGAGAGTACAACAAACCATGATAACCAGTATCGGAAAGGCAACTCCTAACTTCTAACTTTTAAAAAGGGGGGCTCCTCAGCATCCCCCAACAATTTTTTCCCCACAGCATTAGAAAAAGTCGATATTCTTTTTAGAAACACGAAAAAATAAAACCCTAAAGTGAATATGAATATTTTTTTATGCTTTCATCGTTTATGTTTGTGATTTATCATTGTTCCTCGTATATTTAAATTTTTATTTTTTTAGGGTTTTCTAGAATTTGGGGAGTGTCTCCACACGACCTCTGGATGCATTTCTCCTTTCTTGTGTTCCCTCATGCTAGAAACTTGGTGTCACATCGATCTATCATCTAAGGGTGATCACCTCTTATATTTATAGAGCCATACAACTCTGATTTGGAAAGCAAAAGAAGGTAGCAGAGAACCAAACTGAATCTTGATATAGATAATGTCGTCTCCCTTTGATCTCAATATATCGACCACCTGACAATGACGTGCTCCTTTATCTTGACCTCCTGTAGATGGCACAATTTTGACAAATCTCATCATTGTAGGATGTGTTGTGGTCTTTCTCAACCCATAGTTGGTGAAAACAAACCCTTAACTATTTGAGTGGGATCCTAAGGTTGTGCAACCAATGGCACCATGTGTAGTAAGGACGAAGAATGGTGCTGCCCTTTAACCATAAAGAATGCTTAGAGTAGAATGTTGTAACATACTTAGATGCCTTCCTTGGATCAAGGCACTGCAATCTATTTTCTTCTACATTAACCAGTGGGATTCCCAACTATTCTAACAATAACATAGCAAATTTCATATGCAAAATCAAAGGAATAGTACTTTGCATAAACAAAAATCATGTTAGGAATCTAACTGTGATTTACATTCATGCATATTAACAACATTTCCATCAATTTGAGCCATTTCCTTGACAAAAATTACATAGCCAACAAATTTCAAGGAAATTAAAAGTTGGAAATACAAAATAAAAATAATCGATTTAAGAGCAGAGATGAACACTTACCTTTCTCATGAATGTGTCTACCAAATCGGTTGCAAAGGTGAAATTCAACACACAACCATAGGAATCTGTAGTGGATTCCACCCCCAAGCGAGGATACAAGACAACGAGAGTGAGGGATGGTTAATGGCTTTGTTTCTAACTCAACCTATTCCACAATACTTAGAATACATTCAAAACTAGAGATCTACCACCATATCTTTCAAGAAGACTCCTCCATGCTTGTCACCCATCCTTGAATCAACCTTGATCTTCTTCTACTTGGGGAAACACAACACAAGGTCAAGACTTTTCTCCGCTAAATAGTAAATAGTCCATTGGGAAATCCTTCCATGAGGGCAGGAAGAATCTAATCTATTGATTTTCTTTGGGTTCCTGGATTGGTAGACCTTGGTTCATATACATTCAACAATGATCTCAAGCCAATGGGAATTGGGTTTACATATTTCCCATTCTCTCTCTGCTTCTTCTACAGCCCTGGATTTCTCTTCAAACCCATCAAACCCCAATACCTATCAACCACCAAACCAAATGGGTTGTTGCAAGCTTTAATAGGCTCTCAATCCCATGATTTCTAGGGTCTAGTTTCTATCACAAGGAATGGTTTTAGACATAGGAGAGGATGACATTCTTTTAGAGCATGGTGAATGAATGGAAGAAAAGTGCTCTCAAGGAAACTTTACACATTATACTTTTCCCATGCATGAGGCATATGTGCCTTCCCAATAAGTATGCTGAATTATCAGAACGACACCTCAAGTCAATGATAGGTGAGGAAGCATTTATTACATGGGTAAAAAGGTAGTATTTCTCCAAGGGACATGGGTCAACATTATTTTAATGGGTCTCTCTTCCCAAGGACCCCCTTTCCTCTTCGCCTCTTGTGGACTCATATCTCCCTAGCAATCTCTTTGGTAGGATTTTTATTATATTATATATTAACCTTTGCATGATACAATACTCACCAGGTTAACATTATCTCATGGTGACTAGCAGCACATAACTTAAACATAAGTCACTAAGCCTACATTTAATACATCCAGTGTTCTCTAGTGAGACCTTGGCCTTGGGCTTTGCATATGGCAATATTTACAAAGCATATTTACATTTTACATTATGAGGTCATTACAACTTAGCCCTCCTAGGTTGACACCATTCAGTTAATCACATCATTACAACAAATACATGGCTTTTATCTAATATAAGGCAGGAGATATAATAGGGGTATTACAAAGGCCTTCTCAAGGCCAAGAAACTGTGCAGTGGAGATCCAAGTAACCTAAATAAATTAGCAACATATGTCTTCTCTAACTACCTTATTAATCTCCTCTTTTAGAGGGATGAGATGGTTGGAGGTGTCCAAAGAATAGTTGAAGGGATGGAGGCAATTGGTAGAGATATTGATGGAGTGAAGGATTCCTCCATGAACCAATACCACCTATGCCTTGGAAGGTCCATGGAGGCAATCTTCTCCTATTGTTGAGTCCCCTAGGGTGCATTATCATATGAAGAAAGAAGATAACCTTGAAATGCTTTTGAGGCTCAAGGGATGGGCTCCAAACCTGGCCTAGCCAATGTCTTGGGGAATAAGTCATTTGCAATGGATCATACACTAAAGCATTAAGGATAAATTCTTTCTAGTCATGTTGAATCGATTGGTAGAAAATTAGGTCCCCAAACCTCATAGACATATAATACCATTGGAATGATAATTGTTTCAAATAGATGCATCTTCAAGAGAATGCTTTGAAATGCACAAGAAAGCATAGACCCCCAAGTAGGTAAATTTTGTAGTGATCTCCACCTCCCTCCCTTTGAAGAAGTGGGAGTCTCATAGAGTGCTCTTAGAAGTGTTGAATATCATAACCTTAGTTTTGCTAAGGTTTGCCACCATCCGATTATGGCCTCAAAAATAAGTTAGGGCATTGAGTTGCCTTTGTAGACCACATGTAGGAGAGGATGCTAGGAGAACCACATCATCTGTCATCATGGGTGAGGTACTCAAGACATGATGCAAAAGGCAGCCATCCTTAATGTGTGTATTCTCACACTTTTGTAGTTTGAGTAAGCAAGAGAAGCAGTGTTGCGTCCCCCCTCGCTCCTAGGCTCAAAATGTTGCTTCGAGCAGGAGCGTCCAGGGAGCGCGCTCCCAAAAATGGGAGCGTGGTCCGGGCAGTTTTGGGATGCTCCCTGCCCTTTTGGAAGTGCCATGCTCCTGGAGCCTGGGAGTGCGCTCCTAGAATGCACCTAGGTGCTCCTTGTACGCTCCCTAATGCTAATGTTAAATTCCTAAAGTAAAAGTGATATTTCCTTTATCTTTCATTTTTATAGGATAAAAATGAAAGATAAAGGAAATGTCACTTTTACTTAAATTTTTAACATTACCATTAATTGTTTCAGGATGTTTGAGAGTGGTTCCAACCTCATTGGACTTCATATGGAGAAAGTAGAATTTTAGGTCCCATTCAAAATTCAGGATTTCAATATTGGCAAGATTATAACATTTCCATTGGATTCTATCATTTATGAGGGTATGGAACTAGCATTTACTCGAGACCACCAAGCCATCTATGTACCCCAATGTTGGTGGTGTTGATTGTTAAACTTCTTTGTCATGGCCTTAGCAAAAATGTACCCTTCACTCAAACCAGAATCATTGATTAGGCATGTTGAGGTTTTTCTACCATATTTTAAGGCTAGGATTAGTTAGTTTCATCAATATTGGGTGGTGTCGACTGATGTCCCTAGAGTATCGAGGTAGAAGCAAAGGCTAGAGAAGAGGCAAAGGATGAAGGATGATACTAATGATGTGGATCCCAATATAAGCTATGGTGGAACATTGCTTGTCATTCATGTTTGTCATTTGAATGTTCTTGCTTGTTTATTCATAATGCTTTCTTTCAAAGTTTCAATATAATCATTAATATACTATGGATGGCATTTCGAACTTCATAATAATGTAGTATTCATCTACAAGCACAAATATGCATGTTTTCATATATTCTGCAGCTAATTTGTCTTTTTGCATGTTTTTGTTGAATATAAACGTAATATATATATATATATATATATATATATATATATATAAAATAGATGCTCCTGCGATGCTCCGCTCCCGAGGATTTTTGGAAAATGATGCTCCCGACACTCCTGCTCCATGCAACATTGAAGAGAAGTAGCACTAGACCTTTCTTACACTTCAGTAATTTTCAGGAGGATGAGAAGGAACACTAGCTCTTTCTCATATTTTTTATATTATAGCTGGCCCTTGGCCATACTTAATTGATATCGGGGTTATTTTCCTCCCCAGTTTTGATGACAAATGCAAGCCAATCTTCCTCCATGTGACTTTACTATCCTTTGTTGGTTAGATGGATTTCTTTACCTCTTGTTTCCTTTAGTGTAATTTTAGTTTGACTTACAACATTGTACAAGAGTTCCTATCTAATTATAGGCTTTGAAAGTGATTTAGTGTATATTCTCTCCTACCGTGAGACCACTAATGGATAAGGGTAGTTAGCTTTATATTTCTTTAGTATTATATGGTAGACAACCTTGATCAGAATAATTGTGATTTTTTTTTTAATATAGGATGCCATGAGACAGCTTAGCTTTTGTATAAATGGGGCCAAGAGATACCTTGAAGTGCTACAATCTCCGAGGAAAAATAAATTGGGCCCTTAGCTCCTATATGGGCATCATCGACATGTTTTGTATCACACCTTTTGGAGGTTAATGAACAAAGTGGTTTTATGTTTCTCTCCATGTCTTTCTTCCCTATGCAGCCTTTCTCTTATGTGACATGTCACATTGATAAGGATCTCTTTGATCATCATCAAATGGTATCAAAAGTCTAGATCATCACATGTACTTGGAATGGAAATCATGTTTGCCTCTGGCCTGGAGTCGGGTACTGAGAGCTTCAGCTGAACACACACGTGACAACAGATTGGTATGCTACATGATTCATTAACACTTGTGCCTTGAGTTATCTACCTCTCTTCATCTCTAGCTGGTTGTTCCATCTGTACTTTACACATCTATATTCTCCACTATTTTCTAATTACCTATTAGACTTCCAAGCATTGGTATTCTTTGATATTCTTTGAGTGAACTTGCTATACATGTCACAAAGGAGAATGCAAAAAGTCTACTAGACATGAACAACGGATAAAAACAACAGTTATCAGACGTGCAAGAATAATGTGTTTAAACAATGCCAAAGTGAGCAAAAGTAGAAACGAAGGGTAAATCTCTTGACCATTGAAGATCCGACTCTGCAGGTTGAGAGAAACAAAATAGTTTTCCTACTGCATTTTATCTTTTATTTCCCACAAGATTTCTTCTTTGTTAGCAAGAACACCCACGATGAGGGTAGAGCCCTTATTGCCACCCATCTGACTGTCATAACTTCAAGCTTGAGGACCTGCCTATTAGTCATGAACTCATATTTCACTCTCTCTAGCTGGATGACCCACTCATATTCACCAATGATATTGTCATGTATGGGCTTTTTGATCATTTGACAGTCCTACGCAGACTTGATGCTCTCCTTGGATTTACTTTATGTTGGGGCTCTCAATGCAGAAACTTTCCATAAACTGCAGAGGGATCAAGTGACAGTTTGATAAATCTTGTTTTCCTGGGGATGCAAATGGGAAACAAGGAGTCTACACCTGGGAACTTCTGAAATTTTTGTCAGCTGGGAAGAAAATGTATTCTGTTGGTGGCTCTCTTCCATTTGGACAAGCTGTTACAAGCCACCTATGTTCATTCTATTCTTGCGTTACACAATCTTCTGCCAAATCTAACAGGTCTTTTTAGTTCTTGCAACTTGCATAAAATTGCTGTTTTTTTGTATTCTTGGGTGTTTCGTAAAGTTGCTGCTATGGCTAGATCTGGAAGTAAAATCATTGCTCAGTGAAGAATTACCAAATTAATGTTGGAGAAAATGCCATTGTTTATTTAATGAAGCTCAGAGTTTCTAACATGCAATGGACTGAAAAGCAGAGTTTAGAAGCAGTTGCAGACTACTGTGAATCTGCCTGCGTGCTCTTGGCATTTGTTTCTCCGTGTTCTTCTGTGCAAGGTTTTCTGCTATGGTTTTTCTTGTGGCCTAGCAGTGCAGCGACTACAAGTTGTTCCCATTGAAGGAATGTTTGATGTTCTAGCAAATATCATAGATGCAAATAAAATAAACGTCAAAGGATTGTCGTTGTAGCTAAAAAATGTAGTGTATGTTGAAGGATTGTTGCTGCGGTAAGAAATGGCACAATAAGAGCTCTGTAGCTACGAGCAAGCAAATTGTTGCTGCAGTAAGAAATGGCAAAATAAGAACTGTAGCTACTAGCAAGCAGAAGAGAAAGTTTGAAAGGTAGAAGACATTTTCTCCTTACTGTTGAAATTAGTTGTGCACAACTGAGGCATCATTTCCTGTTCCCTGTTTTGCTGTGTAAAAGAGCTTGTCTGCAACAATTTCAGAAATGTCGGATACTTGCCACTGTCTATTCAAAGTCGTTAATTTTACGAGTTCAGCAGTTTGTTCTTTCCTTTCCTTTTTGGGTAATTGTTCCCATATCTGTATATTCTTTCCCCTCTTTTGTGAATGCCAGTCTCTAATTGATGCCAGATCCCCAGACTAGAACCCTGGCATAAAATAAATAAATTATTTGCCTAACCAGAGTCATCTATCAAACAAATTCATGCAACACGATATTCTTTTTAGTCTGCCATTCCTACTGCCATTTTGGGTCCTGCTTCTGATCCAATTCTAGGATCTAATCGCTCTGATATAGCTATACAAAATACATTCATGTTCCCCCTTATTCCTTTGGAGAACAAGTTCTTCCAGAAGAGTGGATAGGCATGGTTGACAGTGCCATTGTTGACATCATGGATGAAGTTGATGCCATCAAATTTGCCATCAGCTTGTTAGATGTAACAATTTTTCTGAGGGAACACCATTGGAAACAATGCAGCAGTGGGGCTACTGTAGCATCCTTCCACTTAGTTTTTCTCTAGTGTACTAATGAAGGTGGGGATCTACCTTTAGTTCACTTAGCCCAGTGTCGCCAATGGTACACCATATTTGCCAAGCATCCAAAGGAGTTTGAAACAACCATTGAACACCCTCTTCCTTCAAAAGATCTCACGTTTTAGGATTTTCATCAGAAATGTCTCTTCTTTAGCTTTGTACTTGGCTTTTTTCTGTTTTTGATAGTTGCAATAGGAGCTGCTTTCATTTGGTGAACTTTAATAATATTATCTTGTCTTATCTTTTCCCTTTTTATTTTGCAAAGTGATATCAAATTTGGTCATTCTGTGGTGCATGCCATCTGTCAAAAATTATGAATAAAATTTGGTCATTCTGCAGTGCGTGCCATCTGTCAAAATTATTGTTGATACTCCATCCTACTGGAAACTGGTTAATATCACACATTTTAATCGTGCATCTACTAAATTTTGTGGCTCCTCACCTTGTTTCTAGCTCGTTTGTTCTCTTTTTGTATGATTTCAACCTTGATATGCCGGTTGCCAGTGATATGATTGACAGTTTGGGAGTTACGCATGTACATTATAACTTTTTCCCAATTGGTTATTGCCGCTATTCTTCGGCTCCTGTATATGCATATAGGGCTTTCTTAGTAATGGCGATTTCCATAACCCTTAGTGAGATGATGGGATAGCGTTAAGACCAATGTGATTTCTCGATGAATCAATTGTATAAGTGCCTGCTGCTCTATTCTATATGGGAATTAGGTGCATCTGTGTTCTATTTTGGGTGTCTTAGCTTGTTGTGGATATTGTAGCGTGTGCGTGTTTCTGCTCTTTGTAAACTTATGCTATTCTGGATTAGTAACCCCTACAGGAGGAGATCATTCAAAGTAGATGTGCAGCCTTTTGCGAATACCTTCTATTTTATGAGCAGAATGTGTCAATGGAGAAAAAGAGGACATTCTTTTTTGTATTAATTAAAATGTCAAAATTTTCGTTCACTTGTATTATCTTGATATTAAAATTTCTAGGTGATTGAAAAAAATGGCTTCTAAGATTAGGGCATGACTGTTTCATCTATTGGATTGTTATCATGATAATCTTTAGCTTGCCAAGATGTATCTGAGAGCATTTTTATTAATTCAAGCTTTATTACTACATCCAAAAACATATTCCAATTTTTTCTTGTCTAACCAGTAGTTTATTCTTGGTGCAGGAAAGAGATTTTTACACCTATGTACTTTTTCGTGGCCCGAAAACCTTTGAACGATAACCAGTCGTGAGGTTGAGCACATATTTCACTCAAATAGAGACTATGCTACTTTTGTTTACGAACAGCTAAGCAATTAGTTCTTGATTTCAAGGGATTGATTTTTTCTTGCTTCATTGTTTGGCATTTCATGATTGAAAGGAAATAAAGACAAACGATTGTAAAAATCATAGTCCAGACGGTTCAGTAGTAGAAGTCAATATTAGGCAAGACAAAGAAGCTTGGGTTGTCCTTGGTTTGTTAGTTGAAGACAGTGACAGGACAGGAATTGTCCATGTATTCCTTTGTACATGTAATCTCCTTTGTTATTGGCTGTGTTTTCATCAATCTAAATTTGCTTTTCAGTACCTAAAATCACTATGTTTAACCTAAGTACTAAGCATCTGATAGAAACATTGTGAGCATTCCATATAAGCATGGATTTACTTCCAAAATGGTGATGATCACAAATAGTTTTGTTCTAAAGGAATATGGTCCTATTGACCTTACTCCTATTATATCCAAAGGGTAGAGATATCCAAGAGTGATATTTCTCCTAATTTAAGAATGGTAGACAAATTTGGGGGTCTTATTATAAAATGCTATCACATACCATTAAATTTTCAAGAGGGAGGGTTGGCATTGATTTGTGGCCTTTAATGATACAGTGACAGTGACATGTCTATGAAAAATGTGCCCCTTTAGTAAGGTGGGAATTTAGTTAATTAGGGTACAACCCCACCTGAACAAATATTTAAACACACAATTAAACTTTTCACGTATATATAACATGTATGTCTTGTTTTTCCTCATCTCTTTCATGAATCATGAGTGAAGAAGCTAACACTAAATGCCAGGTTCTAAACTTCAGCACATGGTTACCCCAAAGCACTGATAACATGTCAATTAAAACCTGTCGAAATCTTTGCTTATCTTGTATACTAGTATGTTAAACATAGATAGTTGAGCTGATACATAAGAGGGGATGATGGTAGAATTCTCAGAATTTTTTTCAGACAATATGAACATTACTTGAAGAATGCGACCAGCACTCTGCTTGAATGTGTAAAATACAAAATTTTCACTTTACGAGGAGATTGATGGCGTTTGAGGTTAGGGGCTATAATTATATCGGCTTAGATGCTTTGGTTTTGTAACATAAATGTCATTCTTTTGAGTCTAGTCTTACCTTTGTATTGATTCCAGCCTTCTTGTTCAATGTGTTGTTGTACTTGGACTCTAATAGAACAAGATTAACAGAACAAGATTGATGGAATGTGAGATATTACATACTTTCACAAGCATTCTTATATATACATATTGTTTATCAAGAAGCAATGAGTGATAGGGATCGAGATAAATATTGTAGAATGTTTGTTTTTAATAGAGTTCGCCTTTTTTTATGGTAAATTCAGAAATAAGTCTGACCCACCTTTCACCATCCTTCATTTGAGGCATTGTTGGTACCTTGCTGGTGACATATATGAATCTGTGTAAAGACTACATCATATATAGTCAATAATCACATTCAGCAAACCCCATGCGAGGGAGGAGTATGTCTATCAAGTTTTGACCTTTGGTTATTGTCACAACAATCGCTCCAAGGTGCCACTAGACCAGTGTGTGATAGACTACATTTGACCTCGTGTCATTATCATAACAATCACTCAAAGTTGTCACTAGACCACCGTGATAGACTAAAAATATGGTAGAATGTTGTGTACTTTGGTCTTTGATGCTATTGTTACTACCTGTGGAATACTGTTTATTTTGTTCTAATTTTTTCTTTCATTTGGTCCTTTGTTGTCATTTTGAACTAGAACCATCCAGAGTTAAAAGTCAATATTTGATGTTGTTGCAAAGTTTTGAAGTTGATGTGGAGTAAATAAATTTTGGTTTGTTATTATGATAAAAATATATCATCAAAGGAGGATTCATGTAATATACTAGATGTAAAAAGTATGCAGAATAGAAATAAAATGCTAGAAATGACAGAATAACAACAATATAACCAGAACAATCACCACAATAACACTGAAATGATATAAGAATAACAACATAAATAACACTTTGATTTTGAGAGCAATGTTCACGGGCCTCTTCGAGGGGGCAATCTCTAGTGGAGTAGAGCTCTATTACAATAATATCCAAGCTAGGGTTTTCATACCCTCGACTCCTATTTATACTAAATATGTCTATCAAAAGAAGCATCTAGAGGAAGATCCTTTTAGAAGCGAAAGCTTCTATTATGTCTTCTTACATTCGACTTATTCTATTTTATTGCAAGGCCTTATTAATATTGACCTTTATTACATCCGAATATATTGTTCTACCTATGTGCGGGTTATGACCCTAACATGTCCTCCCCCTTAAAAACAACCTTGTCCTCAAGGCTTGAGATATGGAAACTGCTGCAGAATGGTAGCTGGTTCCCAAGTGGCATCTGCTGGAGTTGTATCTTTCCACTGGACTAACACTTCCTTGATGGTTCTCTGACGCAAACGACGTTCACGTTGGTCCAAAACTGCGTGTGGCTGTAGCCAAATGGATCATTCTTCGTCTAACTGAGGAATGTTGGTTTGAATTTGGCACTTAGTTCCAATCACCTTTTTTAAGCATGAAACATGAAAAACATGATGTAGCTTAGAATGACTGGGCAAAGCTAACTGATAGGCCACCTGTTCCACACACTTGAGAACAGTACAAGGACCATAAAACTTGGGCGTTAGCTTTTGACAATGCTCGACCTTGCGGGAATTTTGCTTGTAAGGTTGCAGTCGAAGAAACACCTGATCCCCTTTTGCAAATTGACGTTCAGAGCGACCTTGATCTGCTTGTTGCTTCATGCGATTCAATGCCATGACCAAATTCTCTTTGAGGGTACGGAGAATAGCCTCTTGAACTGTAAGCATTTGGTCAACCCCCTGGACCTTCGAGACACCTGGTAAGTATGAGAGAACTGAATGTGGCTTTTGTCCATATACTGCTTCAAAAGGAGTCATGCATGTAGCTGTCTGGTATGAAGTGTTGTACCACCATTCTGCTAGGGGTAACCATTGAGCCCACTAATTTTGTTTTTTCGAGGCAAAACACCTCAAATATGTTTTCAAACACTTGTTGACAACTTCTGTTTGACCATCAGTCTGGGGATGATAAGCTGTGCTGAGATGCAGTTGGGTGCCTTGTAGTTTGAACAGTTCTTGCCAAAATTTGTTGGTGAAAGTTGGGTCACGATCAGAAACAATAGAATGCGACATGCCATGAAGCTTGAAGACCTGATCCATGAAAAGTTGAGCCACCATGGATGCTGTAAATGGGTGTTGAAGAGCACATAAATGAGCATACTTGGAAAGACGATCAACAACCACCATGATGACTGATTTATTTTCCGATTTGGGTAAGCCTGTAATAAAATCCATAGAGATATCCATCCAAATAGCAGGTGGAATCGGAAGCGGTTGTAGTGTGCCTAGAGATTTGACTGTTTCGCCCTTGTTGCGTTGACACATATCACATTCAACGACAAAATTACGAATGTCTTGTTTCGTACCATCTTAGAAAAAAGAACGTTTGTCCCTGTCATAGGTTTTGGTAAACCCTGAGTGCCCAGCTGTGGGTGTAGCATGAAGCTCAGAAAGTACCGTGGATTTAAGTTTTGATTGTTTACTTAAATACAAACGACCTTTGTATTGAAGCTCATCATGGAGCCGAGAGTACCCTAGGGAAGCTAAAGCATTGGATTGCAATTATTGGATCAGATGCGAACTTTTGGGATCGTGTAGCCATTCTTGGCGATCGACTTGGAGCCAATCTGGTACAATGAAAGAAGAGAAAAAATGGATCCGTCATCTTCATATTTTCGGGAAAGTGCATCCACAACCACATTGTCTTTGCCTTTCTTGTAAATGATCTCATAATCATATCCAAAGAGCTTAGTCACCCATTTTTGTTGCTCCGGGGAGGAAATGCGTTGTTCCAGAAAATACTTGAGGCTTTGATGGTCTGTCTTAATTTGGAAGCGTTGCCCCAATAGATAAGGGCGCCATAGATAAACAACATGCAAAATAACCAACATTTTCATAGATTGATTTGCCCAGATTTCTTTCAGACAATTGCTTGCTGGTAAAGGGCAACAACCGACCCTCTTGCATAAGGACAACACCAATTCCTTCCCTGAAGCATCACATTCCAAGACAAAGGTCTTTGTGAAATCAGGAAGGGCCAGGACTGGAGTGGTGCACATGGCCATCTTCAAGGTTTGAAAAGCTTAAGTAGCTGCTGGAGTCCAAGTGAAAGAGTTCTTTTTTAGGAGTGCAGTGAGAGGTGCTGCAATCTTTCCATAATTCTTAACAAACTTGCGATAATAACTTGTTAAGCCCAGAAATCCACGCAAGATTTTGAGAGTCTTTGGGTGAGGCCAGTCTTGCATAGCTTCAATTTTTTTAGGATCCACCCTGACGCTGTCCTTGCCAACCAGTTGACCCAAGTACACGACTTTTGAGGCGCCAAAATCACATTTAGACTGTTTCAGGAAAAGTTGGTGCTGAGAGAGTAGATGGAGAACTTGATCCACATGAGCAAGATGGTCTGTCTAGGTTTTGCTATAGATGATGATATCATCAAAGAAAACTAAGACAAAATAACGGAGAAAAGGACGAAAGATATGATTCATGAGGCTTTGAAAGGTGGAAGGGGCATTACACAAGTCAAAGGGCATGACCAAAAACTCATAGTGGCCCTCATGAGTTCTAAAGGAAGTCTTGGGAATGTCTGCCTCTTTCATACGTATCTGGTGGTAGCTAGAACAAAGATCAAGTTTAGTAAAGAACTGGGTGCCACTCAATTCATCCAGGAGTTCAACAATGACATGAATGAGAAATTTGTCTTTAATGATAAGTTTGTTGAGGGCACGAAAGTTAGAGCACATTCGCCAAGAACCTTCTTTCTTCAGGACCATGACCACCAGAGAAGAGTAGGGGCTTGTACTAGGGCGGATAACGCCTGCTTTAAGGAGTTCCTGGACCATTTTCTCAATTTCATTTTTTTGGGAAAATGAGTGACGATACGGACAAATATTGGGAGGAAGACTTCCTGGTACAAGGGGAATGGAATGATCATGAACACCACGGGAAGGAGGGAGTCCTTGGGGAGTGGAAAAGACCACTTGATGTTTAGAAATGATGGATTGGAGGTCTTGCGGCACCAAGGGTGTCTCTGTTGCTTGTATGGCATGGAGTTGGGCAATAACACCAGAATGACATTTTTTGAGCAGCTTTTCCATGCGATGAGAACTAATGATCTTAGGTGAACCGACGGTGATGCCTTGGAACTTATATTGTTGACCCTCCTGGTCAAATTGCATGGTTAATCCCTTAAAATCCATGAGAATGGGACCCAAAGTCCTTAGCCAGTTCGTACCCATCACAATGTCACAACCGCCCATGTTGATAGCAAACATATGAGATTTCAGGTGGTAGTCACCAATTTTGAGACATACATTTTCACAACGCCCTCCACATTTCATGGAGCCACCATTGACAATCATGATTTGGAAATTATTGGCTGCATGGATGTAGCAATGAGTTTCTTGGGTAATGCGGCGATGAATAAAATTATGAGTGCTTCCACTATCAACCAGAATTATGACCTTCCTATGCTTGATGTAACCGATTAGCTTGAGGGTTTGGGGAGAAGAGAAGCCAGTGAGAGCATTTAGGGAAATGATTGGTTCTACTTCGAGAGGGTCTGAGGGAGGGGTGATGTCAGCGGTTTCAGGTGACTCAGACACCAGGGGAGTTTCAACCTCCTCTTCTGAAATATCCTCCGAGATGGCCATAAAAAGATTTTGTTCCTTACACTTGTGGCCTGAGAAATATTTGTCATCATAATTATAACAAAGGCCTTTGAGTTGGCGTTCAACCATTTCATCCCTGGTCAATTTTTGGATCTTTAGTGGAGCGCAAGGAGTTGTGGGATTTACTGGTTTAGTGCGAGGGATAAAGGAGGGTTTATGGTTTTTAGAAGATACAACCTGTTGTGCTTCTTTAGCTCTTTTAGTAGCTTCCACCCAACTCAGAGTCCGAGCCATGAGGACATGGGCCTGAATCTCATCCTTGAGGCCACTGATAAAACACTCTCAGAAAAAGGCATCAAACATGCCCTTCGTCCGAAAAGTCAGGCGCTCAAAAGCAACTATAAAGTCTTCCACTGTTCTTGATTGTTTCAACTTTGTCAAACGACCCAAATGGTTGGTGTCAGTGTTAAAGCGTTCATAAAGCTTTGCCACAAAGTGTGTCCAAGCAATATACCCTTGACGAGAAGTTTTTCTCCATTGCCACCATTGCCAACGTTCTTGATCTAGATGGAGAACACCATACTAGAGTTTGGCCAAGTCATCTATAATTCCATATAAAGAGAAATAATGTTCCATTTGGGTTACCCAACCAATGGGATCCGAGCCATCAAATTTGGTCACATCCACCCACGGAAGGTGTAGGTCACGTTGAAAGTGATGGTGCTAAAAGTTACGAGAATGAGGGGAATTTTCAGCTTCAGTATGTGAAGGTGGGTCAGATAAAGGGTTATCTGTAGGGATATGCAACGTGGTGTAGAGTGTCGAAAAGACAGATTCAAGCTGGGTGGTCAGGTCTTGTTTGATTTCCTCCATTGAGGACTGCATGGTTGTATTGATGGCGACAACAATGGCACTTAATTGTTTCACTTCTTGTTGGGTTTCGGTGAGATTAGATTGCAAGGTATTGAAGTGAGCTTCCAAGTCTTGGCTACGGGAATGGGCCATGATGATGAGGGAACCGAAATGGGGCGGGTGGGGTCAAAAATTTTGTCGAAAAATGATATGTATGAATGTGATAAGGGCAAAGAGATGAATCCAATGGAATGGGTCTCAAATAATGGTGAAAAAATTTCCAGACTTTTTTTTACACCTATGGAGTTTTACTCCGGTCTGAAGGATACTGCAATGATGAAATTCTCAAATGATTAACCAGGAAGAAATGTGTAGTGATTTGGCAACCCGAACACAGTTGCGCGGCAATAGATCTTGTCTGTTTTAATATGTTTATGTTTCTGTCCTCTAGGGTTAGGTATTCAAGGGTTCTACAGAAAAGGGTTTGCCCTGTGCTATAGCTCTCTGATATACGTGCGGGGTCCAACGATAGTACTCGGCCCAATATCTCAGGGCACTAACTAAGGAGGTTAGATCGTGCCCTTAGCCATACTACCCGACTACCAAGGTACTAGAGAGTATCTTCCAAAGTGCTGTTCTCGGTGGCACTATAACAATCAGGTGACCGATCAATTTATCTAAAGAGGGCTCCAGAAAATCTAGGCCGATCTGTAAACAGGTGCTGTCTGATGCGCTACCACTTGAAGGGGTACCAACAAGGGTTACAAGGGTGGCCAACAGATGTGCGCTTAAGAACCACTTGTATTTTTTGCGTGTATGAATTCCTTAGCCACGGGTTTATGCGTGTAACGACAGATCTCTGTGGCTTAAAGACGCCAGAATACGTCTTTACCCTGAAAAAAAAAATTAACCCACAATTTCTGCGAAGGAAAGTGCTCTGATACCACTTGTAATATACCAGATGTAAAAAGTATGCAGAACATAAATAAAATGCTAGAAATCGCAGAATAACAACAATATAACCAGAACAATCACCACAATAACACTGAAATGATATAAGAATAACAACATAAATAACACTTTGATTCTGAGAGCAATGTTCACAGGCCTCTTCGAGGGGGCAACCTCTAGTCGAGCAAAGCTCTATTACAATAATATCCAAGCTAGGGTTCTCATACTCTCGACTCCTATTTATACTAAATATGTCTATCAAAAGAAGCATCTAGAGGAAGATCCTTCTAGAAGCGGACGCTTCTATTAGGTCTTCTTACATTCGACTTATTCTATTTTATTGCAAGACCTTATTAATATTGATCTTTATTACATCCGAATATATTGTTCTACCTATGTGCGGGTTAGGACCCTCACAATTCACGCGTCAGACATAAACACTTTCCCATATAAACATTGGTTTGACATAAACACTTTCCCATATAAACATTGGTTTTTGAAGAAAATTGTAAATAGATAAAACAAATACATGTGAGTCTTTGTCTAGTGTATACACACCATAAACACATCTACAAATATTGTTTTTTAAAAATGATGATAATAGAGAAAACAAAGAGAGTCTCTCTTTCACATACAAATATTTGTTTTTTTAAGAATGTAAATAGAGAAAACAAGGAGATATGGAAAAGCAATAACACCATTTATCTACAATTTAAGAACGTTCAAAGATCAACTTTAGAGGTTGAATGCTATCATTGACTGCTACATCATTAACAAAACTTGTAAAATAAAGAAGTTATTATTTTCTACCTTTGATTAAGGGTTTTTCAATTTATGTGCTGGGATTCAGTTGAGGAGACAATGATTGTGCAAAACTTGAATTTTTCTGAATGTCGAAGGAGCTTCTTAGCTTAAAACTTGTAGGAAATGAACTTTGTAGAACAATATGAAGACAACATAGGCATTTGCAATTCAAACTTCTAGCAGAGATAAGAAGATTGTGCCTTCTAAGCTAACTATTGAAAAGAAAAAAGAAGATTGTACCTCCTAATCAATCAACTTTGTAAGCTTGAACAAATCACTAAAGAATAAAATAAATTGTTACAATCTCTTCATGAAAACTCCGTAAAGAACTAGAAGGTAAGGAGATGGAAAGAAAACACCCAAGTAATTGAAGTAAGAAGATCATAAGATGTTATTGAATGCATTATAAGAGGTGCTTGAAATAAAATTTATAGGAAACATAATTATACTTAGGATCTTGGTCCAAACGACACAAGAAGCTTTTGAATTGGATGTTTACAATGAAATCTAATCCAAAATGCAACAACAATTGTTGGCTGTTACAAATCAAAGAAAATGAAAGCCAATGAAATTTCATGGTAAAAATGAAGTGGAACCTTAATAGAAAAACAACTATTCAATGAAGTCATGAAGATTAGTATCATGATGATGAATCAAAATTTAAGGTATAATGGTGGATGGTGATTGCAAGGGTGAGTCTATTTGTAGAGGACATTAATGTTGAAATCGATGTCCCAATAATTGACCATTTAAGGTGCAAACAAGTGGTTATTATTTAAAGTCATGAGTTTCCATAGTCAATACATGGATGGCACGATCATCGTCATCCTTAGGGCTTAGTGTAAATTGTGTTTCTTAGACAACCATGGCTATGGCAAGATAGCATGATACAAAATTGTGAGACAAACACTTCGCTAAAAACTAAGATGGTCCAATACTTACTTCCTTCAGTGTGAGTTCAAAATGAAGGACTAGGAGATCATATGGAATGTATGGATGACCCAACCATGCTAAAACATTACGTCGAAAATGAAGTTTCAACAATTACAATGAGGCATTTGCACCCATTTTCAACCAAAAAGCATTTGAAAAGAGCTCATGGTATAATGTGTTGTAGATAAACATAGTGAATTCAATGGTGTTGATCCTTTATCTACCATAACATTTCAATGGTAATGATTATGTCTTTTAGTAGGGCCCCCTCTCCTTTCCATGTTTTATTTTCATAGTAGACATAGAGTGGGGCTCAAGCCCCCCCTTTGCCTTACATCCCTTTACCTAAGTAGTGGTCAAGTTTGAAGCCTCAACTTATTTGAAAACCAAAAAGAAAAATTTAGTCAAGGATGGAATAACTTCCAGATTCTTGGAAAAAAGAGTAGGCTCAATGTGCTTAACAAATAAAAAATAATGCCCGCAGGGGTGTAGACCGATTGGCAAGTGCCGTGTAAATGGAAGGAAATATGTAAAGGAGGTCTCAAGTTCGATTCTCAACCCGATTTACTTGTGCTCCATGCTTGCGGGCTGTGTAGCGCATCTGGGGTTATAGTGGCAGTAGACGGGTATCGACCCCGTGTCACACGAGTATGAGAACTGCGAGTTGCCGATTCCCCCAATATAGTGTTGCTCCTCCTTGTTATATTTTCCTTATTTACAGAGCAATAGAGTTACCCGTGTTATTTTACTTCATTAGCATTAACATATACAGCCTGAGTGGGCCTAATGGTTAAGAACATGTGTTTCCTCCTAAGAGGTCACACGTTCAAATCCAGAGGGGGGTAGGGTATATATACCTCTGTAGACTTTACCAGTCAAATTACTGGGCGGAGGGGGTCCCTTGTCCCGCAAACAAGGAGGTCTCATACACCAATTTGGTGTATCGCTTGGTCGTGACCTTAAACATAGATTATTATTATTATTATTATATATATATAATGAACTGAGCAGTAGCAACATAAACAAGAGACATAAAAGAATATAAGAGATTTATCTTGGGAACACCCTAAATGGGGAAAAAACCCAACAACCTTTAGATAGATTCCGTTCACAACACCAAACCATTCACCAACTCTTAAGAGCCACAGACAAGATATAAACCATAGCACTAGGGTAGCACACCTCTAGTGCTCACAACTGCAACAACAACACAATACAAGAAGAGTGCACCTCCTTAGAGAGATAGCACACAAGATAAAGTAACCACCAAGAATAACCAAAGACCCCAGCTCTGCGTCTCCTCTTCCTCCTCAGACTTATGCACCTTTTCCTCAGTGAGAAGAGTGTGTTGTGAGTGTGTCCAAATGAGCTAGACATCCTTCTTATTTATAATATTCAAGTCAACTGCCTTGGTCGAATTTTTCTCTGGGAATCTTATTTTTACTTTATTCTTTTTTGTGTGGGCTGACTTCTTCTCTGGGAATCTTATTTTTACTTTATTCTTTTCTGCGTGGCCCAACTTCTTCTTTGGGAATCTTATTTTTACTTTATTCTTTTTTGTGTGGCCGACTTCTCTTCTTGGTATCCTTCTTGCTGTTTAATGGTCTTCATGGACTTCCATAATCTTCTCTTCATCTAAGAAAGGTCTTCTAGAGGAAAATTCCTCCTGCAACTACCAAAACATCAACACTCCCTCTTAGCTAGGGATGTATCTTTCACGATGTCTTCATCTAGTAGTCCACTGACTACTTTGCAATCAACTGGTAGCACACAACTACTACAATGCTGTCGATAGCTTGAATCATTTGTCATAGTCTCCACAATCAAGTAGCACACAACTACTCCCAATATGAATTGGCAATCTCCATGGAAATCAACTAGTAGCGCACATCTACTACAATGCCATCCAGTAGAACATGATTGTGCTGATCCATAGTAGTACACAACTACTATCCGGTGGTAAAAACCACTCCAAGTAGTGCACAACTACTGTCCAGAGACACAATGTCTCTATCCTGCAATCAACTAGTAGCTACATAAGCTACCACAATGCAGTCCAATAGTCTATGATTATGCAACAATCAACAAGTAGCACACAACTGCTACCATGCCATCAACCATAATCATAGTCTGTACTCCCCATGACTATGCAACAATCACCTAGTAGCACACATCTACTACAATGCCATCAACCATAGTCATGGACTCTATAACTATGCAACAATTAGCTAGTAGCACCCAACTACTACAATGCAATCAACGATAGTCATAGTCGATGTCTCTATAACTATGCAACAATCATCTAGTAGCACACACCTACTACAATGCCATCAACCATAGTCATAGTCGATGTCTCTATAACTATGTATCAATCGACTAGTAGCACACAACTACTACAATGCCATCAACAATAGTCATAGTCTCATCTAGTAGCACAAAGTTACTCCCATAGTCCTCACGACTATGCATGCGATGCTTCTTCTCTCATCAGATCCAACAATGCATTACCCCCTTAGTCACCTCAAATGACTAATCTAGGGAACCCTTGGCCAAAGGGGTTAGCCGGCATGAGAAGAAACAACACACCTCCCTCTCAATGAGGGTGGACATTCTGCATCATGCCAAGCTTGTCTCTGAAGTACTCATACTTCACTCTAGACAGAGGCTTGGTGAGAATTTTCACTATTTGCTCATCCGTGGATATGTACTAGAGCTCTATAGCTCCTCTCTACACCATGTATCAGATGTAATGATATTTGATCTCTATGTGCTTTGACTTGTTATGAAAGATAAGGTTCTTTGAAATCCTTACACAATTTTGATTGTCACAATGTATCAAAGTTGGCTCCAATTCTAGATCAAATATCCTTGCAAGCAACTTCCGAAGCCACATTGCTTCATGGCTTGCCACACTAGCTACGATATACTTTGCCTCTACTATACTGAGTGGCATTGATGTCTACTTCATGCTCAACCATGAGATCATACCTGATCCCATAATGAAGCATCATCCAGAAGTACTCTTCCAATCCACTGCACTCCCTGCCAAGTCAGAGTCTGTATATCCCTGCAACTTCACATCTCCACCTGAGACATATCTCAATCCATATCCAATCGTACCACGTAGGTACCTCAACATATGTTTTGCTGCCATCCAATATACATGTCTAGGTTCAACCATGCACTGACTCAAGGAATTCACTACAAAACATATGTGTGTTAACTAGGTACATCAAGGATCCAATCAACTATCTATACATCATGGGATATGCCAAATCTGAAGATAAATCACTCAGTAGATTCAAATTTATCGTCATGGGTGTGGCCATGGACTTCCAGTCCATCATCTCAAATTTCTACAGGATCTCAACATTATATTTTCCTTGGCTAAGGAAAATCTCTTTTGATCTCTACCACACCTCCAATCCCAAGAAGTAATGCATCAAACCTAGATCCTTCATCTCAAACTCTGAAGCGAGCTCCCTCTTGCACCCAACTATGAGATTCTCATCTCTTGTCAGAAACATGTCATCCACGTATAGAACCAAGATCATCAGACATCCATTATCAACCTTATAGTAAAGGTTGGGATCCACATCGCTCTTGGTAAATCCCAAGCTCATCAGGTAGCTATCTATCATGACATACCATGCCCTAGGTGCCTACTTCAATCCGTACAATGCCTTCTTCAATATGCAAACATGGGACTCTTTCCCATGGATCATAAAACTTTGTGGCTACTCTATGTACACTTCTTCCTCTATTACACTATTCAGGAAAGCAGTCTTGACATCCATATGGTGTAATTTCCATTCCATTGCGGAAACAATCACAATCATCGATCTAATGGAAGTGTACTTTGCTACAGGAGAAAATGTCTCATCGTAGTCTTCTCCCTCTCTCTGGGAGAATCCTCTAACCACACATATTTCCTTGTAATTCTCTATGCTGTCGTCTGCAACATGCTTGATCTTGTAGATCCATTTGGAAGTCACTATTGACTTCCCTTCTGGTCTCAGAACCACCTCCCACACATCATTCTTCATGATGGACTGATACTCCTCCATCATGGCATCCTTCCATTCCTGCTTCTTAGCAGATTCTTAAAAGGTGGAAGGTTCTGAATCAATGATGTTGCTCATCAGTGCCACATAGATGAAAAACTTATATGGTCTCTTGCTCTCTCTAAAAGAGACTTTGGGAGCTGCATGTCCTTCAACTTCCTGCAAGGTGTTCCAGAGCCAAGATGGTCTCTTCCTAGTGACTACAACTTCTCTGGGTGGATCTATGGGTCTCTTTGACTCTACCATCTCATTATGAACTTTTGGAATGGGTTCCTCTAGTGTAGAGTCTTCCATGACTGCTTCCTTTGGAGCCTCATGCTCCTCTCAGTCCTCATCCATGTGATACTCCCTTGATCTTCTGAAGGTTTCATTTTCATCAAATGTTATATTACAACTGATCTCAATTTGTCTCTTCCTAGGAATGTGTATTCTGTAAGCCTTCGAAGTCTCATTGTATCCAATGAATCTTCCATTCTTTCCTGAAGGTTCCAACTTCATTCTCTTCTCCTTTGGCACATGTATAAATACTGGACAACCAAAAATTCTCAAGTGACTGATTTCTGGTTTCTTTCTAGTGAACACCTCTTTTGGTGTCTTATTCCCCAATATCTTGTGAGGACTTCTATTCTGGACATACAAAACTGTACTGGAAGCTTTTGCCCATAAGTGCATGGGTAGGCCCTGGTCATGGATCATCTCTTTTGTCGCTTCTACAATGGATATATTCTTTCTTTTTTCAACCCCATTCTGTTGGAGGTTATAGGGAGTTGTTAGCTCCCTCTTAATCCCTGTTTCTCTGCAAAAGTATTTAAACTCCTTTGAGGTGTACTCACCTCCATTATCATATCTCAAGACTTTAATCTTCCTTTCAGAGAGATTTTCAACTAAAGCCTTGAATTCCTAAAACTTGTTGAAGATGTCATCTTTTGTTTTCAAGAAGTAGATCCATGTCTTTTGACAATAGTAATCTATGAATAAGACATAGTATACAAATTTTCCTAAGGATGACATCGTCATCTATCCACATACATTGAAGTGTATGATGTCCAAGATACCCTTGGACCTACTGTCACTGCTAGTAAAGATTCCCTTGACATTCTTGCTAAGTGCACAACCTTTGCATACTCCATCTCGTTCTACTTGAATGTCAGGTAGACATGTAACCATCTTTCCCAATATCAATAGTGCTCTATAGTTTATGTGGGCAAGTCTTCGATGCCATAGCTCACTTGAGATAACACTGTTGTGTACAAGGGATTGTTCTTGGTGTCCCTTCAATTTATATAGTCCTCCCTCCCATACACCAATAATGGTAGCTTTATAATTGCTTGAACTCTTGGGTCATAAAAGAACTTGGCCATCCACAAAAGCTACCCTAAAGCCTTTATATTCTAAAGAAGAGATGGAAAGCAAATTCTTCTTTTAGTTATGTACAAACAAAATATCTTTAATTATGTTAAATTTAGAGAAACTATTAAGTTGTTTTCAATTTACTAGACAATAATAACATACATAGGATCACTGAAATATACACAATCACAAGGTACACAAGATTTATCCTAGGAAACCCTCATGGGGGGAAAACCCAGCAAAAACTTCCTTAATATAGATTGCTAATACAATGCCAAGATAATAAATCAAACACAAGAGAATATCCAACGCTGAGCAATGCGCCTCTCTCTTCCTTCTTTCGACAACTGCAGCTTCCTTCAAACTTGCGTACTAGATGAGTGACTTGAGTGAGAGAGCTAATGAGGCACCCTCCACTCTTATTTATACTGGCTGGCAGGCGCTAGGGTGGTGTCTCTTCATCAAGTAGGGATGAATTCTTCACTTAGTGGCTAAAGCCACTTTAATTAGGCCTGGGGGTCGACTTCTTAATTAGTAGCATATAATTAGGGTTTGACCAATCCACAAAAGGAGATTTGGTCTTATATAAATCCCGACACGATCAATCCACAAAAGGGGATTTATCTATAAGATAATAACTCAATAATAAGTAGAATATTCTTTGCAGTTACAATATTTCAACACTCCCTCCTAACAAGAAGGGTATTCTACAACATCATCAGGGTAGATAGAGGGAAACAACATCAACATCATATGAAACACTAACTGGCATATCTATAAATCATCAGAAAATTTTCTTATAATCAATAACATCATCATTCACAACATAGAGGTGGAGTGTCATCATCATCATTCACAACATGAAGCTGGAACCTAAAACATCAACATTAATTAACATAAAAGATATAATAACAACATCAACAACATGAGGTTGGAGAAATATCATCACAACACGAGGCTAGAGAAACAACATCATCATCATAGGGCAACAAAATGAGGCAGGTGTAACAACAACATTTTGTGGTACTATGATAGTCCCTAGGGATCTGCCCAGGAATCATAAGATTCCTTAGGATATAAAATACTAATGGAGCTACCGTGTGGTACTCTGACAGACCGTCCTTATCAGACCTTCGAGATATGCCCAGGAATCATAAGATTCCCTAGGTTTATAAAAATCCTAACGGATCTACCACTACTGACCACAACTAGCATATACATGCACAAGTACTCTAACAGACGTCCTTACCGAACCTTCAGGATTTGTCCAGGGATGATCAATCCCTTAGGATATAAAATCCTACTGAGCTAACCACTGTTGGTCAGGATACCATAGTATCATCAACATCACTCCCCCTTTCGAGGGAGGTCCTTTCAGACTATACCAAGCTTGTCTCGAAAGTGTGGTTGAAACTATGCTACTAGATAAGATAGATATACTTTAACTGGTTGGCTTCCTGGGATGGGATTTCGAGACAAAGGCTTGGTCAACACATCTGCAACCTACTCATCTGTGCCAACATATTGGAGATTTATATCTCCCCTCTACACCATATCACGAATGTAGTGATATTGGATTTCTATATGCTTTGACTTGTCATGGAACACAAGGTTCTCTGTCATCTTTATGCAACTATGGTTATCACATAGAATCACGATTTCTTCCATCTCCAGATCAAATAGACCTGTTAACAATTTCCAAATCCATATGGCTTCACAAATAACGGAACATGCAACAATGTATTCCGCTTCTGCTGTGCTGAGAGCAATACTGGATTGCTTCCTACTCTTCCATGAAGTCATGGCTGACCCCAGAATGAAACAACATCTTGAAGTGCTCTTTCTTTAAGAAACACTTCCATCCCAATTTGAATCGGTATAACCAATTAGTCTGAAGTCATGATCTCCATTAGAACAAAGACCAAAGTCCAATGTACCCTTAAGGTATCTCATCACATGTTTTTCACCAACAAGGTCAACATGTCTGGGTTCTACTAGATACCGACTCAAGGTGTTCACAACAAAACATATATCTGGCCTGGTATTTATCAGATACATCAAAGATCCATTGATCTGTCTATACAACATAGCATCAACAAATTCTGACGAAGTATCAACCAGGAGCTTCAACTTTGTTTCAATGGGTGTGCTCATGGATTTACACTCCAACATATCAAGCCTCTTCAGTATTTCAACTGCATACTTCCCTTGGTTAAGCAAGATCTTCTCCGGGCTCTGCCAAACCTCAAGACCTAAGAAATAGTGCATCATGCCTAGGTATTTCATCTCAAATTCTTCAACGAGCTTCTTCTTACAATCAGTGATGAACTTTTCTTCTATAGTTAAGAATAAATCATCCACATACAACTACAATATAACTGGCTGATCATTCATAACCTTGAAGCAAAGGTTAGAATCAACTTTACTCTTGGTAAATCCCAAGCTCGTCAGAAAACTGTCAATTCTTCCATACCAAGCTCTAGGAGCTTGCTTCAATTCATATAGATCCTTCTTCAACCTGCAGACATGAGTCTTTCTGTCTTCAACTTCAAACCCTTGAGGTTGTTCTATATACACTTCTTATTTAATGACACCATTCAAGAAGGCTGTTTTCACATCCATTTGGTGTAACTTCCACTTCATAATTGTTGCAAGAACTATGATAGTTCTGATAGAAGTGTATCTAGCTACATGAGAAAACGTCTCTTCATAATCAATGCCTTCCTTTTGAGAAAATCCACGAGCTACAAAACTTGCTTTATGTTTTTCAATACTTCCATCGACAACATGTTTTATCTTGTATAACAATTTGTAAGATACCACATCTTTTCTCTTCGGTCTGGGAACTATTTCCCATACATCATTCTTTATAATTGATTGGTATTCTTCTGTCATGGAATCTGCCCATTCTTTCTTCTGAATGGATTCTTCGAAGAAAATATGCTTCTTTTCTATGAGATCACACATCAAAGCCATATCACTGGAGAATGGCTTAAGTTTCTTGATTTCTCTCATGGTTCCTTTTGGGGCACCATACTTCTCTCCATATTTAATAAGTTCCCTTGCCCACGCTGGATTTATCTTGTGAGAGATCACCATCTGGGGAGGTTCTTGAGATTCTATCATGTCACGATATTCTTGAATCTCATCATCAGGGGTATTTGTAACTTCCCTTATTGGTTTTGCAACTCTGAGAGCTACAAACTCTTCTTCATATACTTCTTAAAGCTGACATCTCCTTGATTTCTTGAGTGCTGCATCTTCATCAAAGGTTACATCTATGTTGATCTCAATATGATGGTAACCTGATATGTAAATTCTGAAGGCCTTTGATACCTCACAGTATCCAACAAATATTCCCTTCTTTCCTGAAGGGTCCAACTTGTTTCTCTTCTCTTTTAGAATGTGTACAAACACTAGAATACTAAATATATTGAGATGGCTTACTTCTGGATTCTTTCCGGAGAACATTTCTTCAGGGGTTTTGAACCCAAGTGCACTATGAGATAACATATTTTGTACATATACAGCTGTTCTTGCCACTTCTACGCATAAGTGCATTAGAAGATCTTGATCATGGATCATTATCTTCATTGCTTCCATTATAGTTATGGTCTTTCTTTCTCCTACACCATTTTTTTGAGGATTCTAGGGAGTGGTGAACTCCCTCTTAATCCCAACATCTCTACAAAATATTACAAACTCTTTTGAGGTGTATTCTCCTCCATTATCTGACCTCAGTATCCTGATTTTTATTTTAGAGAGATACTCTATCAAGGCTTTTAATTCCTTGAATTTTCCAAACACTTCATCTTTTGATTTCAAGAAGTAAACCCAAGTCTTGCACGAATAGTCATCAATAAATGACACATAGTATACATACCCACTAAGAGAGGTTGATGGAATTGGGCCACATACATTTGAGTGGATGAGATCCAAGACTCCTTCTACTTTACTGTCGCTCTTTGAGAAAGAATTCTTTATGTTCTTTCCTTGTGCACATCCCTTGCACACGCCTTCATGGTCAAGTTTGAAATCTGGTAGACCAATAACTACTTTGCTTACATATGGTAAGGATTTGTAGTTGATGTGAGCTAGTCTTCTATGCCAAAGTTCACATGGACTCTCAATGGAGTGAGTCAAGGCTGCATCTGAGTGACCTTTTAACGTATACATGCCACCTTCTTCTCTTCCAATAACAATTGCATCTTCTATGATTTTTCCTTTAGGCCACATAAGCATTTCACCATCTATGAATGCAACCCTGAAACCTTTCTTATCTAAAGCTGAGATAGAAAGCAAATTCTTTGTCAAACCTGATACATATAGTACATCCTTCATCCTCATTGGGGTCCCTGAATCAAGTTTGTAGGTGGAATCTCCCACTCCTTTGATAGGGTACCGGTAATCATCTCCAAGTGTAACTTTCTGGGGAAAGTTTTTTTCTGTAAGGCTAGAGAGAATGTCTCTTTGACCAGCCACGTGCTTAGAAGCACCACTATCTATGAGCCAAGTGTCCTCTCCAGGTGACACAGATCCTGAGAGGGCAGAGAATAAGACATAGTCTTCAATGTTTTCTTTACTCATCTTTGTGGGTGGTTCATCATCTTCAACTGCATGGGCATGGTGTATTTTGTTATTTCTCTTCTTGTATTCTTCACTTCTAGATGGACAATTCTTAGCAATATGTCCCATCTTGTCACAATGGTAACATTGATAAGAGGATAAATCCTTTTCTCTTCTTTGACCTTTATGAAACCTCTGGAATCTCCTTGGAGGGCGGGATTCCTTATGTAGATGGGTCTCCTTCTTGAAGTGAGACCTTATCTTTCCTCCTTTAGCATGAACACCTAGGGCTTGATCTTCATCCCTTAAAAGAACTGCGTCTCAGTTAGCTACTCCTGCTTCTTCTTGAACACATTTTTCCCAAAGAATGTCAAATTGCAGTTTCTCCTTTCTTGCAGAAAAAATTTGGATGAAGGAATACCAAGGTCTAGTGAGACTATTAAGAGCTGTCATTATGAGTTCATCTTCATATAGGTTGTCTCCAATTGCTTCTAGTTGTTCCTTGAATTGAGAAACCCTAGAGAAACAGTCATGAACGATTTCTCCTTTCTGCATCTTTGTATTCTTGAGTTGGGTTCTCAAGTTCATCTTCCGATTAATGTTCCTTCCTTCATACATTCTGGTTAGGGAATCAAACATTTCTTTTGGAGTATTCTTAGAGAACACTTGAGGGATAAAGTGGTCTTTAATAGAGTATGCAATGATTCTTTTGGCCCTAACCATATCCTTCTGGTACTTTTATTTAGCTGTATCATCTGCAGGTTTTGGTACATTTTCTTTTATGAATCTTGAAAGGTCATTCTCTTCAAGAATGAGTGCAATCCTATACTTCCAGGCTCGGAAGTTATCCACACCTTTTGTAATATCCCTAGGATGAACCCAATTTTAGATGTAAATGCAAATGTACTTAAGCTGGTGAGCTGTTTGATATCATTTTTGTATGCACCTTTCATGGCATAGTGCGCCCATGTACTGCGTAGTAAAATGAGGAAGTGTGCACATTTCAGGATACCGTGCGCAACAACTTAAGTGCGCGTGATATTGAGGCCAGGGAGACTTTGTGTATATGTTGTGTTTTATAGGCCGATGAGCCAGGTTTTTGATTATTAAGTCGGACACCCTAAATGTTAAAGGCTAGTGCACCTATTTTGTATATGTCTCATCATTAATATTAAATACATCACTGTGCGCAGACCAACCACGATAAAAGAGTATGGGGGACTAAACTCCACTAGTTAGGGAAAGGGTGGGGGATAAAAGTTAAGGGAAAGGGGCTAAGCCAGGGAGCTTAAGACAAAAAGGAATATTATATTAATATTTCTTAAAATATAAAGTATGGATAATTATTTTATCCTAAGTTCTAAAGATGGGGACAAGTGGGCCAAAGTAGCTCCCAACAAGACATGTGTCAAGTTGGGGACATGTATACATATTGTTGAGACTTAGTCCATTTTCCATCATTCTTTCCATCATTTTCATCCATTCTTTCCATCATTCAACCATTGTTCCATGATCACTCACTCACTCAGTAAACTATCTTCCGTACCTTCCTATCATTGTACCTGAACTGTATCCATAACCATACATGTTTTGAGTAGCTGGTTAGCTTGGGAGTTGGATTGGAGAAGTAGGTTGTCAGGCCCGTGGGATATTGAAGAGGCGGGTTGTTAGGCCCATGAGAAAATTCTCTCCGGGTGAGGGAATTGCTGGGGATTTTTTTCCCGAAGGTGCTAAACTACAATTACAGGGCTTTGAGAAAGGAAGTGGGGCAACCAAACGACTGTTGATCAAATAAGGGGAACACTTCTGTGGATGGGATAGACATGTGGGGAATGAGGGATTGTAGGCTGTTAGTTTGAATAGGCGGCTGTGACAGAGCATTTTCTGTTTTCTATGAGCCACTAGCCTGGTTAGGAATTCCTTTACCTGGGTGGAGTTTAGTCCCAACTCGGGGGTGACCCACTGCTGAGAGTGATGAGTAGTGTGGTCTAAGGCTGAGAAGTTCGTGGAAGGTCTGCATGCAGTTGGTGATATTCTTACCAAGATAAGTGCCAATTGTGTGATAAATTTACATGCTGCATTATTATTTACATGTTTAGTTTTACAGTTTATCCTATGCATGGTTATAACTGTCTGCATGTTTATGGGTATTTTCTGTATATGCTCCATGTCTATGTTTATTGTTATTTTAGTATGAATTCATGATTTTACATAATGTATTTGTCTGTTCACATTTTATTTATGAAGTTCCACAAAGGTTCTATTTGTATATGTTTTAATTGCATGTAGTTCAAATTTTTTTATGGCATATCTCAATTGGATGCTGGGTATGTTACAGTATGTTCCGCAGAGAGAATGAAAGAGTTTCTCTCGTGTATCGTGGCCCGAACTGGGTTGCCAGGGACATTACAATATGCTATCAGATCTTTAGTTTTCAACACTGAGCCTAGATGGGCCGAGCAAGTTGAGTGAAGCGAAATTTTACGAAGGATTTATTTCGAAGTGGCCAAATTTCGAGTTGCGTAGCGTCCATGGTAAAAAGTAACAACAATAGTGCGGAATTGGGAAAAGCCCCAATTTCTGTTGTTAAATTCATGGGAGAATTGAGAAATTTGGCCATGTGGTAAGATATTCTTGATTTAATATATGTTCTAGCAAATTCAGACCTGGAATTGGTCGATTTTGAAGTTACAGTGAAGCCATAACAGTTGGAGCGACATTAGTAGTTAAAGTTCTCAAATCCTGACTTGAGTTTGGGAAAAATCCGTTCCATAAATGTCGAACCACAACAATTTGTTGTTGCTGAGATTGAACTGGTGTTATCGGGGTAAAATTGAAAAAATTTCATAGTTGTAGAATGTCTATGATAGAAATTGGGAAAAAGTTAAGCAAAAGACCCAATTTCTGCAACGGAATTCACGAGGAATTGATGTGCATAAAAATGAATGTGTGTAGGTGGGCGCACTAAAAATGTATGATGCACAGTAAAAAGCTTGTGATATGTAAAAATTGGGTACCGTACGAAAAAATGTGGTGTGCAGGTGCGCGCACTAAATTTTGGCACTGCGCGGAAAAATGTTGGTGTGCGGGTGCGCGCGCTAAATTTTGGCACCGTGCGGGAAAATGTTGGTGTATGGGTGCGCATGCTAAATTTAGCATTGTGTGGTGTGCATATGCATAATAAGGTGCACGCGATGTGTACACACATAATAATGACGCATGTGGTGTGCGCAATATTGGCAGAGCGCAAAGGAGTTTGGTTGGTGTGCTCGCAATGTGGGTATATGTTGTCGCACAACAATTTAGTTAAGGGTGCGCACATAGTATTAGTGCGCTGTGAAAGTGTAATAAAATTTGGAATGGTGCAAAGCATATAGTGAAATGTACGCGAAATATTAACGCGCAATACAAAAATTGCGCGCAACAAGTAATAATGCAAGAACCAAAACTGCATTCGGTGGATATTGGTGTGCGACACAAAAGTGGTGCGCACCAGTTATTGACGCGACAAAGAAGTGATGCACGATAGTTATAGACGCACAAAGCATGAATTACCTTGTGTTATTGCTGCGCATGCTAAATATGTGTGTACAGGTTGAAATTTGTGCATGCGAAGTCGTTTTGATGGTGAAGAACAACAAAAAACCAATGAATTTTCGCGACATTTTATACTGTTTGAACATCATCTTTTTGCAACGCATTTTTGAGGCCCTTAAGAGTGTTTTTATCTACTCAAAAACCACAAGAACAGACTATACCAGGGTACACAGTGTCTCTACAGCTCAAATAAAATAGCTCAGAGAGATCTTTCTAATGGTGTAAACCGTTTGTCAAACAAAGCTTTTATGAGAAAGTTACAACACAAACAATGGAGGGTAAATTTTAAGACCCATCTAACTTCAAAGAGCCATAAATTTATTCTCTAGAATTAGAATGAGGAGCAGGAGTAGTCAATGGAAATATATTGAACCATATAAGTCATTCCCAGAGCTGAATTAAATTTATGGGCATGTTAAAATTGTTTAATATGGAAAAGAAGGTACCTGTAGCATTCCAGACCAAAAACACAAATTGGCCTAGAACTTCAGTAGGCTGTAACTAGCAGTCCGAAACCCAGTAAAAGGTGAAACTTGGACATAGTGTCCATAATATGTATATGAAGAAACCCTATTGAGCGACTATGAAAAATTCAATGGAATAGGTGCAAAAATTCATATTTACAACGCAGAGTTGCGCCAAGTTGAATAATGAACAAAAAAATTAATAGACAATTTTCAAACAACCATAACTTTATGCTCAAGACTCGAAATTGAGCATGGGAGTAGGTGTTGGAAATTTCTTGGACTATAGAATATAATTATTCACCCATAAAATTTATCTGGGCATTACAATTTTTGAGAAATCAGAAGAAAGAATTATGATGTATTATTGAACCAGAATGGTTCATATTTTCATGAAATTGTTGAAACAGTTAGCCCGACAAAGTTTTGTTGGCTGCACATTTTTCAGAGTTAAAAACAAATAGATCGGATCATGATCCACAAAAATTCCAAAGGAATGGAAGAGGCACATGGGAATTACAACCAGGAAGATGAAATCAGAGGGATGGATGTCCATTTGGGCATTGAAGGAACAAACTCCAATGGACATGGAGAAGGAAGGGATGAAAACATAAATATGGTAGAGACAATTAAAAATTTGCAGAGGGATGTCCGAAGCCATAAAGATGATAATGAAAGGATTATGAGAGCCAAGGAGCAACAAGAGGAATTCAACATGAAGTTAATGCAGAGCTTGGACATAATAGAAAAGAAATTGGATAAGGAGAGTGGCTCAAATAAATCAGGAAGTCACAGGTCTCCTGATGAGAAAATAAGAACAAGAAGTGTTTGCAGACATCACCACCACTCCTCGATGCATTCCAATAAGAGAGCACATAACAAATCAAGTCCATCCCCTGTCAGGAAGCATAAGAATTCTGGGGTGGATGAACTGCGAGGAGAAATGAACAAAATCAAACCTCCTACATTTGATGGTGAGCACAAGAAGGACGAAGATGCATAAACATGGTTGCTAGGCATGATAAAATATTTTCAATTGCATAATTATTCTTCTCATGCAGAAGGAAGAATTGCCATCTATCAACTCAAGGGAAATACATCCATGTGGTGGGATCAACTTGTGCAGGTGCAACACATTAAAGAGAAAAAGTGCTACTTGGAGGGAATTCAAGAAGTATTTTGAAAATAAATACTTGACTAAGAGATACTATGACAAGAAAATGAAAGAGTTTTTTGAACTCAAGCTTGGGAGTATGACCATAGATGAATATGAGAGAAGGTTTTTAGAACTGTTGAAGTATGTCTCTTTCATCAAGGACGAGACAATTAAGATTCAAAGGTATTTGAGTGGATTGCCATCATTCATCAGTGACAAAATAAAGTATGATGATACAAATACATTGGAGGAGACCATAAGGCGAACTAAATGCCTATATGATCAGCAAAAAGCAAGGTCAACTTTACAAAAGGCTTGGGAAGACAAAAATAAATTCAATATGGATCAGAGGAAGAAGGGAACTAAGCCACCATTATTCAGAAATAATGCTCAGGGACAACCAACTTCTAGAGAACCCATAACAATTGAGTCAGGAGGTCAAAGGCCAAGGCAACCACCTATTCAATGCTGGGGTTGTAAAGGAGATCATATGTTCAAAGATTGTCCTCACAGAGGTGAAAAAGTGAGGACTCTTCACAATGTACAACAAACTGAAACAATGGAGGACATGGGAAGAAATGTACCAAGGATCTATGCATCCCTGGACAACAAACAAGCAGAGTATCAGTCACATATGAGAAGTGGAAGGTATGATCAACAACCAAACCATTGTTATTTTAATTGAATCGGGAGCTAGTCATAGTTATATAGATCCTAAGATGGTGGAAAGTTTGCATTTGCCAAGAAGAAAACATGGAAAATATTGGTTGGTGCAGCTGGTTACTGGAGTCAAAAGCAAAGTTAATGAGATGGTTAAGTCATGTCTTATGGACATGAATGGACTGAACACCAAGGCATATTTGAACATCTTGCCTTTAGGTTCCTATGAATATCTAATTGGGATGGATTGGTTGGACCAACATCATGCTATCCTAGACTGCCATAAAAAGGAATTTAGTTGCTTGGATGAGGAAGGGAACCTAAGAAAAGTGCAGGGAATTCCCAGGGCAATGACCATCATATAAATTTCAGCATTGCAGCTGAAGAAATGTTACAGAAAAGGGTGTCAAATATTTGCAACACATATGGAAGAGACGCCTAAAGATAAGGTGCCAAATTTGGAAGATTATACAGTCCTGGAATATTTTGAAGATGAGTTCAAGGAGGTACCGGGACTACCCCCAAAGAGAGACATTGATTTCTCTATAAATTTAATGCCTGGAGCAGCTCCAGTGTCAAAGACTCCTTACATAATGAGTACACCAGAGCTGAAGGAGTTGCAAATTCATCTTGAAGAACTTTTGAAGAATGGGTATATACGCCCAAGTGTGTCACCTTGGGGTACCCCAGTCTTGTTCGTGAAGAAGAAAGATGGGAGATTAATATTGTGCATTGATTTCAGACAGTTGAATAAAGTGACTATAAAGAACACGTATCCTCTGCCAAGGATTGATGATCTCTTTGATCAATTCAATGATGCAAATATATTTTCCAAGATAGATCTTAGGTCAGGATACCATCAGGTAAGGATTAAAGAGTAAGATATCAACAAGACCGCCTTCAGAACAAGGTATGGTCATTATGAGTTCACAGTGGTGCCATTTGGGTTGTCAAATGAACTAGTTGTTTTCATGTGCTTAATGAATGGTGTTTTTCGAGAATATTTAGACAAGTTTGTCATTGTATTTTTGGATGAAATTATTATATATTCTAAATCAGAGGAAGAGCATGAACAACACTTGAGGATGGTGTTGCAAGTATTAAGTGAGCATTAGTTGTATGCTAAATCGAGCAAGTGCTCATTTTGTTAGAAGCAAATTCATTATTTGGGACATATCATTTCAAAGGATGGGATAACAGTGGATCCTAAGAATATAGAAGCCATTATAGAATGGTCAATACCAAAGAATGTGACAGAGGTCAGATCATTCATGGGCCTTGCAGACTACTATAGAAGATTTATAGAAGGATTCTCAAAGATTGCACACCCAATCAATGTAAATGTGTTGACCTGTAGAGAATAGATCTAGCTAAACAATAATACACACATTTGCAGAGAGAATTGGAAAAAGAAGAAGAAGGAGAGAAAGAATGGAAAAAATTCTCATTAACCGTTGTGAATAATGAATAATTTACACATGATATACTTTGTATAACTCAATGAGTTCGACTTGAGGTGAACCAAGTCGCCATAGTGGTGGTCTAGAGTGATCTAGACACACACTAGCAGTTACGGGAGTGAACTTCCACCTATTCTAGTCTCTCAGGCAGTTACGGGAGTGAACTGCCACCTAGTTGAGTTAACTAGTCAACTAGTCTTCAGTTAACCGACTGAACATAAAGTAGTGAGGAGTTAACTCAATGAATCAAGGCTAATGTGCCACTTTGGTGATGATACCAAGGCAAGGTCGAATTATGAGGGTGATGATCCCAATGCAACATCTAAACTCAACTCAACTAGTCAAACTGAAGTGTGAACTGAAAGAGAATATTCTCCAGGTGGAATATTCTCTCCTAAAATATAGGAGACTGGATAATGACTAATTATGACTAATGAACAAATAAAAACCTTAGGAAAAATAAATCCTAGGTGTATGTGAAGTAACTCCAACACCCCCCCTGAACATCACTATGGTGAAAATAAAGATTGGGTCCCGGCAACGAGGCCATGTTAGGTGCCCAAGTACAAAAGATACACTTAAAATAAAGTGAGGAAAGAGGGAAAACCTCATGGGAAACCCCCCCCCTCAAGGTACAATGTATGTAAAAAAAGAAGAACTACAATTGCTAGGCAATTGTGTCCTTCACTCCAAGACAACCTCGCAGAGAATGGAATTTCTGCTCAGTGAAGGTCTTGGTGAAAATCTCTTCCGTATGTTCTGCTGAAGGACATAACTATAAGTCGATGATCCCCTCGTGTACTAAGTCCCGGATGTAGTGCATATGGATCTTGATGTGCTTCGTTTGCTACCTCTGAACTGGATCTCTGTAGAACTTCAGAGTGCTCTGGTTGTCACACCAGATGACAATCGGCCGATGAAACTGAATGCCCAACTCAGTGAGAAAATATTGTAACCACATAGCCTGAATGGTTATGTTAACTACCCCTCTATACTCTGCCTCAGCTGAAGATAGAGCAATGGCAGCTTGCTTCTTGCTTGACCAACAGATAGGCCCGGAACTAAGACTGAGTGAGTAACCATATGTGGACTTGCGATCAATGCTATCGCCAACCCAGTCAAAATCAATAAAACCAATGAGATCTAATGTAGATTCTACTGCATAATGAATCCCAAAGGTGATGGTGCCCTGTACGTATCGAAGGATATGATTTGCAGCTTTCCAATGTAGCTCATGCGACTCATACATGAACCTGGAAACTGCGCCAACTGCATATGAGAGGTCTGGTCTGGAGTGTGTGAGATGCAACAAGCTCCCCACTAGATATCTGTATAGTGTGCTATCAACCAGTGGAGTCTCCCTGCCATCCTCAAGTTTGACTCCTAATAGGAAAGGAGTCGGAGAAAACTTGCAGTCTGTCATGTGAAATCTCTCAAGGAGATCTCGTGCATACTTGGCTTGAGATAGTTTGATGCCTGATGCATCCTAACTGATCTCAAGTCCAAGTAAGAAGTGTAGCGGACCCATGTCCGTCATAAAAAACATGTCATGAATAATCCTCTTGACTGCAACAATTGCTAAAGTCGAGCAACCGGTGATGAACAAATCATCGACATACAAAACTAAAAGTAGAAGTGAATCAGTCGTCTTGAGCATGTATACATTCGGGTCTGATTTACAATGTACAAAGTTCTGTGACAACAGGTAGGAGTCCATCTTGGCATACCATGCCCTCGGAGCCTACTTGAGGCCATAAAGTGACTTCTTCAGTCGACAGACCAAAGATGAGTCCTGCATAAATCCTTGGGGATGCTCCATGTAGATCTCCTCAAAGAGATCACCATGAAGAAATGCATTCTTCACGTCCATCTGATGTACTTCCCATCCCTTGGCTGCTGCAATGGCAAGTGCCAATCATATGGAATCCATCTTCGCTACTGGAGAGAAGGTCTCATCATAGTCAATACCATGAACCTGCTGAAAGCCTTTGGCAACAAGCCTGGCTTTGTATCTGTTGATCTATCCATCTGCTGTGATCTTGGTCCTATAGATCCATATGCATCTGACAAGTTTCCTCCCAGAAGGAAGGGGAACCAGATCCCAAGTCTGGTTCTCGAGGAGGGAGTTGTACTCCTCCTGCATGGCGGATTCCCAAAAGGGATTTCCAGCAGCCTCTCCATAAGACTATGGATATGAAGACTGAACCAAGAAAGGATGTTGGGAGGGCAATGGTTCAGTGGCAGTGAGTGCAACAAGAGTCTCCTCAAAATTATATCGAGTCCTCCTAGTATTGGTTGGATTACCGATGAATCCCCTGCATCCGTAAGAGTAGTTTGTGCCCACTTGGGCCTCTGCTCTGGCTCTACAAATGCACCTGGATGCTCTGACTTTGCATCTGAATGTACTGACTCTGAATATGAATCTGAATCATCTGATTCCTCTGAATCAGAATTCTCGTCTGAAGAAGAGTCGACATGTGCATGCTCATCATCTCGGACAGGTGGAAGAGTGAAGGTGTCTGCATGCGGCTGCTGAGGTACATGCAAGACACTTTCCTCGAATTGGACACTATGCTCAGTGAGGAGTCGGTCCGAGGAAATATCAATAAGCCGATATCTCTTCACACCGTCAAGGTATCCAACAAAAATTCACTCAGTTCTCTGTGGATCAAGTGCCTTCCTCTTTTAAGAGGGAATGCGGGCCTATGCACGAGAACCAAAAATGCGAAAGTGGGTCACTTCCGGTTTGAGGCCGCTCCAAGCCTTGTAGGGGGTCTTATCCTTGATAGATCTATGGGGAGATCTGTTTTGGATGTATGTTGCACAATTAAGTGCTTTGGCCCATAGTCTCTATGGAAATGACTTTGCATGCAACATGCAAGATTCCATCTCCTTTAGAGATCGATTTTTCTGCTCAACAACTTTGTTTTGCTGCGGAGTGTAGGGAACTGTATGCTGCAACTGAATCCTTGACTCATGGAAAAGATTGTGGATCTCATGATTCACATACTCTCTCCCATTATCAGTTTTGAGGACTTTGATCTTCTTTCCGGACTATGTCTCAACCAAAGCTTTGAAATCTTTGAGGTGTTGAAAGACCTCGGTTTTTGCCTGAGAAAGTACATCCAAGTAAAACGTGAGAAATCATCAACAAAAATGAGAAAAAACGTCGCTTTGCTGATGGATGGATGCGGAAAAGGACCCATAAGGTCACTGTGGATCAGATCTAAAGGTGCAGAAGCTCGCTGAGACTTTCCCTTTTGGAATTTCACTTGAGGGTGTTTTCCGAGAACACATCCCTCACATACTCCCTTGGAGAAATGGATGTCTGGTAGACCATCAAATAATCTGTGCTTGCTAAGCTGTTGCATATATCTGAAATTCAAATGTCCAAACCTTTCGTGCCATATCCTACTACTTTCATCAACATGAGTAAGCAGTAAAGAAGAATCAGGTTCAATGAATTCAAAAAATGTATACAATCTAGACTAATGATTTACCTCACCGGTAGCAACCCTGGAGTTGGTTTGCATGTCATAGATGTCCAAGGAATTTGGTGTGAATACAACTTTCTTTCCGGTGCCGGAATTCATCATTTGATACACAGAGAAAAGGTTGACAGAAAGCTTGGGAACATGCAACACATTCTCAAAGCTTCTGTTAGTGAGTTCAATCCTTCCTTTGCCGGTGACTTCGACAGAAGAGTTTTCCCCCATCAGAATAAGAGGACCTTTGCATGCATCCAAAGAAGAATAGACTGCTTCTGAGGCAACCATGTGATGTGATGCTCCTACATCTACGTGTTAGCACTCTGTAATTTGCCCAAGGCTGTGGAGGCAATCACAGAGGCAATGTCAAAACCGCTTCGAGTCAGGGATCTAGCCCTCCAAGACTCAGAGAGGGATCTCTCTGTCAAATTTATATTTGTTTGAAATTTGATCTTAGGCTAGCTATGGATAATATGATACGTTCTTGGAGTTTTCTGGTTGAAACAACAAAAGAAGACCATTGGGCTATGGGGTTTGTGACAAGTTTGAAATTAAACACAGGTCTATAGGGTATTTCCACAGAGCAAGGTAATGAAGACGTTGGATCCTTTAGAAATAAAATGATGTAGAGAAGGAACAAACGAGATAATCAACTACAACAAAAAAACATTCAAGAATTTCTTCATTGTAGTATCAGAGGAAAACATTAAGATTCTCAAAAGCACTGCACAGAGTATCATGGATAAATTCTGTGTTAAATATCCTTTTGAAAATTAGAAAGAGAGAAACATAATGAAGACTGATTAGAATCACGTTCAACGAAGAAATAAAACTTCACCAATCGTCAACATACATGAATCCTGTGAAAAAGTCCCTTTGTATTCCTGGTGAATCTAAAAAATTACAGAGAACAACCTTTCTAGGTGCAATGATCAACCCTTTTACATTAAAAATCATATGAATAAATAGGAGAGATCCCCCAACAAGTTTTTAAAGTCGGATTTAACTGCCTCGGCCAAAAATAGCCACAAATCCCCAAAATCTGGAACTGTCCACCATGAAAGACGAGCCTAATTTCTGCAAAAAAGGGGTCCGAACAGACATCTGTTTCTCTTCAACGTTGACATCTGGGAAAAAAATGAAGGAGTTTATTGTATATGGGCATGTTATGGACAAACACCTCCTTCTATTTTTCCAAATTCGCCTCCAGCCGGCCGTAACAGCTCCTGCAAAATCAGGACTGTAGCGGAAAAATGAAAAAATGGAAAAAAGGGCCTCGAAGATGGTTTAGATTCTCCCTGTTCATGGAACATGTGAAAAAAATGAGAGAGGTTTTTGTTCTTCATCCCGTTATGGAGAAAAATCTCTCTCGGTTTCTTAAAATTCGCTTTTGTTCGCTCGAAATAGGCTTCAGAAGATGACATGCTGAACAAACAAAAATGGGTGAAATTTGGGAAAAGTGGTTTTTTTTGGGATAGGTGGTATTCCGGATCCCCCCCTGAAGTGGTAAGCAGTTTTAGTGGGGGGGGGGGGGGGTNTTTGGGGGGGGGGGGGGGGGGTTCCTTTGGACTGTGCGGATGACAAGTGTCTAGGGGGTGGTAATGGAATACAACCATTCCAGACCCCCCCCTCTCGTTAAACTTCGGATGGTGAGGGGGGGCCCGAAATTTTTCTCATTCATTGATTTATTTTGACGTGATGTATGAAGGTATGGGAGGGTAGACATAGGGTAGTGTTTTAGTTTCGTTTTTATTTTTCATTTTTTTTTTTTTAATATTATTTTGATTTTAATGTTTTGTTTACGTTTTTGTTTTGTTATTATATATTTTTTATTATTGTTTTTGTTATATATTTTATTTTGTTATTGTTTTATTACTTTGTTTTGTTATATATTTTATTTTGTTTTGTTTTTTATGTTTTTTATTTTAATATTTGTTTTATTTAATATTAATTAATCAAACTCTAACCTAATTAATAACTTAGATTTTTAACTTAATTATTAACTAGTTAGTTATTAGCTAGTTTAACCTATTCTAACTATACTAACATTTATTATTTAATCTAAATAACTTTATTGTTATTTTTGTTTATCCTAAGTTTGATTATTCATGGATGGGTGGTGGGCGAGATGTGGATCAGGGATGAAAGGACAAGGGAAAGAGTGGTGCAGAGGCGGATGAAGTATGCAGAAGAGGTGATGGAGGATCGGATGAAATGGATGGATGACATATTGGGACAGGGCCCGCCAAAGAAAAATGCCTCATTCCGGACCCCCCCCCCCCCACCGTTAAAGGCATAACGGTTGGGGGGGGTCCGGAATCGCCTGTAGACCGTCCATCTGCGTGCTGTCACGATGACCATAGATCTGTGCGCACTTGTTAGTCACCTTTCCGGACCCCCCCACCGTTAAAAGCATAACAGTCGAGGGGGTCCGGAATCCACTGTCAGTCATTGATCTACACGCCGTTAGATCGACTGTCAATCTAAGCACGTTCTTTATTCCCCAGGCGCGAATGCAGCAAAAAACTTAGGCTTAGTGCTTTTGTGGGTTTTGTGCACTGCTTCCCTTGCTTTTGTCTCCATGGGGTTAGGAAACACCACTCAGCATCAACCATCATGAATTTTCTTTTCTTTTACTTGCCTTGAAAATAATTTGTAGAAATGAAATATTATTTGCAAACCAAAATACGCCTAGAGTGAAATTTTTTTCCAGTCACCGGATGATACTATGAATTATAGGGTTATAACAGTGGCTCCACCTGGGGATGACAACTTCTTTCAGGAGGTGTCAAGAACCACTGAACGCTAGACATGCAGACCAATGCTTTATTCTTTGGGCTGATCCCAAAATCTTATTCTGCCACCTGTACCTGTTTTGATCTTGCAACTGAAAACAAATCAAAATGAAAACTGCTGAAAAATAGATGCTCAGAATGCTGAGCTTATTCACATTCTCCTACCTACCCTATGCTACTGATAATTTTGTTGTTCTAAAATGATATGATAATGCCAATGAAGCCAATCAAGTAGTTGTTGAGACCAGAGGACTGTTTGACTGCTCGTTAGCACAATGAAAAGGGCAGCTTGACCTTTTGCCCATAGACTCAAAACTGCAAAGTGTAAAGGCCATTACTGAAAACATGATTGATATTTACCATAGAGACCTCGACAATCTTGAAGAACAAAAGTAATGCCAGAGATAGATTGAGGCTCTATAGTGAAAAAATTCTCCATATAGGTAGCTATAGGATCAAGGTAGAAATGACATGTTCCTTGATTTTTGGATTTTGCCAAGTGAGCAACATGCTCTGGCACTGTATCTATGTTATTTTCATCTTCATGCATTTCTTGACATGGCTGCAACTTTTCTGATGGGTTTTGAAATGATGCTTCTGCTGAACACACCCCTGTAGCTGATTGTCTGATCATATCCATATCATAACAAATTTTTATCCCATGGCTGGATGATGGAAAATGACTTTGACAACACAGGTCATCCAACCGATCAACTATTGGATCCTGAAAAAATTGACAAGACTGTTGCATTGATTCAAATGAAATTTCCTGACTTTTTATGTATTTATCCTTCAACACTTGTTCAAGAGTCTCCTTCAAAATTTGAAATGAATTAAAGCACATGGGAAATGATTCAAGATGGGTCAACTCATCACTTGTTTCAGGATTCATGATTTCATTTGAGGTTTGACCTTCAAAAAGGCTCAAGGGATGCACTTCTGGATCAACTTCCATATCAACAATAGCATCTTCAACTGATTGATCAGAGAATTTTTTGTCTTTACTATTTACAACTGGCCTAGAGTTTCTTTTCAGAAATTGAAAAGATGAGAAACATAAGGGCAAAGTGTTTTCACTTACTTTGACATTTTCTGCACTTTGATCATTGTTGTCATAATTTCCATGTGCAGATTGATTGTCATATCTGAGCTGTAACTGATCTTCTTTCTGCCAATGACATGCTGCTGATTGCTTTGAACAATCCACATCTATTTCAGCCTCACGATCATAATCATACTGATCACACTTGGGTAGATTATCCCAGTAAGAAAAGTCATCAAACATGCACATCATATCAGCTGATGGCTCTTCAACAAGATGAGTTGGAACTTCATCTTTGACTATGTTATGAATTGAATACATGAAAGAATCATTATCCAAACCATGGTACCAAGGGTGAGCTACAAAATGTTTGGGAATAGTGACCTTTTGTTTCTCTGAAATCAATGGAACATGATGTCTTTGAACATCAATTTCCCCTCTGTTACTAATTTTCTATATCATCTCTTTTATAGTGTTGGCTAGGACGTCTAACTTCACTTCTAAAGGTGTCACCCGCTTCTTTTCAGTTTTGGCCTTTTCCTCTGCTCTTAGCTTGGATATTTTGTGCAACATTTCTTCAAGGGTTGCAACGTTCCGTTCTCTTAATTGGAATGTCATTTCTGGATCAAAGGCTTATGGGTAATGCAATTGAGCTAAACCAGGAGGTGGCCTTACATCCATAGGTATTGAATGATACACTTCATTGAACCTGGTTGAAAACTGTTGTACTGTCTCCCCTGGTTGTCTTTTCAAATGGTCATACTCTTCCAGGATGAGAAAGACATTTCTCATGATCACCCATTGATCTAGGAAAACTTGCACAAACTGATGGAAATTGTTAATGCTTTCAACTGGGAGATTTTTAAACCAGTTCTTGACTTTACCTTCCAATGATAGGGAAAACATTCTGTTGAAAACATCATCATCTTCTACCTCAAAGAGGTCAAGAAAATCCTCAAGACTTTGGATATGCTTTTCAACAGTAATATTGACATTCTCTCCATCAAACCTGGGTAGATTATTGGTGTATTTTGTAGGGAAGTCATGGAGGATAGGAGGCAAATCTAGGGGCTTGTATCTGTCTGGGATTTTGACAGGTATAGGAGGTGAAGCAAGAGGCTTACAACCATCCGGAGCTTTAGCAAGAGTAGGATATAAAGCAAGAGGCTTATGTCTCACTAGGATTTCTACAGGTGCATCTGGGATGTGCACAGGTGTATGAGTATGTACATAATTTACAATTTGGGGTTTAGTCTCTTGAGGCTCTTCAGGTTGAAAATGATCATCCTGAATTTCAACAATATACTCTGGACCAGGATCATGATAAGAGAGAACGTAATCACAGATGAAACCAATAATATCATGAATACAATTTGAGCTTGAATACCTGGTATTTCTTGGCTACTTGGTCATGCTTCAGGTTCTTCCTCCAGTGGAGTCTTTGAGTTGGAACTGTCTGGAACTGATTTGGAGTCACCAGGTGAATGATCTCAGCCTTCTTATGTCTGGTCATTGTCCACCATCAGTGATCAGATCTAGAGCTTGAAGTTTACTACCGGGGAAAGTTCCCCAATACAGTCGCCATTCTGTTAGCACTCTGTAATTTGCCCAAGGCTGTGGAGGCAGTCATAGAGGCAACATCAAAACCGCTTTGAGTCATGGATCTAGCCGTCCGAGACTCAGAGAGGGATCTCTCTGTCAAATTTAGATTTGTTTGAAATTTGATCTTAGGCTAGCTATGGAGAATAAGATACGTTCTTGGAGTTTTTTGGTTGAGACATCAAAAGAAGACCATTGGGCTATGGGGTCTGTGACAAGTTTGAAATTAAACACAGGTCTATAAGGTATTTCCACAGGGAAAGGTAATGCAAATGTTGGATCCTTTAGAAATAAAATGATGTAGAGAAGAAACAGACGAGATAATCAACTACAACAAAAAAACATTCAAGAATTTTTTCATTGTAGTATCAGAGGAAAACATTAAGATTCTCAAAAGCACTGCACAGAGTATCATGGATAAATTCTGTGTTAAATCTCCTTTTGAAAATTATAAAGAGAGAAACATAATGAAGACTGATTAGAATCACGTTCAACGAAGAAAGAAAACTTCACCAATCATCGACATACAAGAATCTTGTGAAAAAGTCCCTTTGTATTCCTGGTGAATCTAAAAAATTACAGAGAACAACCTTTCTGGGTGAAATGATCAACCCTTTTACATTAAAAATCATATGAATAAATAGGAGAGACCCCCCAATAATTTGTGTAAGTCGGATTTAACCGCCTCGACCAAAAATAGCCACAAATCCGCCAAAATCTGGAACTGTCCACCATGAAAGACGGGCCTAATTTATGCAAAAAAGAGGTCCGAATAGACATCTGTTTCTCTTCAATGCTGACACCTGGGAAAAAAATGAAGGAGGTTTTGTATATGGGCATGTGATGGACAAAAATCTCCTTCGGTTTCTCCAAATTCGCCTCCAGCTGGCCGTAAAATCTCCTACAAAATCAGGACTGTAACGAAAAAATGAAAAATTGGAAAAAAGGGCCTCGAAGATGGCTTCGATTCTCCCTGCTCGTGGCACCTGTGAAAAAACTGAGAGAGTTTTTTGTTCTTCATCCCGTTATGGAGAAAAAAATCTCTCAGTTTCTTAAAGTTCGATTTAGTTCTCCCGGAATCGGCTTCGGAAGATGACATGCTGAATAAACAAAAATGGGTGAAATTTGGGAAAAGCGGTTTTTTTTGGGATAGGTGGTATTCCGGACCCCCCTGAGGTGGTAAGCGGTTTTAGGGGGGCGAGGGGTCTGCTGGCCTGTGGGGATGACAAGTGTCCAGAGGATGGTAATGGAATACAACCATTCCAGACCCCCCCTCTTGTTAAACTTCAGATGGTGAGGGGGTGTCCAAAATTTTTCTTATTCGTTGATTTATTTTGACGTGATGTATGAAGGTATGGGAGGGTAGACTTAGGGTAGTGTTTTAGTGTTTTGGTTTTTACTTTTCATTTTTGTTTTTTAATATTATTTTGATTTTAATGTTTTGTTTATGTTTTTGTTTTGTTATTATATTTTTTTTATTATTGTTTTTGTTATATATTTTATTTTGTTATTGTTTTATTACTTTGTTTTGTTATATATTTTATTTTGTTTTGTTTTTTATGTTTTTTATTTTAATATTTGTTTTATTTAATATTAATTAATCAAACTCTAACC
>ML778436.1:714177-777114 GCA_009831015.1 Picea engelmannii | reverse complement strand
GGTTGATGGTGATGATTTAATGTAAAGTTTTATTATCTCTCATATATTCTTGGGTGGAAGGAAGGGGAAAGGATAGAGAGTTCAAATCTCTCTTGATATTGGAGGATTGTATCTTCCTCTTGGAGGTTTATCCCTCCCTTTACTTTTGGAAGCTGTAGCTACCTTTGGAAGTCATTACTTCCCTTGAACAAAAACTATTGATTATTTCTCATATATTGTGCATGGTGTATCATGGTGTATTGGTGTAACTCTTATACTATTGTTCATTGCTCATTGGACATAATTGAATGGTTTAAGTATAATTTGAAAAAGTTTTTAAATTTTACTTGATACTGATTCACCCCCCTCTCAGTATCAACAATAACACTACGATCCAAGCATCGGGAGAGGAGTTGATGGCAATCAACTCATGGCTAGAATTGCTTTTCTTGGAATTCAAATCTCATGGCTTCTTCTTCTTTGCACCCTCAGGGATGTTATCTCTAAGGTTGTTTTTCTAAAGTATCTGAGACATCAGATCTATTTGTTTTTGCATGCATGCAGATTCTGAATGGAATCCTTTGTGACAATATGTGCATTTCTCTCATTTTCTTCCCTTTTCTCCTTTGGATCCAGAGGCATCGGTGAAGGGTTTTGTGTACCCTTCCTTCTTCGTATGTGCATGATATTTCCTCTTATCTTTATCTTTAGATTTATGATATTTGTGGCTTCCATCATGCACAATGAGTGCATGTTCCCTTGGGCCTTTGATTGCGCCCATGTTGATGAGCTTGGTTTGCTCTTGTGTCAAGGATTCAATAAAGTCCTCAAGAGAAGGCATCTTCCAGGTGGCTCCAGAGGCGAATCTGACAGTATGGAATGTGGATACGAATACATAGAATTCAGGTCCAATCTTGGAGAGAATGGTAGGAACCATTTGTTTCTCCTCCTTCGATTTATCAACCCCGCAAGCTTTGAGTTGCGATAGTAAATCCTTAATTTTTGTAAATAAATCTTGGATATTCTCGAAGATTTTTGGATCCAATGTGATCAGCTCCACCTCCAGTATGTGTCCCCTCATCTCATCCTGTTTTCCAAAGAGCCCTTCCAATATGGTCTAGGCTTCATTGGGAGTCTTACATGAATATATATGAAAAAGGAGATCGAGAGAAATAAGACTGCAAATAGTTTCGAGTGCCTCATCCATGCGATTTAAGTACTTGGATTTTTCTATGGCCGATGTCGGTTCTGTATCTGTATTGATGGTTAACCTATACAACCCTCTATATTGGATATGTATGGCTATTTTCTCCTTCCATGCAAAATAGTTGTAAGGTGTAAGAATGAATTCTTTTTGGAATTCCATTTTTTCGTTGTCTTCGATCTTTTGTACCTGCAAAAAATTTTGGTGTAGCTTTTGCTTAGCAGTTTGTCGGCTCTGATACCATGTAAATGTGTTGACCTGCACAAAATATATATAGATAAACAATGATACACACATTTGTAGAGAGAATTGGAAAAATAAGAAGAAGGAGAGAAAGAATGGAAATAATTCTCATTAACCATTGTGAATAATAAATAATTTACACATGATATACTCTGTATAACTCAATGAGTTCAACTTGAAGTGAACCAAGTCGCCATAGTGGTGGTCTAGATTGATCTGGACACACACCAACAGTTACGGGAGTGAACTGCCACCTATTCTAGTCTCTCAGGCAGTTACGGGAATGAATTGCCACCTAGTTGAGTTAACTAGTCAACTAGTCTTCAGTTAACTGACTGAACAAAAAGTAGTGAGGAGTTAAATCAAGGAATCAAGGCTAATGCACCACTTTGGTGATTATACCAAGGCAAGGTCGAATTAGCATGGTGATGATCCCAATGCAACATCTAAACTCAACTCAACTAGTCAAACTGAAGTGTGAATTGAAAGAGAATATTCTCCAGGTGGAATATTCTCTCCTAAAATATAGGAGATGATAATGACTAATTATGACAAATGAACAAATAAAAACTTTAGGAAAAATAAATCCTAGGTGTGTGTGAAGTAACTCCAACAATCAATTCCTTACAAAATAAGGGTGTGAAGTTTCAATGGACATTGGATTGTGAACAGAGTTTTCAACACTTGAAACAATTATTAACAAGTGCCCCAATACTAAGGATTGCAGACCAAAATGAAGAATTCATTGTATGCACAGATGCATGTAAAGGAGGACTTGGTGGAGTCCTTAGTCAAAATGGGTTTGTTATATGTTATGAATCAAGGAAGTTGAAGGAGCATGAAAGACACTATACCACTCATGATTTGGAGTTGGCAGCCATAGTGCATGCCTTGAAGAAATGGAGACACTACCTCATGGGGAAAATGTTTGAGCTAAGACTAGACCATAATGGTCTGAAATATTTATTTGATCAACCAACTCTAAATGCTAGGCAAAGCAGATGGTTAGAATTTCTAAGTGAATATGACTTTGATATATAACATATCAAGGGGAAAGAGAACAAAGTGGATGATGCACTCAACATAAGAGCGCATGAATTGCATGCTACAACCATTAGCATGTACCAATCATATTTGAAACCCAAAATTTTAGAGGCTGCAAAATTAGATTTGCAATACAAGGAATTAGTGACAAAATTACAACAAGGTAATTTGCAGCAGAAAATTGAAGAATACAAGCTAGATAATGATGAAATTCTCATATACAAGGGAAAAATTTATGTACCAAATTCTCAGGAATTGAAAAATATGATATTGAGAGAAATGCATAACGTACTTTATGCTGGATACCTAGGTTATCATAAAACTATTGCAGTTGTCAATGGCCAATATTGTTGGCCAGGCATGAAGAAAGAAGTTGCAGATTTTATTGCCAAATTTTTGGAATGTCAAAAGGTAAAAGTTGAGCATAGACACCTAGCTAGTTTGCTACAACCATTACCCATTCCTGAGTGGAAATGGGAAGTTGTAACAATGAATTTTATCACCAAACTTCCCAGAACAAACAAGCAACATGATTCTGTCATGGTAGTGGTGGATAAGCTTACTAAAGCTGCCCATTTTATTCCAGTTAAGCTCACTCACAAGACAACTAATATTGTTGATGTTTATATGACAGAAATTGCTTGATTACATGGCATACCCAAGACAATTATGTCTGACAGAGATCCAAAATTTACCTCCAAATTTTGGAAAGGATTATTTAATGGATTTGGAACAAATTTGAATTTTAGTACAACTTATCATCCAGAATCAGATGGACAAACATAGGGTGAATCAAGTGATTGAAGATATGTTGAGGATGTATGTGATGGATAAACCATCAAAATGGGAAGACTACCTACACTTGGTAGAGTTTTCTTATAACAATGGGTACCAAACATCTCTAAATATGATCCCATTTGAGGCATTTTATGGCAACAAGTGCAACATACCGGTAAGCTGGGATAACCCAGCAGACAGAGCAGTGGTTGGGCTAGATTTTCTCAGGGAAATTGAGGAGAAAATGTTGAAAATAAAGAAAAATTTAAAGGCTGCCCAAGATAGACAGAAAAGCTATGTTGATAACGAAAGAACTCACATGGAATTTAAAGTGGGAGACCATGTATTCTTGAAAGTGAAAGCCAACAAAAGTTCTTTGAAATTGGGAAATTGTTCAAAGTTGGCAGCTCGCTATTGTGGGCCATTTGAAATCCTAGAGAGGGTTGGTCCAGTAGCTTATATGATTTCATTTGTTGCATCTATGTTTGTTCATAATGTATTCCATATATAATTGCTTAAGAAATATATATCTGATGCTAATCATGTTATTGATTGGAATGTGATCCAGGTGGAGAAAGAAGATGCTTTTCAAGTGCATCCGATACGCATTCTGGACAGGAAAGTCAAACAGTTCCAGAATCGATCCATAGGGCTTGTAAAGGTCCAATGGACCTGGTACGATCCTGAGGATGCTACTTGGGAGCATGAACATGTAATCCGGGCAGAATATCCACATCGTTTTGAGGATTTTTGAAAATTTTGTTGTGTAGGAGTACATAATGCACTGACGATAGTGCATAAATAAGGGGAGGGGATTGTAATATCCCTAGGTCGAACCCAATTGTAGATGTAAATGCAAATGTACTTAAGCTAGTGATCTGTTTGATATCAATTTTGTATGCACCTTTCATGGCACAGTGTGTGCATGTACTGCACAGTAAAATGAGGAAGTGTGCACATTCCAGGATACCACGCACAACAACTTAGTGCACACGATATTGAGGCCAGGGATCTTTTCTATATATATTGTGTTTTATAGGTTGGTGAGCCAGTTTTGTGATTATTAGGCCGAAGAGCAGAGATGTTAAAGTCCAGTGCGCCTATTTTGTATATGTCTCATCATTAATATAAAATACATTGCTGCGTGCAGACCAACCATGATAAAAGAGTATGGGGGACTAAAATCCACTGGTTAGGGAAAGGGTGGGGAATAAAAGTTAAGGAAAATGGGCTAAGCCAGGGAGCTTAAGCCAAAAGGAATATTATATTAATATTTCTTAAAATACAAAGTATGGATAATTATTTTATCCTAAGTTCTAAAGACGGGGACAAGTGGGCCAAAGTATCTCCCAACATGACAAGTGTCAAGTTGGGGACATGCTTACATATTGTTGGAACTTAGTCCATTTCCCATCATTCTTTCCATCATTTTCATTCATTCCTTCCAACATTTAGCCATTTTTCCATGATCACTCACTCACTCAGTCAACTATCTTCCGTACCTTCCTATCACTGTACCTGAAATGTATCCATAACCATACCTGTTTTGAGTAGATGGTTAGCTTGGGAGCTGGACTAAAGAAGCGGGTTGTCAGGCCCATGGGATATTGAAGAGGTGATTTTTCAGGACCGTGAGAAAATTCTCCCTGGGTGAGGGAATTGTCGGGAATTGTTTTCTTGAAGGTGCTAAACTACAACTACAGGGCTCTGAGACTTCTTGTCCGACCTGTTATTGAAGCTCGGAAAGGAATTGGGGCAGTCGAAGGTCTGTTGAGCAGAGAAGGGGCACACTTCCTAGGGTGGGACAAGCATGTGGGGAACTAGGGACTGTAGGCTGTTAGTTTGAATAGGCACCTGTGACAAAGCATTTCTTGTTGTCTATGAGCCATTAGCCTGGTTAGGAATCCCTTTACCTGAGTGGAATTTAGTCCCATCTCATGGGTGACCCATTGCTGAGAGTGATGAGCAGTGTGGTCTAAGGCTGGGAGGTTCGTGGAAGGTCTGCGCACAATTGATGATATTCTTACCAAGATAACTGCCAATTGTGTGATAAATTTACATGCTGCGTTATTATTTACATGTTCAGTTTTATGGTTTATCCTATGCGTGATTATAATTGTCTCTATGTTTATAGGTATTTCCTGTATATGTTGCATGTCTATGTTTACTGTTATTTCAGTATATATTCATGCTTTTACATAATGTATTTTCTGTTCACGTTTTATTTATGAAGTTACGCAAAGGTTCTGTGTGTATATGTTTTAATTGCATGCAGTTTGAAAAATTTACTTGGCATAGCTCAGTTGGATGCTGGGTATGTTCTGCAGAGAGAATGAAAAAGTTTCTCTCATGTATCATGGCCCGACTTGGATGGTCGGGGACGTTACACCTTCTAACTTCTCAACAAGCTTGGTGCTTGCAGACATCTTGACTTGGAGTTGGGAAAATGACCAAAAAATAAAAGTGCTCAAAAATTAAATCTGAACTTTCCAAGAGGTGCTCTTGGCTGAGGCAAGTAGCCTAGTGCAATCTGTTTTCTGAAAATCCAAATTTTACCCCTTGAAACTGGGCCTGCACAAATCTGGACTGGTTCTTCTGGTACTGGTTTTGGTTTCTTGGTTTTCTGGTACCGGTGACAACTAGGGTTTCACTTTCCAGAGGCTCTGGCCACTGAAAATGTGCGCTCAAGCTGCCAATGAGTTCGCTAGGTTAGGGCGCACTTCCATAGATAATTTTAGGTTGAAATTATCTTGCAAAAAATCCCCTAATTTTCTTGTACGACGTATAATGACTTTTTTGGTAACCTAGTGAAAGATTCTCTATTCAATCAAACTCTGAAACCATGTTAAATTTAGAGAATCTATTAAGTTCTTTTCAATTTACTAGACAATAATAGCATAAGCAGGATCACTAAAATATACACAATCACAAGGTACACAACATTTATCCTCCAAAACCCTCATGGGGGAGAAAACCCAACAAAAACTTCCTTAATATAGATTGCCAATACAATGCCAAGATAATAAACCAAACACAAGAGAATATCCAACACTGAGCAATGCTCCTCTCTCTTCCTTCTTCCGACAACTGCAACTTCCTTCAAACTTGCACACTAGATGAGTGAATTGAGTGAGTGAGCTAATGAGGCACCTTCCACTCTTATTTAGACTGGCTGGTAGGTGCTAGGGTGGTGTCTCTTCATCAAGTAGGGCCGACTTCTTCACTTAGTGGATAAAACCACTTTAATTAGGCCCGGGGGCCGACTTCTTAATTAGCAGCATATAATTAGGGTTTGAACAATCCACAAAAGGGGATTTGGTCTTATACAAAGCCCAACATGATCAATCCACAAAAGGGGATTGATCTATAAGATAATAACTCAATAATAAGTAGAATATTCTTTGCAGTTACAATATTTCAACAAATTAAAAGACAATTACTTGAATCAAGTTGTAGGGAGACTTCTCCAACGCCTTTGACTGCATGCTTGGAATCATCCCCAAGCTCCACTTGAAGGGATGAGGTCTTTTTTTTTCAGATTTGAAAGATAATTTATGGATCCGGTCATGTGCTTGGAAGCACCGTTATCTATGAGCCAAGTGTCACTATCTTGAGTGATGGTTCCTATGAGTGTTGAAACAAATACAAAGTCTTCATCCTTTGACTTGTGCTCTTCAACTTTTTCTATATGTGCATGGTGCTTCTTCTTCTTTCCTTTTTCATGTTTATGAGGGAATTGTGAGGCATGATATCCCATCTTCTTGCAGGTGTAGCTTTTGATATTTGAGACATCCTTCCTATGGTGTGGTTTCTTAGACTTCTTCAGAATGCCTTCTTTCCTTTCCTTTCTCTTCTTCACTTGGGAAACAAGTGCTTGATTTTCATCATCATTAGTCTTCTGTGATTTGGATATCAACCTGTATTCCTCTTGGGTGCAGTCTGCCCATAGCTTATTGAACTTGGGGAATTTGATTCTGGCACAAATCCATTGAAAAAATGGATCCCAAGGGGAGGGAAATACATTGAGTGTAGTAGTCCCGATTTCAATGTATTCTACTAGATCTCCAATAGCTGCTAACTGGTCCTCGATCTGCGAGATCCTCATGAAATAGTTGGCTACTGCTTTTGACTTGTTCATTGTCACGTTTATGAGTTGATGCCTTAGAGTAAGATTTAGACTAGTATTGTTACTTTCATAAAGTTTGGTTAGGTCATCAACAATTTCCTTCTATGTCTTCAGTTCTAATACATTAGGTATCAGATGATCCTTTATTGAGTCTGTCAAGATCCTCTTGGCCTTGACTTCATTCTTCCTGAAATTTGATTTGGCGTCTTCTTCTTCTGGTTCTGGAATCATCTGCTTGATATGATCCAATAACTCTTTCTCTTCTAGAATGAGGAGAAATCTGTGCTTTTAGGATCTTAAGTTATCTACTCCATTCAATATATCTTAAATTCTCATGCTCGTTGACATTGTTCACTAGTAGAAGCCCTAGCACTGAAAAACCTTGATTTTTTAAACTTCACCAAACTGCATGCTAAAGGTTTCAGGGGGTGCGCCAGGGTAGGGTGTTCTGATCTATGAAATAATTATCCCCATCAAACTTGGGATAGTTCTCAACGAGCTTGAAAAAGTATTGCAGCTGCAAGGTATTGCAAGGTGTTGCTGCAACGATCTTCCTTCCAGTCGTAAACATGTTTTGAAGGTAACCAACTCTGATACCATGTTAGATTTTTCTTATTTACAGAGCATTAAAGTTACCAATGTTCTTTTACTTCATTACCATTAACATATATATATCATGTACTGAGCAACAACAACATAAATACGAGACAAAAAATAACACAAGAGATTTATCTTGGGAAAACCCCAAATAGGGGAAAAACCCAACAACCTTTCTTAGATAAATTCCGTTCACAAATTCCAACCATTCACCAGCTCTCAAGAGCCACAAAAAATATATAAACCCTAGCACTAGGATAGCGTACCTCTAGTGCTCACAACTGCAATGACAACACAATACAAGAAGAGCGCACCTGCTTAGAGAGGTAACACACAAGATAAAGTAGCCACCAAGAATAACCAAAGACCCCAGACTTGTGCACCTTTTCCTCAATGAGAGAGTGTGTTGTGAGTGTGTCCAAATGAGCTAGACGTCCTCCTTATTTATAGTTTGCAAGTAAACTGTCTGGGCTGACTTCTTCTCTAGGAATATTATTTTTACTTTATTCTTTTTTTGTGTGGGCCGACATCTCTTTTGGGTATCCTTCTTGCTGTTTAATGGTCTTCCTAGAATTCCATAATATTCTCTTCATCTAAGAAAGGTCTTCTAGAGGAAATTTCCTCTTGTAGCTACCAAAACAACAACACTCCCAACAAGGCACACTCATTTGTTGAGAATTCCATATCGAGGAAGTTCAATGGCACATGGTCAAGAGTAAAGGTTTTACTAACTTGAGTTCATATATAATGGACACCTTTGATGTAAGGAAAGGTGAAACATTTTTGCCGTGAAATTTATTTTTAATCATTGAGCAAAAAGAAAATTGATATAAATGAAATTTAGAAGTGAGCCATGGTTTTGAGGCAAATGGAATTTTTCTTAAATCAATGTTCTTTGGACTTTGACTCAAAATAAAAAATCCTTACGATGGCATTGGTTTAGATCTACTTTCCTTTCCTCCTGATAATTTTTTGGAGTGATGAAACCCCTGTAGAAATAAGAATTTTGTTACATAAATACATTGATAAATTTGAGGGCAAAGCAACATTCTTTTCTTGTGTTGGGTTTGTGTCGAAATGGACCTTTAAAAGGGATTACTAAAATGACAGATTTTCATTTGAAGGATTGGGTCCATGTTCAAAAACTTGAATATGAACAAATCCCTTTTAAATGTCATGCTAAGCACTACCCCAAGAATAAACCTTCAAATCCAATTGCTCTTGCAGAAACATAAGATGGAGGATTTGAAAAGTTGACTAATTCTAGGGAAAAAACAAATCAAGTTCAAAACAAACAAAAAAAGAAACTTGCAACAAAATCCCAAAATAAATATGTTTCCTTAGGGGGAGAATCTCAATGGGATCAATATGATACAATCCAAAGTTCTAAGGATGAAAAGAACTCTCTTGTAAAAAAAGAGACATTGATTCATGGAGAAGAGGAAATCTCTTCCATAAATACTAAGGCTTTCCCCTCTTTGGAAAAAGACCCAAAATACAAGCAAAACTTCGAGGAACAAAATTTACTCTAGTGGGAAAAGAGAGCAAAATTCGTTAGAAACGGGTGGGAAATTTCTCCCTCCTTACAAATTTCTATAGATTCATGATCAACTTGACATCCACTCTCCTTGAGGGATGATGCAAAAAGGCCACATAAAAATCCATGTAAAAATTATATTATACATGAAAGATAACAAGAAGCCTTAAAAAATAAAGCTCTTGGAAAACAAGGATAAACCAAGTCTTTGAATTCAATAAGGAAAACAAACACCGTAAATGTTGACATTTTTGTTTGGGAATTGTAAAGGCTTGAGTAATATAAAAAGAAGGAAAACTCTAAAATCCCTTGTCACTTTGGGTAGATTTGAAACAATTTTTGGAAAGAGGATGAATGGGTTGTTAAGGAAGTTAAAGGATTCTCTAGAAAACTAGCCTTTTGTGGGATATTTTTCTCTAAAAATTCTTCAAAGTGAGTTCATGATTGACCATTAGATGTCATTTCCATTCCGATTAATTATGTCAAAGTATAATTCCAAGTTACAATATTTATACTGCTAATTTAGGAAAAATAAATAAATGTTGGTCCTCTTCGGAGGACTCCTTATCGACATCCTTGCTTCAACCTAAAATTATGGTAGGTGATTTCAATTTGGTATTGAGTAATAAGGATAAAAAGGGGGCCTTCATAGTTAGAGACTCAAGAAAATAAGTTGTGGAAGAAATTATTGAAGATACAAATTTTATAGGCATCAAGCATAGATCTTGCAAATATCCTTGGACAAAAAAAAAGGTTGGTCTAAGCTTCATAGAAGAAAGGTTGGGAAAGTTTCTTGTCCAAGACTCATTCCTGAACAATGGACTCTCTTCGATCTTTTGCCATATTTCCCAATGAAGTTTTCACTCTCAAACTTATCTCTCCAAAAGACATGGGCCTTATTGCTTTTAGGTCCAACCCCATCTAGCTTGAAGAAGGATTTATTAATATGATCAATCCATCTTGGGAAACCTTGTTCATTTATGGATAATGCTCCTACTTATGGGAGAAAAATATAAATCATCTCAAATATACTCTATAATAATGGATAAAGTAAAATTCAATTCAACTTGGCCTCTTGAAGAAGGAATACAAAAACACATTGGTATGAACCTAAGCGATGTCATCGAAATTTGGCTATAACGAGCCCCTTGTCCAAGAAGAAATGGAAGCAAGCTAACAATTCTTCAAAGCCTAGTAACATGGAGAGAAACAATGGAAGCTCAAATATTAGATCCTTTTGATTAAATTAGGGAACCAAAATGCAAAATATTTCCATAAGATGGCTCAAAAAATAAAAGTTTACAATAAAAGCTGATAAATCTCTCTTCCGGATAGTTATACGACATCTAATTTTAAATAAATATCATATCAAGCTCATGATTTTTCCAAGGACCTAATGGAAAAACCTCCTATATTGAAAGAGGAATCCCGCGAGAAACTCTTAGCTCACATCCCCAATATCATCATAGAAAAATAAAGTGCAGGACTTCTCATAGTCATCGTGTAAGAAGAAATTGTTTTTTCTATGCATCCAAACAAATCACCTAGTCTTAAGGGATTTTTTTTTCTAGATGTTATAAAAATTTATGAGATCTCAATAAGGAGGACCTTATTAAAGTCATGGAAGGTAAAAAAATGACTCATTTGATTGGTGAAAGTGGTCTATTGTCATTGTCCCCACTAAGGTTCAAGTCTTTACAAGGACATGGTCATTCTTGTGCTTGTGCTCATGTGTTTTCAAAAAAAAAAAAAATCAAGCTAGGTGCAAGTTGTGGGTGACATTGGAAGAATAGATAGCTCCCACTCATTATGGGCTCTTAGCCAAGAGTTTCTTCAATAGAATGGTAGAATGTTCTTGTCCATTGAAAATCCAAAATAGAACCGTTGTCACTTACTCATGTTTACTGAAAGCACTCAATAAAAAATATATTGCCAAAAAAATCTACATTAGAGTGCAAGATAGGAGCAAGCATAAATCCCACCTCTCTCATACTCATCTCAAAAGAATAAAATTCGACCATTTTTTTAGATTTAGATGCCAAATATCATTGTGTGATGTCTCCTATAAAATATGCTCAAAGATTATTTCAACAAGATTAAACATAATTTTGAGCAAAACAATTTTAGAGGAACACGGGGGACTTCTCCCCAATAGGGATATATAAAAAATACGTTATAATAGTTCAAGAAATTATTCACTCTAGCAAAAAATCTCAAAAGTAACATATGGTCATCAATTAGACATGGTGAATGTTTTTCGTAAGGTTAATTATTCCTTTATCTTTAAAGTTATGAATAGATTCAATTTCTCATAGATTCTCATTAAATTAATCAAATCTTGTGCAGACTCTCCTTGGATAATCCCTTTGGTCAATGGGACACCATTGGGATTATTTAGAGATTCTAGAGAATTAGGAAAGGTTGACACCTCTCTCCCTTTGTCTATATCATTATGGTTGAATATTTAGGTAGAGCATTATATTCTGAAATGTGAAAAGTTTCCATTCCAAGGATAGAAATAATTTTAGGGTCAAGCCCATCACTCACTCTCAATTTGCAAATGATACTATAATTTTGGTTAGTTATTTTACCGTAATAGAAAGGTAGTTCAAATCAACTCTAGATTCATATGAGTTTCCTTGGGGGAATATTACCAACATAAAGTTTAAGATCTTTGGAATCAATTTTTCTTCTTCAAAGCTCTCAATTGTCTTTGTTGTCTTAAGTTTTCCATTTGAAAACACAAGGGGGTTAATAACTTATTCAAGGATTCTAATTGCTATTGATAGGTTTGGACCCAACGAATGGCTTCCAACCTTGGAAAAATTTAAGAGATAAATCATGGCATGGGGAACCCATTGCATAAATCTATATGCCATGCAAATTTTGACTTAATTGGCACTACCTTCTATACCCTTCTATATTTTTTCTACCCTCCAGAAAACAATGCGGATCCTTAATGAGATGGGAAAAGAAAATTGAAACTTTTTATGAAAAGTGGGAAATAATCAAACCATAAAAATTTCTCATTTCTCATATGGGATAAAATAATGTCCACAAGAATAACACACACATCATGGCACATGTTATTGCACAAGTTTCAGGTTGGGAAAATTCCGGACCAACCACAAATTTGCGACAAATTAAAGAGCACCTACCCACTGACACCTTAGCTAGGTGTTCATGTCACTTTAGAGGTGGGGTAGTCACATCAAGGGGGGAATCCCGATGACCCTAGGGAGGATTGAGATGGAAAAGGATAAGTATGAATGGATGTCCCTAGAGGTCAATTCTATATGGTAGGAAAATCTTGGAAAAAGATTCTTGGGAAGGTTTAAGGGTTGCCAAGTGTGTTGAGTGACTTGCCGAGAGTAGAGTACTTTTCCGAGACACAAACAAAGCCAAGGATGCTTGTAATATGTTAGTTGGAAAAAAAAGTTAAGCTTGTTGTCCCTAATTGCAACAAAAGTAAATTATATATATCAGCTCATAAGAGATAGTAAATTCTGCAATATAAGTGCTAAGAATATGATAAAATAAACAAGAGACAAGCTAGTGAAAGCTAGCTCAACTCAACAATGATTAAGCAATACTCTAGCACAAAAGGCAAGAGTGAAACAAAATCTTACTACAGTGATATTTATCATCCTTATGGATGTACAAAAACCAAGCTTAATAGAAGAAAAATCAGCCAATGAAAACTACTTCTAACTAGCTCAATAAGTGCGCTAGAGTTAGTAGAGAGTTAGGGTAAAATTGTAGCCAATTCCTAGGGTTAGTTTAGGAGTTATTAGGGGTTATAGGGTTAGTTTTATACAACCCTATGGCTGTAGGTTAGTTTTTTAACAACAAAAATAATTAATGGTTGAAAGGGGACGCCTCAATGAGGCAAGAGAGCCAAGGGATCATGGAACAACTTCCAAAAGAGATAACTTTAAAACTTGAAAAATTCACATTTTACCAAGGCAACAATTTATTTCTCCAATGCAACAAATAATGACTAGTGCCTTTAATTATTGGGTTAGTGGAGTCAAGCAAATAAATAGCTATAGGTACTACCTCCTTGGGAGTGTAAATCCTCCTACTCCCTAAGGCAAGTATCCCTAGCTAGGGTTTAGGCTAATAGGGTGTATGCACTTATACTTATCTTAGCAAACCCTTGTTAAACCAATAAAATTTAAGCATAAAGTGATGGAGGCTATGGTGGGGGTGTATTCCCTTATACATCCCACCTAGCTCTAACAAAAAAACATAACTTGAATAACAAATGATAACACAATGTAAAAAGCCTTACCAATTCAAGGAAAATGATAAGATAAACCACCACAATAGAAAAGAGGAGCCTTCCAAGGCTAGCACATCACTTCCATCAACAAATAACCATAGATATAGCGATACAAAAGAGCACAAGAGAGAAACTTGCCAAAAAGAGAGAAAATTTCAGTCCAATACTTCTCACAATGGGAGGGTTATGTTTTTAAAATGAGATCTTATGATCTCTATTTATACAAAATGTCACTAAAATAGTTTATCCACATAATTTTAGGGTAAAGCACGAGATTAGGGGTCAACAAGCCTAATCTTTCCCCATTACAAAATAATATTAAACAATTCATTCTAATTTTCACTTTTTGCACAAATGAAAACCCTAAGAGTGATGCCACCCCTTTAGGAGGGACGTTTTAGCTCTTTTAGGTAAAATGTTGAGTTGGAGATGATAGGTTTGGGCCTCCAAAGTCCATGTGTCTCCAATCCAATCTTCTATTCCATGATACAAGCATTCCTTCCTTCAAAACGTTCCATGTGTACTCATCACCACCTCAATCCCCTCAAGCATGACGTCAAGCCTCCAAAAAATGACGTTTTGTCTCTCCTAGGCAATACGTTTGGCATGTGAAAGCTAGGTCATGTCTCTCAAGTCATGTTCTATGCCTCCAAAGGTATATCTCTCTCATACGACATGCGGGCCCTTGGCATCCAACCTATGGGATTCAATCCCCATGGAAGCCCAAGCTAGGCTTGTTCCTCCAAAACTGTCCACCAACTAGGTCCTACAAAGACAAATAAGCACACCCTACAAGGATATCAAGTCAAAATATCATGATGAGTAAATAAAATCAATAAGTGAGCCACCTAATCATGTGAATCAAAGATTTCCCTGTCAAACAAGTAAGTTCTCAAAGACATTATGTGACTTGCTAAGCTTGGATATGGGAGGGTTGACGAGGTGTCCTATTGGGTAGATCTTTCCCTAGGTCAAGGAGTGTTTCCCAAGTGATCACTCTCTAATCCATGTAAAGGGGATGAAGTGGTTAAGTATCAAGACTCAATGGGCACATGGTTTATGATATACAAGGGGTTGTAGTGTCTCATTCATGGGTGCATTTGTAGAGGGTGTGTGGCACCTTCGTTTGCAATGTAATTTTTCCATTCTTTGTTTCTTTCATGTTTTAAGGGCGAGTTGAAGGCCACTATCTTGCCTTGGTGTACAGATAATGAAAGTGTCACTCACAAATACCTTGCGAAAATGAGAAGGTTGGCTCATGACCTGACCCCCTTTCTCCCAATTGTGCAACTGAGAGCCACTACCCTGGCTTGGTGGCCATATGATGGTAATGCCATATCGCTAGATAACCATGATTGTGATAGGTCGGCTCATGATGAGACCTCCTATCCTCCAACTAACCCACTATACACTCTATCATTTATTCTTGTGGGTCCCCCTTTTATTACATATAAGCATTTCATTTCTTTCTTGGGGAATCCTTGGGAGAAGCATCTGGAAGGTTTATATATAGGATTTTATCTTTTACCCAACAAAAATCCCTCTGGGCCTTCAACCCCATCTTCCCATAGAATGAGGGACAACCCCTTCTTGGGTCATTATACCCTAAAATCCCAAGAGATAAGGAAATGTGGGGTTTAAGTGATGCAAAGTGGTAAGTATGGCCGAGAATGATACAATGTCTCTTCAAGGGAGTTCCTTGTAGTGAACCCATTCCCGAGGAAGGCCACTTACTAGGGCACAATGTCAACCACCAAGGTGAAATAGGGAAAAAGGCATAATGTCCAAGCATATTTCATGAAATCTAAAGCAGTCTAAGATACAACCTACTCAAATTACTCAAATATTGAAATGACACTCACCATAATACCTGACTTGTACCTCATGGAGAAAGGCCCAATGCCTTTCAGAAGCCGGCTGGTGTGGTGGATGCCATCTAGAAATATATGACCTCTGTGGTGGTGAGAAGGGTCTTTATCTGTGCAAGTTGATATTGCTGGTCATGTGGTCTCTCAACACTCCATATTTGCAACCTGAGGGAATCGAGACATAATATCCTCAGTTATCCTGCAAAATGAGGATAACATCTCGCTACTACTTGGGGACATGTGCTTGTCGTAGAGTGCATGAGAACCGCAACATCTCCCGGTAGACCTGTGCCTGCCAAAACTCAGACAAAAGAATCAGAGCATCTAAGTTGGTTCTATCACCTTTCGTCAATAGACATCAAAATCCAAATTAAGACTAATCTAGAAAATAAAATTTTAGCATTTTTTTCAAAAATTTCTAAACTAAGCATGAAATCAATATGCAAGTAGAGCAAAATGAAATATGAAATGCATCTAAAATAATATGAGCAATCAAGATGCAAATGAAGGAAATCAAAATGACCTACCTACTTACTTGGTGCCTTGGGGCCCTGAAGATTAGGTGATAAGTGGTGTTAGGTGAAATCATACAACCAATGTAACCAGTTGATCATCTCATCAAAGTATCTCTTCCTTTGATTAATCATGTGAAACAACAAAGATAATCCAACACAAAATTATCATGAGAATACATAGATATATAATCAATCGTAAAATGAAACTCATGAAGATGGGTGGGAGGGAGGAAATCTTGCTGGAAATAGAAACCATCAGCCTCATCATGCCGCCTGAAGGTGTAACCACAAGCATGATCAATCCATATCTGAAGAGGGATACCATATATAGACGATGGTCGTCTTCATATTCACTCAGAAAATCACTGCTCCTCGAAGGTTGAGAAAAGACAAGAGATCCCAAGAAAACCCTATGATTTCCCAAACAAGAGGAAACAGGGTAAGGCACAACCTTAGAGATAAACTCTTGCGTCAGATTTAGGAAACATAACTTCTATGTATGCAAATCCTTGCTCAAAGTATCAACATGAAAGTACTTCCATTTAGTAGTGTGGACCTCAGACTTCTTTGGGTTGGCCACAACCTAGTGTCTATCAAAATATGAACAGAATGGATGAAAGTCCTCATAAAAGATATCTGCACCCTAAAAAGGGTATGCATCAAGGGACAAATGAATATCACTCTAAATATGTTGCGACAAGTCATCCTCGAAAGGGTGGAACAAATCTGTAACCATATCATCATCAGACTTCCAAATATCTAAGCCATACATGTATGAAGACCAATCCTCTGAAGATGACACTCCAACCCCATCTACCTGAGAGCTACCCTCAACATCATAAATGTGATCTCTACCAATAATGAAGAAAATCACATCCCATCTAAGTCTCCCAACTTGTATGAAATCATCAATGTGGTTGTCAACTATATCTGAGGGTTGTTCCACGAATTCATCAACATCATAGGAGCTTATTACTTATTCACAAGACTGGACAACCTCGTTTCCTTCAAAAGGGAAATAAGATAATAATGTCTCATTTATACCTTTTGCAAGAGAGACTTCATCAAGATCTTTTTGGCATTTTTCTTCATTTCCAAAGTCGTGGAACAAAGCATCATCAAAGTTTTCAAAAGGATTATAACTCATCATGCTTTCTTCTTAATGTGCAAGAGAAGAAGATGTCTGGATATCCTCATCAAGTGGAAGGGAAAATACTTCATCTTCATCACATATCTAAACCATATCTTCTTCACCGTGATCCTCTTCATGAATATGTTTCTCGACCAAGTATTCATTATCTTCAATAGGATCAAATAACTCATCATATTCATCTTGATCTTGATTCATAACGAGTTTATAGAGTTCTTTAAGCACGAAGAGTGATTCATCATCGTCTGGGAAGATTTCCTAGTACCCATATTTCTCGGTCACAACATCATATAATAAATCTGTTCCAAAATATGCAATGGCCACTTCCCATGCTGAGTTTGGGGTAGGCCTTTTCTCATAATCATTGATAATGGCATCAATATCGTCTTTTCTTTGTTAACAAAACTTAACCAGAAAATCCTTATCAGGGCAAAGTTTCATTGGTTGTTCAAAAAAATTGAAACCTTCATCTCTGCTTTGCTTGAGGCACTCAAAATTTTCCTCATTGATTTTGTCAACTTCTTATATTTCAACTATTTTTTCAACAAACTCTGGAAGGAGAATTTCTCTCAAGCCTTCAACAGGGTCAAGGTCAAAACCTTCTCTCTAAAAAAAATCCTCCAGGTCCTTAATTGTTTCTTCAAGACTTTGAGCTTCTCGTCCACAATGTTTAAGGAACTCTCCGATGAGGATATTCAAAGAAGATATACTTCTTGTCTTTTAATAATTCTTGATCCAATCCCTTTGTTCACTTCCCAAGGATAGCAAGAACAATCCCTGGCACACATCCTCAGGTTGTGCTCTCAAAATGGAGATGCATTTGGTAAACTCAACAACATGTGCTATGACCGAAAATAGATTACCATTGAAGTTTGGGAGGATATCAAATTGGTTTATCGGGCACTTGTTTGGATATCTCTCAATAGCTTCGAGATCCATGGATTTGTATGCTTAATGAAAGTGCCACAGATCCATGTTTCAATTACTTAGGATAATACCTCAATGGAGTCGTCAAATGAGCTCAAGGCTCATCTAAGGGTGGAAAGGGATAAGGTGGGTTCTGGGAAGGTGGAGTTTCCATATGAGATTCAAGAGGATCTCATCAAGGAAGGTGGAAAGGGAACTTCCCTTGGGTGGAGTCTCCAGGAAATCTAGGGTAAAGGCTTCGGGATAGCTTGCCAAATTGTTGTTAGGGTTTGGAAGAGGATTCAAAATCCTCTCCGACAACGACACCAAAATATTATCACACAAGTTGTAGGTTGGGAAAATCCTAAACCAACCACCAATTGGAGAAAACTTAGAGAGAACCTACCCACTGTCACCTTAGGTAGGTGTTCCCATCACTTTAGAGGTGAGGTAGTCACCTCAAGGGGGGGAATCACGATGACCCTAGGGGGGATTGAGATGGAAAATGATAAGTATGAATGGATGTCCCTAGAGGTCAATTCTATATGGTAGGAAAATCTTGGAAAAAAAGTCTTGTGAAGGTTTAAGGGTTTCCAAGTGTGTTGAGTCACTTGCTGAGAGTAGAGTACCTACCCAAGACACAAAGAAAGCCAAGGATGGTTGTAATATGTTAGTTGGACAAGAAATTTAAGCTTTCTGTCCCTAATTACAACAAAATTAAATGATATATATCAGCTCATAAAATATAGTAAAGGATGCAATATAAGTGCTAAGAATATGATAAAATAAACAAGAGACAAGCTAGTGAAAGCTAGCTCAACTGAACAATGATTAAGAAATACTCTAGCACAAAAAGCAAGGCTGAAACAAAATCTTGCTGCAATGTTATTTATCATACTTATGGCTATATAAAACCAAGCTCAATAGCAGAAAACCAGCCAATGAAAACTACTTCTAACTATCTCAATAAGTGCGCTAGGGATAGTAGAGAGTTAGGGTAAAATTGTAGCCAATTCCTAGGGCTAGTTTAGGAGTTATTAGGGGTTAGAGGGTTAGTTTTCTGCAGCCCTATGCCTGTAGGTTAGTTTTTTAAAAAAATCAAGAATTAATGGTTGAAAGGGGATGCCTCAATGAGTCAAGAGAACTAAGGGATCAAGGAACAACTTCCAAAAGAGATAACTTTAAAACTTGAAAAATTCACGTTTACCAAGGCAACAATTTATTTCTCCAATGAAAAACAAACGACTAGTGCCTTTAACGATTGGGTTAATGGAGTCAAGAAAATAAATATCTAGAGGCACTAACTCCTTGGAGGTGTAAATCCTCTTACTCCCCAAGGATCCCTAACTAGGGTTTAGGCTAAGAGGGTGTATGCACTTATACTTCTCTTAGCAAACCCTTGTTAAACCAATACAATTTAAGCATAAAGTGATGGCGGCTATGGTGGGGGTGTATGCCCTTATACTTCCCACCTAGCTCTAGAAAAATAACCTTCACGTGAATAACAAATGATAGCACAATGTAAAAAGCCTTACCAATTCAAGGAAAATGCTAAGATAAACCACCACAATAGAAAAGAAGAACCTTCCAAGTCTATCACACCACTTCCATCAACCATTAACCAAAGAGATAGCCATACATAAGAGCACATGAGAGAAAATAGCCAAAGAGAGTGAAAATTTCAGTCCAATACTTCTCACAATGTGAGAGTTATGATTTTAAAATGAGATCTTATGATCTCTATTTATACAAAATGTCGCTAAAATAGTTTGTCCACACAATTTTAGGGTAAACCACAAGATTAGGGGTCAACAACCCTAATCTTTCCCCTTTACAAAGTAATATTAAACAATTCATTCTAATTTTCACTTTTTTCACAAATGAAAACCCTAAGAGTGACGTCACCCCTTTAGGAGGGACATTTTGGCTCTTTTAGGTAAAACACTATGTTGGAGATGATAGGGTTGGGAATCCAAAGGCCATGTGTCTCCAATCCAACATTCTATTCCATGATCCAAGGGTTCCTTCCTTCAAAACATGCCATGTGTAATCATCACCACCTCAAGCCCCTCAAGCATGACGTCAAGCCTCCAAAAGATGACGTTTTGTCTCTCCTAGGACAAACATTTGGCATGTGAGGGCTAGTTCATGTATCTCAAGTCATCTTCTAGGCCTCCAAAGGTATACCCCTCTCATCCGAAAAGTGGGCACTTGACATCCAACCTGTGGGCTTCAAGCCCCATGGAAGCCCAAACTAGGCTTGTTCCTCCAAAACTGTCCATCACCTAGGTCCTGCAAAGACAAATAAGAACACCCTCCAAGGATCTCAAGTCAAAATATCATGATGAGTAAATCAAATCAATAAACGAGCCACCTAAGCATGTGCATCAAATATTACCCTGTCAAACAAGTAAGTGCTCAAAGACATTATGTGACTTGCGAAGCTTGGATATGGGAGGGTTGACAGTGTGTCCTATTGGTTATATATTTCCCTAGGTCAATGAGTGTTTCCCAAGTGATCCCTCTCTAAGCCATGTAAAGTATATGTAGTGGTTAAGGATCAAGACTCAATGGGCATGGGGTTCATGACATACAAGGGGTTGTAGTGTCTCATTCATGGGTGCCTTTGTAGATGGTGTGGTACCTTCATTTACAATGAAATTTTTCCAAGCCTATCATTTCGTCATTCTTTGTTTCTTTCATGTTTTAAGGACGAGTTGAAGGCCACTGTCCTGGCATGGTGTCCATATAATGACAATGTCACTCACAAATACCTTGCGGAAATGAGAAGGTTGTCTCGTGATGAGACCCCATTTCTCCCAATTGTGAAACTAAGAGCCACTACCATGGATTGGTGGACAGATGATGGTGATTTCATACTGCTAGATACCCATGATCGTGATAGGCCAACTCGTGATGAGAACTCCTATCCTCCAACTAACCCCCTAGGCACTCTGTCATTTATTCTTGTGGTTCCCTCTTTTCTTATAGATAAATGTTTCATTGATTTCTTTTGGGATCCCTATGAGAAGCATCTAGAAGGTTTATATATAGGTTTTTATCGTTTACCCAACAACAATCCCTTTGGCCCTTCAACCACTTCTTCCCACAGAATGAGGGGCAACCCATTCTTGGGTCAATACACCTTAAAATCCCAAGAGATAAGGAAATGGCGCATTTAAGTGATGAAAAGTGGTAAGTATGGCCGAGAATGGTACAATGGCTCTTCAAGGGAGTTCCTAGTAGCAAACACATTCCCAAGGAAGACCACTTACTAGGTCACAATGTCAACCACCAAGATGACATAGGGAAAAAGGCATATTGTCCAAGCATATGTAATGAAATCTAAAGCAGTCTAAGATACAACATACTCAAATGCCGAAAATATTGAAATGGCACTCACCATAATAACCAACTTATACCTTATGGAGCAAGGCCCAATGCCTTTCGAAAGCCAGTTGGTGTGGTGGATGACATTTGAAAATCTACAACCTCTCTGGTGGTGAGAAGGGTCTCTATCTGTTCAAGTGGATACTACTGTTCTTGTGGTCTCTCGACACTCTATATATGTAACCCGAGTGCCTCGAGACATAATCTTCTTAGTTATCCCACAAAATGGGGATAACCACCTACATCATACACAAATATATATGGAATATTATTTTCCAATGAATATATGGAATATATATAATATTGAATAAGAATGAATGATGAATGATGATTACAAGGAATGAACGACCTGGGCTTATATAGCCCTAAAGAGGAAGTGCCATATTGAATACTCGTGACCCTATGATCTTAAATACTTATAAACATTAACATCGATTAATATTAACATGGTAAAATATTGAATTAGCATATTACACATCTATCCCCTACAAAATTCTTTTTCCTCAAAGCATGGGCAATGCAAGCTGCATCTCTCTCTAGTAAGGTATTTCTGATGGAATTGTGGGTTGAGGACATGATGTGATATGATCTTAGAAGCTTGAAACATAATTGTAACATTGAGAAGGGAATAATCCACGCTAGGTGGATTCTTTTCTGAACCAAATTCCGTCTTGAATAATGTCGATGTTGATACCTTGTTTCTTCCATGTAGTGAATTTTGTGATTTGGGTGAAGAGATGGTACCCATATAACTTGATTCTTATTAATCTTGGTTTGTTCTCTTAATTCTCTTTAGTTACTATGTATTTATCATAAACTTGTGTCATATTTCCAATCATTGATAGTTCATTATTAATGACACTTGGGATTTTATTTTTGATTGAATTTATCGATGTTTTTGTGTTGACGGTTTATATTTTTCCTTCTAAGAATATTCATGATTCAATTAGGTCAATTCATATTTCCATGCCAATATTTGGAATTGACATTTCCTTACAATTCAAGATGTTAACTTTTGTAATGTTATATACACTATAAATAAGCTAAATAATAAAAGCTAGATAATAAATTAAAGATAAAGTCAATAAATAATAATTAAAATTAATAAAGAGTCATGACTTTTCATTCAAATATGATTGGGGTATTATTTAAAATGGGACCCTTCCTGTCAATGTAACATCATATCATCATTAATAAAATATATTATTATTTTCAAACTTCAAGTGTTTTGTCTTCTACATTGTTATCAAAGTGACTAGCAGCCGCCGGCCATACATCGATCAACCAACCACCCTGTACGATCTCCATATGGATTTTACGTACCAGCCTCCATCTTCCATACTCGACCAATCGCCATTTTCCGTATTTCCCACACAGTCGTACAATCTTATTATGAACATAAATATACGTATAAAATAGATATTAGTAAGATCATGATTATTAATAAATAATAATTATTAATAATGAAATGACATGTCTCAAGGACATGATTATTGGTAAAGGGCACCCCTTCGTGGGTATATAAACAAGCCCTCATTGTTCATTGTAATCATCATACTATTCACTCATATACATTTTATTACTCCATATATTATTTGTCCATATGGATTATAACCTATTGTCCTATTTACATTGGAAGTTTACATAAGTGAATCAGTAGGTTCACCACATTGCTATCTGAGCTTTGTTTATGAACCTGGTCCTTGAACATTCAACCTTTTTGGTCAGATTTTGTTTCCCATGAAAACCCAACCATTGAATTTTGGTCACTAAATTTAATCAGAGTTTCTCTGATACCTTGGTCCTTGACCATTAAAATTGCAAGTATCTATTGAAGGAAGAGTTATTTCCGCTGCCAAGAAATTGAAGGAAGACAAATAATACACTGCAACAAACTTAAAAATTGAAAAAGAAGAAGAAGAGAAAAACGAATATAAAAAAAGGGAGTCAAAGATATACAAGTTAATTCCACAGTAAATTTGCATTACAGTCAAGTTTAAATTGCTGCAAATTGCTAAAAAAAAAAATCAATGCAAAGAAGGGAAAACAAATATTCCGTTATCAATAACAAAATAAATAACTTAAAGAGAAAAAGCAAACTGAAAATACAAAGGTTCCAGATTTTCAGAATACATATTGAAAATAAAATACAAATTGAACCAAACATCCATCCAAGGATTTAATTGCAGGGCTGCCCTAGATCAACAAATTCTGTCACTCATAGTCACTTTCTGAGTGTACCATCCACCGTACACAGAGTGCCATCCACAATACAACCGTAAAACCTCTCTTGGTGCATCTGCACAACATGCAAATTACTGCAAAATAAACCTGGCTTCATCCGTACAATCGTGACTTAGATTGTGAAACATTACATTTCATCATAAAGAAAGTCACTAAGACAAATAATAAATAAAGATTTAAGTTTTAATATTTGGAAGGCAATTTTTTTTTTAGTTCTTTTTATTTAAATATTATTTTATTACCAATAAAAGAAACCAACGACCAAGGTAATATCATATAAAGGAATATTTAAGGTTTCTTAAATCAATTCGTAGTTATTGAAAAAGAAGAAGAAGGCCAAGCGTAAGTTATAAGTGGAAAGTATTTATTATATATATTTGTAAGATAGATTTGTTGAAATTTGAATCCAGAATGGGCTCCCATGGAGGCGATCCAGACGAACCAGGATCCCCCCTCCACTCAGTGCTCTCCTGAGTACTTGGTCGCGGGTCTTAAATAACTTAGATAACTTAATATTTTGTCACCACTCCATTGTCTACTGAGCTAGTCTGTACCGGTTCCTAGCGCACAGGGGCTTCTGTGTTGTGTCTATTTTTTGTCTTCTTGTCCAGCTACCTGACCAACAGGTCTTGCCTTCCCCTGATTGTCTCTACCTCACAGATCTGTTACTTTATTCCTGCAACCTGTTGACCCCCACTATCGATTTTCCCACAGGCCCACATTTTACCTTTTTCTGCCTCGATTTTTACTAGTGGGCCTACTGTTTGGTTGCCCAACCATTTTTAAATGGACTCGTTGACAAACCCATTGATGCATCCTTCCAATGAACTCATCTGGAAACAGGTGGGTCTGTTTGACAAAGTGGACTCCCTCGAATCCAAGATGCAGAAGTTTCCCTCCAAGCCTTCCTTTTCAAAAAATCCTACTGTTCCCACTGAGTTCCCTGACGAACTAGTTTCCCCCTCACTGACGGAAACCTTTACTTCGATACCCGATCCTCCTGCCCCTGACAGGCCCCACCCTGAAGTAAACTCCTTTCTTATTTAGGCTCGAGATGGCCACCCTACCTTTCCAGACGCTCACAAAGCCGCTACCACTCAACGCCGAGCCCCATGCGGCCGAAAGGTGTGGAAATCTATTAGGAGATCAAAGCGTTTGGTCCTGGGCGACGGTGTGGGCTTCGAAGACCTCTGCATGATTTCTACCTGTGCACTGGTGGGTCGTTTCTCCTACAAATGCTTGAGCCCTCAACCACTAGATGACTGGATAAATATTAAGTGGTTACCTCTTCTGGGTTATTCACCGGAAGTCCAATACCTCAAAAAAGGCTGGCTTTGTTTTCATTGTAAATCTCCTGAAGACGCTACTCTTTTACTATCTTCTTTGTGGGTCTACGGTGGAAGTAGCCTCATTCTCAAGCACTGGAGACTAGCTTTCAATCCAGACATTGAGTTCTTCCAACTCAGACATCTCTGGGTGCTTCTCCCGGGCCTTCCACTGCATCTCTGGAACGAAGGAGCCATGACAACTATAGGCAACTCCCTGGGAAAGTTCATTTCTCTTGACACATAGCTGCTCAGTGGTCCTTTGAGGAAAATGGGAAGAGTGAGTTGAGATGGACATAATTTTTGGACTGCCAGAAACATTGGATATCGAATGGAGAGGGTGAAAACTAACACAGAAATTGGACTATCTCGGACTCCCTTTCCGCTGCAATCTTTGCCGTGAAACTGGCCATCTCCGCAGATCTTGTCCTGGTAAGTCACCTATCGATCCTTCTGAAGATAGTGATCTACACCTCAACCCTCCTGACTATATGGATGAAGATAGTGATCTACCAATAAATCTGAACCATGCATCAACCATGCATCAACCTCTACCATAAGCAAGTGCATCAACCATGCACCAACCTGTACCAAACAACCTGTAATCAACCTATACCATACATGTACCTTAACCAAAATCCCTCATCATCATCCAAATATGATTTGTAACTTTGTAATAGACCTAGTGTATATGATCACATGCCTGCAAACCTTCCTTAACTTTGACAACAAGAGATTAACATCTTCATCAAACTTCTCACATGACTAGTTTTTGGATTAGTCAACAACCCTAACTTGAAATGATGATAACTTTGTACCTGTAATGAATAAATATATAAAACTGATACAGAATGTTCTTAAGGGTATTTTATGAAATTCCTCCAGGTGTCACTACTTGGAACCTCTCACAAAAGAAGTTATATAAAAAATGACATACCTTGCTGAAATTTGACTTATTCTAGAGAGCGGCCTTGTAGAGAATTTCTCGCACAAAATATTTGTTGAATCAAAATGAAACTATTACAAAACATACTAAAGACTATAATATAACCAAAACATTTGATTTCACTGAATTTGGATCTGTTATGAAGAAGTTATGATGTTTTTACCCGAAACACCTGTTTTTGACTAGTTTCAGGACTAGCCACAAACTCTATTTTCCATGGAGTGTAACTCCAAAAATACAAAGACCCACAAGATGAATTTTTTACCACAGATACTTGGATATGTTTCCTCAATGGTATAGAAATTTCAAGGTCTGAATCATTATAGAAAAAAAATTATGGCAAAAATGGTGAGATGACCTGAAAAAAAACATACCTTAGAAAGCACCATCAAAAGAATTTATCCTTCCTTGCATTTCGGCCTTCATTTCTTCACCTTCACTCAGAAATTCGGCTTAGATATACTTGGTTACCTTAGACACCTATATATATTCAATATTCTCAAGTTTGATTAAAATTAGAGATCCTAGCCTCTTATTTATACTCTCTAAGTAGCTTCCTTAAAAACATCTTCTAGGTCACTTGGCCCCACTTTCCTTATTTTAGAGTTAACCCACTTCTAATTTATCCATTAAATTTATTATTGAAATAATTTATTTTGTATTCACTTTGAATTATAATACACTCATTACTTCACTTTATTATTTACCTTTTAAAATCTCTTAAACCACTTTGACTACTTTGACCTTTTGGGGCTTCTAGATGACATATGAGGGTCCTCCAACTTCGTAAGGCCATAACTCTCAAACCGTGAGGAGTTATGTAACGTTCCACATACCACCAAAAATGGCATGACATTTAATATCCATATATAATAGTATTATATGAAAATATATCATAACTCATACCATTACCCATCAAACAAACTTGGGTCTGTTACCCAAACCTGGGGTCTCCAACTTCTCATGGCCATAACTCTCTAACCGTGAGGATTTATGTGACGTTACACATACCATCGGAAATGACATGACAATCAATATCCATCTAGGATAGTTTCCCTGACAAATTCACTATCCCTCATCTCATTATTCCACAATTAATCATGGGTTCTCTCACTCCGCAAAACGTCTTCCCGTGAGGGCTTTCACCATAAGGGGACCACTTTGGAGTTCATCAATGTTTACTTCTTATCAACCATGACAAAACAATAATGAGTCATATTTACATCAAACAATATTGGGTCCATTACCCAAACCTTTGTGCTACGGGGCTTTCTTCAAGGGTTGACATCAATGAAAACCAACCTTAATCAACATAAAAATCACGAAGAAATAATAAGGCTCACAAAAAAACCTCAAGTCAATGTTGACCTACTACAAAATTCTTCAAATGCTACTAATCCACCATCGAGCCCTTCTAGTGCTTCCGATAAACACATGAATATACCTCCTCTAAACACAACTATACCATAATTAAATATACCCCAGGGTCATGTTTTAACGCATTCCTCAGTTCTTAATCCATTCCCTCTGTATGCCAATCAAACCATTTTTTACCCACCAAGAGAAAAAACCGAGTTGTAAAAATTGGATAGAAATGAAAAAACAAGGAGTAGCCTAGTTTAATAAAGCATAAGATTACTTCAAAATCTATGCTATATCTAATGAAGGCAATAAAATTAGACATGCATCCATTCAACTCGAAGGGGATGCTTATAACTAGTACCTGTGGTGGCAAAAGACCTCATATGCCATCAGTTGGACTAAATGTAAAGACAATTATTTCAAAAGATTCCAAGGAATCAAGGAAGAAGAACTTTTTTCAAAACTCACGTGGTTGCAACAAAAAAGAAACGTGGACGATTTTACTCGTGATTGGGAAACTCTAGCCACATGAGTATTCAGACTATCGAAAGAACGCCTGGTCCAATCATATATAACATATCTAACACCACACATTCAGAATGAATTGAAATCACATGATATCACAGATATGAAAGCAACTATACGTAAGACAAGGGAAACATAAAATAAACTGGAATGACCATTGCTACAAAGATTTGATAAAGTATACTCAAGACATAACCCCCCCACCAAAGTGTAGATGAAGAAAACTCAAAGTACCTTCCACCACATTTAAGAGAGGGTAGCATGCCTACCTTGGAAGCCCAAAGGATAAAAGAAGGAAGATGCAAATATTGTGGCAAAAAATGGGATCCCAGACATAAGTGTCTCAAAGGGAATAACACCAAAAACTATATAAATGTGAAGCACAAGACAATTATGATAGTGAGGAATCAATATAAGAGGAATTTGAGGATCCTCAAAAACTTTCTATGGAACCAAATAATAACAATATACCACAAGTATCACCATCAACAATGACGAGAATATCCCAACCACATACATTGAAATTAAAAGGGCACATCAATAAGAGCAATGTAATGGTCCTAATAGACACTTGGAGCACTCATAACTTTGTTTAAACAAGTATTGCAAAGAGATTAAATATTTTTGTGTACCCGACGCCCAACATGAGGTTCATGGTAGAAGACAGTAAAAAAATCGAAGGCGTGGGAAAATGCCACAAGGTTGAATTACAGATTCAAGACTACAAATTGGAATCCCAATTTTATATTGTGCCTTTGGGAGGAGTAGACATAGTCTTAGGTGTACAAAGAATACAAACATTAGGAACTTACTCAACCAACCATCAAAAAAACTTTATATAGTTCATATGAGAAGGGGAGAGATACAAGTTATATGGTTTTCAAGAACCTCAAAATCAAGTGGTGTTCTCCCACCAAATGGTGAAGCTAATTCGGAAAGGGGAACCAACATACATGGTGCATTGCCTCAAATGGAAATATTGGCCTTTGAAGTAGTTACTGATCCACCTAAGATACAACAGCTAATTAAAAAACACAAGAAGGTATTTCAAGATTTACCCTTGGAGCTACCTCCAAAAAGAGAAATCGAGCACACATTTGAAGTGAAATATGGGTCAGACTCTGTCAAAATCAAGCCCTATCGATACCCACACCACACAAAAAAAAAGATCAAGAGAATAGTCCAATACCTCTTGAAGTGTGGGATTATCTCAAAAACTAGAAGCCCCTATGTGGCTCCCATAATTTTGGTTCGGAAGAAAGACAGGTCTTTCAGATTATGTATAGATTACAGAGGGTTGAATAAAATTACAATAAAAAATAAATTTCATATTCTCTTCATTGATGCGATGCTATATGAGCTTCATGGAGCTAGATATTTTTCAAAATTGGATCTGAGATAAGGTTACTACCAGAGTAAGGCTAGAATATGTGGCAAAGACAACTTTCCGTACTCATGAAGGACACTATGAATTTAAGGTGATGCTCTTTGGGTTAACTAATGCTCCAACCACCTTCCAGGCTACCATGAATGAAATATTCCGGCCCTAGCTACAAAATTTTGTGTTGGGATTTTTTGAAAACATCCTTATCTATAGGAAAACACAGGGAGAACATCTAAAACACATAGATAAATTTCTCTCCATTTTAGAAAGGAAACAATTTTATGTGAAGATGTCAAAGTGCACCTTTGGAAAAGAAGAGGTAGACTATTTGGGACACATAATATCAAAATAAGGAGTGAAATCAGACCCCAATAAGATTAAATCAATTACAGAATGACCCAAGAGAAGTAAGATTACCAAATTAAGAGGATTTTTGGGTCTAATTAGGTATTATCAAAGGTTTATCCAAAATTACTCTCATGTAACTACCCCCTGGCAAACCTATTAAAAAATAACTCATACCAATGGGATGATAAAGCAAAAGGATGTTTTAAAGTATTAAAAGATATTATGTCCACCGCACTGATGTTGGCCACTTTGGATTTTTCAAAACCTTTTATAATTGAATGTGACACATTAGGATTCAAAATAGGAGCAGTGCTAATGCAATATGGCCATCCTATAACATTTGAAAGAAGGAAGCTTAATAAAAGGGAGTGCTTAAAATCTACATATGACAAAGAGATGCTCACCATTATGAATGCCCTAAAAAAATGACGACAATACCTTCTTGGAAACATATTCCTGATTCACATAGATCACGAAAGTCTTCAACACCTCCTACAACAAAAGTCACTCTCCACAAAAAAAAAAAAAAATGGATAGAAAAAATTGCCACTTTTGATATGAAGATATTACACAAGAAGGGTAAGGATAATATAGAAGTTGATGCTCTCTCATGGAAGGATGAAGAATAATTGTTTTAATACCCCTAGGCTGAACCCAATTGTAAATGTAAATGCAAATGTAGTTAAGCTGGTGAGTTGTTTGATATCATTTTTGTATGCACCTTCCATGGTATAGTGCGCACATGTACTACACACTAAAATGACGAAGTGTGCACATTCCATGATACCACACACAACAAACTTAAGTGTGTGTGATTTTGAGGCTCAGGAGCCTTTGTGTATATGTTGTGTTTTATAGGATGGTGATCCAGTTATTATATGCTAGGAGGCTTATGTGTGGAATTAGGCCAGAGAGCCTAGATGCTAAAGTCTAGTGAGCCTATTTTTGTATGTGTCTTATCATTAATATAATGCATCGTTGTGTGTAGACCGACCACGATAAAAAAGTATGGGGGAATAAACTCAACTAGTTAGGGAAACGGGGGGGATAAAAGTTAAGGAGAAGGGGCTAAGGTAGGGAGCTTAAGCCAAAAAATGAATATTATATTAATATTCCTTAAAGTATAAAGTTTGGATAATTATTTTATCCTAAGTTCTAAGGATGGGGACAAGTGGGCCAAAGTATCTCTCAACACGACAAGTGTCAAGTTGGGAACATGCATACATATAGTTTGGACTTAGTTCATTTTCCCATTCCTTCCATCATCATTCACTCACTCATTGAGCTGTCTTTTGTACCTTTCTGTTACGATCACTGTATTTGTACCCATACCCATACCAATACCTGTAATTGTACTTGGTTAGCTTAGGAGTTGGACTGAAGAAGCAGGTTGTCAGGACCATGGGAGACTGAAGAGGCAGGTTTTCAGGCCCGTGAGAAATTACTCTCTAGGTGAGAGAATTGATGGGAATTGATTTCCTGAAGGTGCCAATTTGCAGCTGCAAGGATTTGAGACTTCATGTCCGATCTGTTGCTAAAGCCCTGGAAGGGAAGTGGGGTAGCCAAAGGACTCTTGAGTAGAGAAGGGGCAAACTTACTGGGGTGGGACATGAATGTGGGGAATGAGGGACTGTATGCAGTTAGTTTGAGTTGGCACCCATGACAGAGTCTTTCCTGTTGTCTGAGATACATCAACCTGGTTAGGAAGCCCTTTACCTGGGTGGAGTTTAGTCCCAAATCGGGGGTGACCCACTGCTGAAAGTGATGAGCAGCGTGGTCTAAGGCTGGGAGGTTCATGGAAGGTCTGCCCGTAGTTGGTGATATTTTTACTAAGATAAGTGTCCATTTTGTGTTAAATTACATGCTGCATTTATATGTATGCATTTATTTTTATGGGTTTTCTTGTGTGTGGTTTACACCTATCTTTATATTTATGAGTATTTCCCGTCTATGCTGCATGTATATGTTCATTTTTATTTCTGTATGAATCTGTGCATTTACAAAATGCATTTGTCTGTTTGAAGTTTTATATATAAAGTTCCGCAAGAGTTTCTATGTGTATATGTTTTAATTAACATACAACTCAAATTTTTTATGTGACATAACTCAGTTGGATGCCGGGGATCTTACAATATGGTATCAGAGCTCCATTTTTCAACACTGCGCTTGGATGGGTCGAGAAAGTTGAATTGAAGTGAAATTTCACAAAGGATTGATTTCAAAGTGGCCAAATTTCAAGTTACAGACCGTCCATGGTAAAAATTAGAAGCAATTGCGTGGAATTGGGAAAAAGCCTCAATTTTTGTTGTTAAATTCATGGGAAAATTAAGAAATTTGGCCAAGTAGTGAGATATTCTTAATTTAATATCTGTTCTAGCAAATTCAGACCTAGAATTGGGCGAATTTGAAGTCACAGGGAAACCATGACAAATGGAGCGATATTAGTTGATTAAAATTCTCAAATTCGTGAATTGAGTTTGGAAAAAAAAATTCGTTCCAGGAATGTCAACCAACAACGATTTGTTGTTGTAGAGGTTGAATTGGTGTTATCAGGGTGAAATTGAACAAATTTCATAGTTGCAGAATGTCTATGGTGAAAATTGGGAAAATTTTTGGCAAAATCCCTAATTTCTGCCGCGGAATTCACGAGGAATTGATGCACATAAAAATGAATGTGTGCACACTAAAAATGCATGGTGTGCAGTGAAACGCTTGGGATGTGTGGGAAAATAAGGGTGAGTGGCTACGCACGTTAAAATTTGGTGTTGCGCGGTGCATAGTGGCAATGCGCATGAATTATTGGCATGCATGTGTGCACACTTTAATTTGGTGCTGCATGGTGCAAAGTGGTAATGCACGGAAAATATTGGTGCGCGAGTGTGCGCACTTAATTTTTGCGCTGCGGGGTGTAGAGTGGTAATGCACAAAAAATATTGGCCCGCGAGTCAGAACACTTAAATTTGGCACTGCACAGTGCAAAGTGGTAATGCACAAAAAATATTGGCGCGCGAGTTTGCGCACTTAAATTCAACATTGCGCGATGTAGATTGAGTGGCGCGTGCGTAATATTGGTGTGTACGATGTGTGCAAACATAATAATGGCCTGCGTGGTTTGCGCAGTATTGACAAAGCACAGAGCAATTTTGTTGGTGTGCACACAATGCAGGTATATGTTGTCGCGCGACAGTTTAGTTAATGGTGCACATGAAGTACTGGTGCGGTGGGGGCGTACTAAACTTTGGAATGGTGCAACACATAGAGTGAAATGTGCACGAAGTATTAGCGTGTGACACAAAAATTGCGTGCAACAGGTATTAGTGCATGAACCAAAATTGTGCACGGTGGATATTGGCGCGCGACACAAAAGTAGTGCGCACCAGTTATTGGCGTGACAGAGAAGTGATCCACATTGGTTATAGGTGCACGAAGCATGCTCTACTTTATGGTGTTACTGCGCAAGATAAACATGGGTGTAAATTTTCAAATTTGTGCGTGCGAAGTCATTTGGATGGTCTACAACAACATAAAACCAACGAATTATTGCGACATTTTATACTTTTTGAAGGTCATCTTTTTGCAGTGCGATTTTGAGGCCCTAAACAATGTTTTTAGCTATTGAAAAACCCTGAGAACAGAGTGTACCAAGGTACACTCTGTCTTTGCAACTCAAATAAAATATCTCGAAGAGAGCTTTTTAATGGTGTAAACCGTTCGTCAAACAAAGCTGTTATGAGGAAGTTACAAGACAAACAATGGAAGGTAAATTTTAAGACCCAATTAACTTCAAAGGGCCATAATTTTCTTCTCTGGAATCAGATTGAGGCGCGGGAGAAGTTTATGGAAAGATATTGAACCATAGAAGACAATCATAGAGCTGAATTAAAATTCTGGGCATGTTAAAAAATTTTAAGATGGCAAAGAAGGTACCTGTAGCATTCCAGACCAAAAACATGAATTGGCCTAGAACTTCAGCAGGTTGTAATTAGCAGCCCAGAACCCAGAAAGAGGTGAAACTTGGAAAGACTGTCCAAAATATGTATATGAAGAAACCCAATTGAGATCCTACCAAAAATCTAATGGAGTAGGTGCAAAAATGCATAATTACAACGCATATTTGCGCCAAGTTGAATGGTGAATAGAAAGAAATTAATGGACAATTTTCAAATAACCATAAATTTCTGCTCAAGACTCAAAATTGAGCATGGAAGCATGCATTGGAAAGGTATTGGAAAATATTATATAATTAATCACCCAGAAAATTGATCCAGGTATTCAATTTTTAGGAAATCAGAAGAAATAATTCTGATGCATTAATGAACCAAAATGGTTCATATTTTCATGAAATTGTTGAAACAGTTATCTTGACAAAGTTCTGTTGGCTGCACATTTTGACGAGTTAACAACAACTAGATCAGATCAAGACCAAAAAAAAGTGCAGAGGAATGGGAGATGCACAAGGGGTTTACAACCAGGAAGATGAGATCAAATGAATGGATGTCCATATGAGCATTGAAAGAACAAACTCCAATGGACATGGAGAAGGAAGGGATGAAAACATGAATATGGTAGAGACCATTACAAATTTTTAGAAGGATGTCCAAAGCCATAAAGATGATAATGAAAGGCTTATGAGAGACAAAGAGCAGCAGAAGGACTTCAAAATGAAGTTAATGCAGAGCTTGAACATAATAGAAAAGAAATTGGATAAGGAGAGTGGCTCAAGCAAATCAAGATGAGAAAAGAAGAACAAAAAGTATTAGCAGACATCACCATCACTCCCTGAGGCATTCCAATAAGAGAGCACACAACAACTCAAGTTTTTTATCACAAAAAATTGTTAAAGATTTAGGGATTTGTGGTTCTACCTAAGTATGTATTTTTTCCTGTCTCTCCTCCTTTGTAGAACCAATCATAAGGTTTTTCCTTTTGGCTTATAGTTTTCTTCTTTTGTCTGCTTGAGAAGTGTCGTCCCTCAGCCTTCTAGTTCTCTCTTAGGCCGATCATTCCCCTCTTCATCTCTATTTCTAATATTTTGTTTTCCCGAGCCCTTAGACAGTCATTCAAGTAAACTACACAGGTCGCATTCATGAGAACTAGGCGTAGCACTTGAAGCAGTTTGATATCAACTCAAGTCAAGAGAGCGAGCAAGATCAACTTTCTGTGGAGAAGATCCATCAGGAATATTGAATTGACGACCATCGAGTGATCGGGATCATAGAGTTACATGAATTTTAGTCCATTGGTACAGGGAAGGATGCGTGGCACAAGATTAGCATTTTGTGGTTTCATGAGGTGGAGCAGTCAAGGAGAAAAGTCATCAGAACTCACAAAATGAAAAATCGTGATAAGATCACAATTGTTGATCAAAGGAGAGATATAGACTGATGGATCAAATTTTCACGATTTCATGAGTCAGGAAAGTAGGAGGGTAGATTCTTGAAGACTCACGACATGCGAAGTCCCGAAATGATCTTGACCGTCCATTCCAGAAAGTCACGTGGTGTAGGATCATCATGGAGAAAGTTGTTTCGGGGGAGTTGAAGTGAGAAATGTCGATGGCCCAAGTTCCATAAATGATAATATTCTGCAGGGTCGTTCGATTCAAAGGGATACATGTCACCCAATCCAAACAATCATGCTTTCGTGATTCAAAAATTTCAGCAGGATCACAATGCAAGCTCGTGAAACGCGAAATCCCGAAGCACCTGGGAATCAGGCACACGGTCGCAGCCCAAGGTTAGATGAAAGTGAGCTGCACAAAGGATCAAAGCACTCGAGTTGTTCACAAAGAAAGATCTGTGTGACTTCGAGGTGCCATAATTGACTCGAAGGAGTCGTGAGCTCACCTGGGACATTCATGGGTGTCAAGTGTCACCCTGATCCTGATGAAAGTAGTTAATGAAAATGGGGAAGGTGGTTGAAACCTTGTTTCACCACATAAATGGAAAGTATGGAAAATCTGACCATGGAGAGCAGACTGTTAGCCAAAAGTTCCCTGAAATGGATTTTCTTATGAAGCCCATGCCGATCTGATCTTACGTCTGACAAAAGAATGGAAGTGCAGCCTGACAGAAGAATATGCAGACGCCAAGCCTTGAATGCAGTGACCAGAGCACGGTTCTGTAGGGAGAAAGTTCCCTTGAGTATATATACTCAGTTTTTATATTTTGTAAGGGTCGACGGTTGAGCTAAGCTCCTATATTGTAAAGTTTTAATGAAGCCTTGGGTTCTTTGGTTATGAGTTTCCATTTGATACTTCTTGTTTAATGACAATCATATTTCCTATAAGCTCTTTTGATTCTGACATGGAAGACTCAGGCATGGGTGATCCATTCAATTTGTTGTTACTATATTGTAATGTATGTTTGATTGTAACATTGTTATGACATTTTCAGTTTCCTGAAGTTTTGGGTTCAAGAGAATATTGTATTCGAAGATTTTCTTCCTTAGGCTTTTGGAAGACCCGATGTCCATAACATACCTCTACATTTTCTCACCCGTTCTCCCCCCTACTCACCATTTACTACAACTTAATGACTGAAGTTAGATCAAGACCTCATCTTCTTATGCATGCCAACCCAATTTTCCGAGTTAAAGCGCTATAATACTGAGACTACGTCCATTAGACCACCCTTAAATTTATTCATTGTGACATAAAAACTGATGGGTATTGGGATTACCTCTGTCGCAATCCAGAGGTGACTGCTAGTGCTAACATTTCTGGCACCATTGCCGGGGATGAATTGGGAATTTTCCCTGGGATTGAACGACAAAGCTTACTAGTTTTGAAGGTGCATCAGAACTTAGTACATCAAAGATTGCAACTGTGCACTTGGCGAATCCACTGTGGTGACTCCATTGATGTGAATCCATTGGCGACTCCACTATTTTATCTGTGTCCTCTAGAGGAAAACACATGATTTCTACTCCACAACTGCCTCTAGAAACACCTGAAGTTGACCCAGAGAAAATTATCAGAAAGGGAAGGGCCCCGCGAGCAAGTAGTTCTACTGCTGAGCCAAGTATTTCTGATGGTTTTCATTATCCTCTTGTAGAAACTCCAATATTTGCTTCCCGTTTTCCTATTATACCGTATGTTGGAGTTTCCTGAAGTTTAAGTTTGGGAGTGATCCTGTTGATTTTTATCCTCCTAGTTTTGGCTTGTAAGAAGAAAGATTTGTCACTACTATTTCCCCTGAAGTTGTACCTTGGTCTAGACTCCAGACATCAGAAGATTTTCCCACTCCAGGTTTTATTACTCCTCCTCCTATTAGAGTTACTGATTTTGAAGAAAGGGGAACCTCTGTTCCCTCTAGGCCCGTATCCTTTTCTTTGAATCCTATGATGTTTCCCTTTCCTCCTGGAAGCTCGGTTCCAGTCCCCCCTGTTCGAACCCCTTCACTCCCTAGTTCTCCTCCACCTATCATCCCTATGGCAAGAGATAATCCCCCCATAAATAGAATGGACACTATAGTAGTTGCCAAATTCCCTTCCATCCGGTGGCTACCTTAAGCAATTGCCTAAATTTATGGGGGAGGGAGATATTACCGCAGAAGAGCACCCGACAGCTTTCTATAGTTATGTTGATAACTATGTCATAGTAGATGAAGATGTATGGATGAGGATTTTTGTCCACAGTCTTGATGGAGAAGCCAGAAAGTGGTTTAGGGCCCTGACCTCGTGATCCATTGATGGGATTGAGGCTTTAGATGATATCTTATTGAGACAATGGGGGCATAAAAATGACTTCATATATTATATCATAGAGTTTGGGTCCCTAAAGAGAAAAGAGGGAGAGTATGTCTTCGAATTCTCCAAAAGATTCAATGAAATGTACAATAAGATCCCTGCTGAGATAAGCCTACAAAATCCTCTGCCAAAATTACCGATGCTAGTGATTTTGACCCTGACTTCTGCCTCCTGTTAAGAGAGAGAATAGATAACTCCTTGGCTCATATGCAAGATGCAGCCCTGGAAGTAGATTCCAACGTATTGGCAGTTGATCGACTCAGAAAGAAGGTTGACAGAGACAAAGGAAGGGGAAGAGTTGAAGCCTCAACCTCCATTTCCTCTGCCTCCCCCCCTCAAATGGAATAAGTGACCAAGTTACTAAAATCACTTTCATCCAGAATGGAAAGATTGGAATTAGAAGGTAAGAAGACATACAAAAATCCTCAAAATGTTGACAACAGAGACAACTTCAAGAGGCTGAGCAACAATGCTCCTCAGATTATAAAAATAGAATCTTAGAACAGAGATAGGGATGATTAGAAAATTCATACCCCTCTTCAAAACAACCTTGTCACAGATGATGGTGGAGAGGAAGAGGACCTTGACCCATAAATTCATTGTCTTGAAGACGCTTCTCCTTCTCCTCACTTAACTCAATCAACATACGAGGAGTCCCTCATGGAAATTCAATTAAACGATCTAATTAAGGGGGACAATGCCATCAACAACCCAAATAGATACAACCTCAGGTCTAAAAATAAAGAAGGAAAGCCTGATGTTCTTAATCAACCTACCAGAGCAAAAAAGGCTGCCAAAGTTGTAGTAGACGACAACAAAGGTAAGAATATTCAAACCCCCCCACCAGTAGCCAAACATCCTGCCCCAGAAGTGAGAGAAGTTATGAAACCCCATTCCTCCTTTATCTTTGAGCATGAAATTCAAAAGATCATAATCCATGTGCCCCTTTCAGAGCTAGTCAAGCATGAAGATTTCAAAAAATACCTCTCTAAGATGTTGTAGTCTGAGCCATCTTTCCATCCCATAGACTCTGTAAATCTCCAAGATGAAAAGCCAAAAGTCATCTTAGGTCCTATGCTAGATTATAGAGATGATTCATACCCTCCCATGTATACATCACTGAACATACATGATAAGGTGTTGCATAACTATTTGATGGATTCAGGGGCCTCTCATAATCTCATGCCCAAAACTGTCATGGAAGAACTAGGGATAGAAATCACAAAAGCATATCGTGACTTGTATTCCTTTGATTCCAGGAAAGTGAAATGTCTCAGGGTCATCAAATATCTGGTCGTGACCTTGTTCCAGTTTCCCATGAAAAGTGTGGTCATGGATATCGTGGTAGCTGATGTTCCTCCCAAGTTCAGCATGCTATTGTCAAGATCTTGGATAAAAAGACTTGGAGGAACATTGCAGATGGAACTCACATATGCGACCATTCCTGTATTTTGGGGGGAACATAGAAGACTGTATAGAGAAGCTCAGTTGGCCTATAAAATTAGTGATGAAGCAGACCCCACCAATCATCCTATTTTTTTCCGTTGATGTTGATTTGGGATCCATCTTGTGACAACTCATTGATGCTCCTGAAGCCCCTCTTGAAATCAAAAAGCAGTCCCTTACCCACTATGAAGATTCTCCTCCAATTAAATCTGTGTGGAAAATTTTCTTCGACATAGCCTCTTCTAGAGAAGGTTTTGGAGCTGGAGTGGTCCTTGTTTCTCTTGTTCAAGAAATTGTATCTCTGTCATTCAAGTTAGAATTTGAAACTACCAATAATGTAACAGAATATGAAGCTCTTATTTTGGGTTTGCGGGCTGCAAAAGACATGGGAATTGAAGAGATATCAGTGTTTGGGGATCTCTTCGGGACTTTGCATGTCACAAGTCTTCAAGACTCTACCCTCCTACTTTCCCAACTCGCGAAATCATGAAAAGTTGATCCATCGGTCTATATCTCTCCTTTGATCAATGACTGTGATATTATCGTGATTTCACATTTCACGAGTTCTTATGACTTTTCTCCTTGACCGCTCCACCTTATGAAACCGTGAAATGCTAATATTGCACCACGCGTCCTTCCTTGTACGAACGACTAAAATTGAACTCGTGATTTTAGACCTTTGGATGATGCTAAAATTCATGTAACTCTATGATCCCGATCACCCGATGGTCGGTGATCCGATCTGCCTAATGGATCTCCACTGTTGAAAGATGATCTTGATCGCTCGCTTGACTTGAGTTGATATCAGATTGCTTCAAGTGATGCATCTGGTTCTCACAAATTCGACTTGTGTAGTTTACTTGAATGATTGGCTGAGGGCTCGGGAAAAAAAAATATTAGAAATAGAGATGAAGAGGGGAATGATCGGCCTAAGAGAGAACTGGAAGGCTGAGGGCCGACACTTCTCATACATACAAAAGAAGAAAACTATAAGCTGGAAGGAAAAACCTTACGATTGGGTTAGCAAAGGAGGAGAGACAGGAAAAAATACAGACTTAGGTAGAACCACAAATCCTTAAGGCTTTAACAAGTTTATGTGATAACAAATTCCATCCCCTATCTAGAAGCATAAGAGGTATGGGGTGGATGAGATATGAGGATAAATGAACAAAATAAAACCTCCTACATTTGATGGGGAGCACAAGAAGGATGAAGATGCAGAGACATGGTTGTTGGGCATGAGGAAGTATTTTCAATTGCATAATTATTTTGCTCATGCAGAAGGAATAATTTCCATCTATCAACTCAAGGGAAAGGCATCCATGTGGTGGGATCATCTTGTGCAGGTGCAATAGATTAAAGAGGAATATGTTACTTGGAGGGAATTCAAGAAGTATTTTGAAAATAAATACTGGACTAAGAGATACTATGACAAGAAAATGAAAGAGTTCTTTGAACTCAAGCTTGGGAGTATGACCATAGATGAATTTGAAAGAAGTTTTTTAGAACCACTGAAGTATGTTTCTTTCATCAAGGATGAGATAGTTAAGATTCAAAGGTATTTGAGTGGATATCCATCATTCATTAGTGAAAAAATACAATATGATGATCCCAAAACATTGGAGGAGACCATATGGCGTGATAAATGCCTATATGATCAGCAAAAAGCAAGGCCAACTTTCCAAAAACCTTGGGTAGAAAAAAAGAAATTCAAGATGGATTAGAGAAAGAAGGGAACTAAACCACCATTCTTTAGAAATAGTCCTCAGGGACAACCAACTTCTAGAGAACCCAGAATGATTGAGACATGGGGTCAAAGGCCAAGGCAACCACCTATTCAATGTTGGGGTTGTAAAGGAGATCATATGTTTAGAGATTGCCCTCACAGAGGTGAAAATGTGAAGAATATTCACAATGTAAAACAATATGAAACAATGGAAGACATGGGCAGAAATGTACCAAGGATATATGCAGCCTTGGAGAACAAAAAAACAGAGTATCAATCACATATGATTGAAGTGGAAGGTATGATCAACAACCAAACCATTTCTAATTTAATTGATTAAGGAGCTAGTCATAGTTATATAGATCCTAAGATGGTGGAAAGTTTTCATTTTCCAAGAAACAAGCATGGAAAATCTTGGTTGGTGCAGCCAGCTACCGAATACAAAAGAAAAATTAATGAGATGGTTAAGTCATGTCCTATGGACATGAATGGACTGAACACCAGGGTAGATTTGAACATATTTCCTTTAGGTTCCTATGTCTGTCTAATTGGTATGGATTGGTTAGACCAACATCATGCTATCCTAGACTGTCATAACAATACTTTTACTTGCTTGGATGAGAAAGGGAACCTAAGGACAGTGCAGGGAATTCCCAGGGCAGTAACCATTAGAGAAATTTCAGCTTTGCAGCTGAAGAAATGTTACAGAAAAGGGTGTCAAATATTTGCATCTCATATGGAGGAAAAAACTAAAGATAGAGTGTCAAATATTAAAGATTATGTAGTCCTAAAAGAGTTTGAAGATGTGTTTAAGGAAATACCAAGATTACCCCCTAAAAGAGACATTGATTTCTCTATAAATATGATGCCTGGAGTAGCTCCAATATCCAAGACTCCCTACAGGATGAGTACACTAGAATTGAAGGAATTTCAAATGCAACTTGAAGAGCTTCTGAACAAGGGGTATATACGCCCAAGTGTGTCACCTTGGGGTGCCCCAATGTTATTTGTGAAGAAAAATGATGGAACATTGAGACTTTGCATTGACTTTAGGTAGTTGAACAAGGTAATTGTGAAGAATAAGTATCATTTTCCAATGATCGATGACCTCTTTGATCAGTTGAAAGATGAAAAAATATTCTCCAAGATTGATCTCAGGTCAGGTTATCATAAAGTAAGAATTAAAGAAGAAGACATAAACAATATTTCTTTTAGAACAAGGTATGGTCATTATGAGTTCACAGTGGTGCCATTTGGATGATCAAATGTACCAAATGTTTTCATGTGTTTAATGAATGGTATTTTCAGAGAATACTTAGATAAGTTTTTCATTGTATTTTTAGATGACATTCTTATATATTCTAAGTCAGAGGAAGAGCATGAACAACACTTGAGGATGGTATTACAAGTATTAAGGGAGCATTGGTTGTATGCCAAATTAAGCAAGTGCTCATTTTATGAGAAGAAAATTCATTATTTGGGGCATATCATTTCAGAGGAAGGGATAATAGTGGATCCTGAGAAGATAGAAGCCATTAGAGGATGGTCAACGCCAAAGAATGTGACATAGGTCATATCATTCATGGGCCTTGTAGGCTACTATAGGAGATTTATTGTAGGATTCTCAAAGATTGCACACCCAATCACTTCCTTGCAAAAGAAGGGTGTGAAGTTTCAGTGGATATTGGATTGTGAAAAGAGTTTCCAACACTTGAAGATTTTATTAACTACTGCTCCAATTTTAAGGATTGTAGATCCAAATGAAGACTTCATTTTATGAACAAATGCATGTAAATAAGGACTTGGTGGAGTCCTCATTCAAAATGGGTTTGTTGTATGTTATGAATCAATGAAGTTGAAGGAGCATGAAAGACAATATTCCACTCATGATTTGGAGTTGGTAGCCATAGTGCATGCCTTGAGGAAGTGGAGGCACTACCTCATGGGGAAAAGGTTTGAGCTGAGGACAGACCATAATGGTCTGAAATATTTATTTGATCAACCAAATCTAAATGCTAGGCAAAACAGGTGGTTATAATTTCTCAGTGAACGTGACTTTGCTATAAAGCATATCAAAGGGAAAGAGAACAAGGTGGCTGATACACTCAGCAGAAGGGTGCATGTGTTGCATGCTATAGCCATAAGCATGTACCAATCAGGTTTGAAAGCCAAAATTTTGGAGGCTGCTAAATCGGATTTGAAATACAAGGAATTAGTGGAAAAATTTCAACAAGGTAATTTGCAACAAAACATTGAAGACTATAAGATAGAAAATGATGAAATTCTCATATATAGGGGCATAACTTATGTACTAGATTCCCAAGAATTGAAAATTTTGATATTGAGAGAAATGAATAATGTACCTTATGATGGGCACCTAGGTTATCAAAAAATTATTGCAGCTGTCAAGAGACAATATTATTGGCCAGGAATGAAGAAAGAAGTTGTTGATTTTATTGCCAAATGTTTGGAGTGTCAAAAGGTAAAGGCTGAGCATAGACACCCAACTGGTTTGCTACATCCATTACCCATTCCCGAGTGGAAATGAGAAGTTGTAACAATGTGTTTCATCACCAAACTTCCCAGAACAAAAAAACAACATGATTTTATTATGGTAGTGGTGGATAAGCTTACGAAAGTTGCCCATTTTATTCCAGTAAAGCTCACTCACAAGGAAACCAATATTGTTGATGTTTATATGAGATAAATTTCTCGATTACATGGTATACCCAAGACAATTGTGTCTGACAGAGATCCAAAATTTACATCAAATTTTTGGAAGGGATTATTCAAGGGATTTGGAACAAATTTGAATTTTAGCGCAACTTATCATCTAGAATCAGATGGAAAAACTGAGAGGGTGAATCAAGTGATTGAGGATATGTTGAGGATGTATGTGATGGATAAGCCATCAAAATGGGAAGACTACCTACACTTAGTAGATTTTACATATAACAATGGGTACCAAGCATCTCTAAATATGAGCCCATTTCAGGAACTTTATGGCAGAAAGTGAAACACACTGGTAAGTTGGGATATCCCAACAGATAGAGAAGTGGTTGGGCTAGATTTACTCAGGGAAATGGAAGAGAAAATGTTGAAAACAAAATAGAATTTAAAGGCTGCCCAAGACAGGAAGAAAAGCTATGTTGACAAGGGTAGAACTCACATGGAGTTTAAAGTGGGTGATCATGTATTCTTGAAGGTTAAGACCAACAAAAGTTCATTGAAGTTGGTAAACTATTCCAAGTTGGTAGCTAGATATTGTGGACCATTTGATATCCTAGAAAGGATTGGTCCAGTAGCTTATATGATTGCATTTACTACATCTATGTTTGTTCATAATGTATTACATGTATCATTTCTCAAGAGATATATACCTAATGCTAATCATGTAATTGATTGGAATGTGATTCAGGTGGAGCAAGAAGGCGCTATCCAAGTGAATCCGGTACACATTCTGGACCGAAAAATCAAAAAACTTCGGAATCGAGCCATAGGGCTTGTAAAGGTCCAATGGACCTGGTACGGTTCTGAGGATGCTACTTGGGAGCATGAGGATGCAATGTGGGTAGAATACCCACATCGTTTTGAAGATTTTGGAAATCTTGCTGATATGTGTACATAATGCACTGAGGACAGTTCACAAATAAGGGGAGGGGATTATAATACCCCTAGGCCGAACCCAATTGTAAATATAAATGCAAATGTACTTAAGCTGGTGAGATGTTTGATATCATTTTTGTACACACCTTCCATGGTATAGTGCGCACATGTACTGCGCACTAAAATGATGAAGTGTGCACATTCCAGGATACCGCGCACAAAAAACTTAAGTGCATGCGATTATGAGGCCAGGGAGACTTTGTGTATATGTTGTGTTTTATAGGTTGGTGAGCCATTTATTATAAGCTAGCAAACTTGTGTGTGGAATTAGGCAAGAGAGACTAGATGCTAAAGGCCAGTGAGCCTATTTTTGTATATGTCTTATCATTAATATAATACATCACTGCGTGTAGATCGACCATGATAAAAGAGTATGGGGGACTAAAATCCACTAGTTAGGGAAGGAGGGGGGCTAAAATTTAAGGAGAAGGGGCTAAGCTAGGGATCTTAAGCCAAAAAAGAAATATTATATTAATATTCCTTAAAGTATAAAGTTTAGATAATTATTTTATCCTAAGTTCTAAGGATGGGGACAAATGGGCCAAAGTAGCTCTCAACATGAAAAGTGTCAAGTTGGGAACATGAATACATATAGTTTGGACTTAGTTCATTTTCCCATTCCTTCCATCATCATTCACTCACTCATTGAGATTTCTTTTGTACCTTTCTGTTATGATCACCATATTTGTACCCATACCCATACCCGTACCAATACCTGTACTTGTACTTGGTTATCTTAGGAGATGGACTGAAGAAGCGGGTTGTAAGGCCCGTGGGAGACTGAAGAGGAGAGTTGTCAGGCCCATGAGAAATTTCTTTCTAGATGAGAGAATTATTAGGAATTGATTTCTTGAAGGTGCCAAACTGCAACTAGACAGCTCTGAGACTTCATGTCTGGCCTGTTGTTGAAGCCTTGGAAGAGAAGTGGGGCAATCGAAGGACTCTTGATCAGATAAGGGGCACACTTCTTGGGGTGGGACAGGTGTTACAGGAAAATCCCTCTGTGGACAAGTGGATTTCCTCTTGAACCCTAAATATCTAAGATCAAGACAGAAAGGTTATAACTTTGGTCACTCGCATCCTTTTAAACCTATCTAAGTCAATCAAATAGAGAAAAGGAAGAAGAATGTACCTTTTTGTTGATGTTTGTCCTCGCCCGGTCCAAGTTGAGACTTGATCCACAAGCTCTTCAATAGGTCCTGCAATCCAATAACATCAAAGACAAAACAACTTCCTATTCTACCATGATTAATCCAAAACTAGATCTATCTATCAAAGACAAGTTCATGTAGGCATACACAACCTTGAAAGAAACAGGCCAAGCACATGTATTAATGAGAACTAGATAGCAATACTTACAAACCTTTGATGAAGTTGCAACAACCTATTCCATCTCTCCTTGTCCAACCCCTTGCTCAAATAATCCACAATCAACATGAATATGCTTTACTGATTATCTCCCTTATGAGATCATAAGTTTGATGCCTATAAACTGCCATGTATTTTTCACCATGAGAAGGCCTCCTTATATAAGCTTGGAGAGGCCCAACCACCTTAGAGATTCTTGGGATAGGTTGAGGATATTTCTCCATCAGTTGTAGATCCTCCCTAAGATCCAACCTTGACCTCAAATTTGAATCCAACTAACTCCAGATATGAGGGGGGTTTTTCCCTGATTTTCCTCAACAGTCAAAGATTCCCTCAAACAGCCCAATGCTCCCTCAGAATGGGACACAGAGTGTTGAAATGCTCCCCCAAAGAAGGGTAGGGAGCGCTGTCACTCCCTGACAGTGGGTACGGGAGCGCTGCCCAAAATTTCCTTAAAAAAACCCAACGCTCCCCCAGAAGGGTGCACAGAGTGTTGAAACACTCCCCCAAAGAAGGGTAGGGAGTGCTGGCACTCCCTGATAGTGGGTAGGGGAGAGGTGGCATTCAAAAATGACTTTTGAGTGGTTCTTTCCATGAAAAAATATTTGTACTCTTCATAAGATGATTTCTCCTTCTTAAACCAGTCTTTGAGGGTGTCTCAAGTGCCTTGTGATGTCGTTAGAGACACGACATAAGCGATATGGCACTATGATGTTCGCAACACTTGAGACACTTGAGACCAAGATGTGACACGTGTAATGACGACAATAGGTCATCATTGAAATGAGTAATTTTGATGTGTAACAGATTGCCCCACAAAGTGCGAAGTTAGAAGATGGAAACTGATGATTGAAGTACTTTGTAGATTTTTTCGAGCAAGGGTATGGACATGAAGAACCTGGTAGAAGCTGCACACAACCATCAAACAAACATTATGACATGTTTCAAACCCAAGGTAGGCATACCTATGCTTGAGTGATAAAGACTTGCAAGGTATGGTCGCCATAAAATACACTGCGGATCCATAATTATATTAACAAAGAGTATAGCCACCAAAGATACAATGTGGATCTATACTTCCATGACATGAAATAATCGTAGCCATGAAAAATACACAGTGGATCTACGAAACGACAAGACATAGCCACAAACCAATACAAAGTGGATCTATGTGACTATATATGTGTCAATATTCAAGAGAAACTCCGTCGCAACTTGGGTAAAGTACATATTAGAGTGATCACTCAACCTAGGGTATTCTTACCGATCTCGATGTGATACAAATCTAACCATGTGAATAGATGTCCTAATGTTAAACATGGCAGAGACTACTTGATTACGAGTCAATGAGGTAAATTGTTAACAAGTGCAAGGGAAATCACCATTGATGTCAATGATTCTTAAGGTAACCTAGTACATTCTAGCGAATATGAATAAAAGAGTTGAATCCAAACATTTGTGGAATCCCCCGATCAGGGGTCAATGATGTAAACCCACTGTCGAAAGCGAGGAGGCCTGCCATTGAGGCATGCAGGTCCTTTCGAATAATGTGTTGAAGTCGACAGGAACAAACTCATCGAAGGAGGGCCTTGATGTATCCCTCATCAACGACACGAAACTGACACAGAGATGTAAATTGGTAGATAAAATGAACATGGACTGACATGGGTATTAAAACATGATATTTGTGATGGTTGACTTTTGAGGCAGATACTTCCCTTAAACACTGAGGCACAACAACAGAAACATGAAATGGACCAAAACATGATGATGCAATGGACACTATGACTTTCGTTAGGTGACCCAAAGGAGTAAAGAAACTCAGAGGATCGGTTCAGTGCAGAGGTTCAACAGATTAAAATGTATGCAAAGACAAAGTGTTGTCTTCAAGGGCGACTGTAAGAGTGACTTATAATGTTTTCAAAAACTGCTTGGCTTGCTTCCTTCAAAATCCCCCCCCCCCATCCAGATAGATGAGTACTTCACTTTAATTTAACGAGCTTGATGAGGGTAACACATGCTCGATATAACTCACCTTCAGTAAGTACCTCTTCCTTTGTTTAACGAACTGGAAGAAGTAAGGGTTCGGTCCCGTATGGGCCCTTCAATGTATGATTGTTTAACGAGTCTAGAGAAGGTAAACTCAATGATTTTTCATGTTTAGAGAGTTTGAAAAGAACTTAAATACGCCTCCAATGTTGTCCTTTTTCATAATGTTAGTCTCGCGAGGCCAAAAGAGAGATAAATTATCACTCGAAAGATGCCCTTTCAAACCTTTTAACAAGTGGGAAAGGAAGCAAGATCACTCTACAATATTTTCATGTTTAGAGAGTCTAAAAAGAGCTTAAAGATGACTCCAGGGGGTTCCTTTTTTGTTTATCCATGCGAGTCCAAAAAGAAGATAAAAGTTTACTCAGTTGTGTTCTCATGTTTTTTCGAGCGTGAGAAGGAACTAAGACCATGCTCGTTATTGGTTTCATTTTTACACAAACTTGAAACAAAATTAAACGTATGCTTGTAAATTTCCAACGTAATTTCCAAAGGTTGGGATACCCATGGATGGTTGGTACTCTGCCCCCAGCTTGAAAAGCTAGTGGCATAACTCCAAAATGATAATCAAAGGTTGGAGACATGCCCCCCCAAGCTTCAATTCATTCACCGACTTTGAGGTTGTCACCAATTTATATACTAGATGGAGAAAAAGGATAAGGGTGGATGAAATGAAGGTTCAAATACAATACCTAACGAAATACTTGACTCAACATCTATGAGATCTAACGAAAGACTTGACCTGACGGGAGAGGTGACTGTTTCATTTTTTAACGAGCTTGACACAGGAAAAGAACTATGCTCAAGGCTCCGGGTTCAATCCCTAGATTTCTGTTTCATTTTTTAACAAGATTGTTACATAGAGGAAAATCTATGCTCATGACCTTTGTTTCATTTTTTAATGAGCTTTCCACAGAGAAGAGAAACTATGCTCGCGACCTATGTTTCATTTTTTAACGAGCTTGCCACAGAGAAGAAAAATATGCTCGTGACTTCTGTTTCATTTTTTAATGAGCTTATCACAGAGAAGAGAAACTATGCTCGTAACTTATTCTTGATCATGGCTTTCAAGAGGATAATGCTCTGGAAGGAAACCATGTCAAGGGACAAAACTCGGTCATGGGTTCCAAGAGACATTCACTGGATGGAAGAAAAATGCTTTGGAAGGAACACATGTCGAGGGCCGCAACAGGGGTAAGGAGATCAGGCTCCATTAGCCCTACCGAAGAGATCACCATGTCAACTACCGGATCTAAGTCATCAAAAGCTGAAGGCATGGGAGACAACGCCACATAATTGACTTGTGGCAGAGGTGATACTGAATGCATATAAGACCCGTTTAGTGAGGTCATTGGGTTGATGGTCAAGTCAGGGGCAACGCACGAAAGTTTATCAATAGTCACCATTCTTCCATTGTGAGGGAAAGATATCACACAAAAGAGAGTGGACACAATAACTTTCATGGAATAGACATAATCTCGCCAAGGAGTAAATCGAAATCCAAGGGGTCCTGGACTACCATAACATCAATAAAGATAGTTTTCCTCCCAAAGTTACGGGAAACTGAGGAAGGATCCCTAAAGGGTGACCGGTTCTTCTGTTAAAAGAGAACAAAATATGGGTAACCAACACAAGCTGAGGATAACCCAAAGCTTTCCAAGAAATAGAGGACATAATACTATCGGACGAACCTTCATCTATCAACGCATGAGGAATGTCCCGACCACAAACCTGTATTGTAATATTGAAGGGAATGTGAGAGGGAAGACGAGGTCCAGTTAGCACACACCAATAAAAAAATATGGCCTCATTACTTGGAGGGGGTTTCGTAGGAGAGGGAGGAATGCTCCCCAATATGGTAGATTTTATATGAACGAGAAAAACGTGGGAAGAATCGGGTTTACTCTCTAGCGGGAGAGTAGGATCGATTGATAACGACATCAAATCGACTACTTGGGTTTCATTCTCAAAGGGGAGAATGGGGTCGATAGGTGGAAACAAATCGACCTCTTGGGTTTCACTCTCTAACAGGAGAGCGGGATTGATTGAAGATGGGATCAGATCAACCACTTTGGTAACCAGTTCAACTAGGGGCGTGACCAGATTGACGACATGATCAACCAGACTAACTGATGAAGTGACCAGAGCAACCACTTTGGCACTTGTGAGAGTAGGAGTGGGATTGACCACATTGGCACTCTTCATATGAAGGGTGGGACTGACCAATGATGAGACTGGATCAGTCATTGGGGTTTCACTTTTTAGATGAAAAGTGGGGTTGATCGATGACAGAATTCGATCAACTACTTTGGTTAGTAGTTCAATCGAGGATGAAACTAGATTGACCACCTGATCAACCAAAATGACCTGGGATGGTACTATATTGACCATTCTATCAACTAACGATGGGTTCAGGGAAATATTATGATAACTAGTTGGAAGTTAAATCTTTTCCAAAAGAGAAGAAGCCTCGTCCATATGAGGAAAAAGGTGAGAATAATGATCACCTTCACATAACATACAAGGAAATTTGACAGTTGTCTTCTTCTTACCAACCTTAATGTCACTAGTTGAAGGGGATTCACCATCATGTCTAGCAGAGGTTGATGATGTGGAGGACCACATTTCTAAGACCTTGGGAAGACCAGGGAAATCCATCAAAAATTGGTCACCCTTACAAAGACTTCAAGGGAATTTGGGTTTCAGATTCTTCGTTTGAGTCTTGTCTACCTCATCAACACTCCTAGTACAATGAATAATAGTTGGTTGCTTGGATCCAACATTTGATATGGTTGGAGGCTTGGTCCTTTTCGGGTTCTTCTTCTTCTTCTCTTTCCGTTTCTTCTTCTTCTTATTAACCTGGCTACTTGCTTTAGATATTTCACTAGGTGAAGAAGGAGAAAGGGAAGGAGACTTAATGGGTGAAGAAGGAGAAAAGTTGACATAAGGTTGATGTGTGTGTGGTGTACTTACATCTGAAGCATTAGGTGTAGTTGAAGCACTGGGAATATTCGAGATCACCGAAGTGGGGAGAAACCAAACCGGTAATCCAATGGTGAGTCCTAGAAGACTTAGTGTGGCAATGTATGGAGGACCAATGTTTCCAAAAGAAGGAAAAGTGAAAGGTTCCCTAGGACAAGGGGTTCCGCCATTGGTACTCCCAGGAGTTGATGCCATTAATACTGACTTGACCTAAGGTCCACTAAGTAAAATAAACAACACATGCTATGAATCTAAGAAGCAAATGATCAAACAAAACTTCCCACAATGAAACCACTAGTTGGTGATGAAATCCAATGTCGCGAGATCAATATAGGAAGGGGAGGGGATAGAGCGGGTGGATCAGTTACGTTGGCGACCTGCTTAATGGACTTATTCCTTGGTGCAAGCTTCCATGCAGTAAATGTGGATTTACCCTCCAACGAGCCCGAGTGAGTTTGACCAACGTTTGTTCTAGGTACAGTGAGACTTCCCTTCACCGTCACCTTGTGTAAGACCCTGAAGATTATGGCTACTAAGGTCACCAAATTGTAGTCAGCCCCTGGGCAGGTACAATCAACAGTCCAGATCGAACGTATGGGTAGGATAACAAGTTCGAAATCCTTCAAGAGAACTGAGGACAAGTGGACCGGTAAAACTCGAGAGGACCCCGAATGGATTCGGAGTTCACGAAGCACCGAGACCAAATGAAGACATTTGAGGCTCAAGAAGAACCCACAATATACGAACTGACTACTACGAATGGTTAAACCATGGAGGGATAATCTTCGTAACTCTCCCAAACTAGACCTCGTGCGTAACCCCTGTGTGAGAGGGGGATCTCAGTAAGTTGATATGAAAATTGGATTTTCTCTCCCTATTGCAAGATGCTAAGTTTGTTTGAAAGCTTTGGAAAGTTATCCTTTCAACCTATTCCAAAGCCCTACACCTTAAGCTAATGTAGGTTTTCTAATAAAAAATGTAAAAATGTCTGATAAATTTTAGTTTAGCGCTTTATTTTAAGGTTGTTGTTTACTCGGAGGTGTATGAGAGTGAAAACTGATGACATTATGACTCAATTCCTAAAAACATGCATAAGAAATGATAAGTAATCTTTTCTTTCAATGAATGTCTATTTAAGGGAAGGAGAATGGATTTTCCTTTCACTGTCAAACACTAAGATGCAATAACCTCATGCAATTGTTCTTAATCAAGAATTCAATATAATGCTAAGATGTTCAGAAATTGGTTCCAATATCCAAAAACCAATCATGAAAAAATATCCTTTTTTTATATATGTCATTGATAATCAGTTTGATGTAAAGCTTCCTATGTGATTCAGACTTCAAGATCTATGAGATTTAGACAATCAGAAGCAAACTTCACATAAACAAAACACACTCTCGTTGTGATCAAACAAGAAACACAAAGAAAACCAAATCCAGACAAGAGGAAATGCTTGGAGAAAGACCTCAAAGATCAAAATGAAATAGTGAAAAGATCTTTGAATCTCCTTGCAACAACTTTCATTCAGTTAGATAAATGAGAAGAAAACAGTAGATCGACTAAAAATCTCAGGGAAGAAGAGTGTCTCAAAGAAAGAAAAATAGATGTCAAAAATCCAAACAAAACATCATCAATCCTTAGAAATAAAAAAGTTGGAGGCTAAACAAGGACACATTGAGATAGTATTAACCCTGAGCAGATGAATCAACAAAAAGTAGACTCAGAGATCAACTCCCAAAAGTTTTTTTAGCAGAAAAAAACCAACGCTCTGGTGTCAAGGGTACCATAGCGTTGCAACACTCTATGGGAACCTGCAAGGGAGTGCCAATGCTATGATAGTATAGGCAAGGGAGTGTTGGCCTCTCAAAACTCAAAAACTTGCCCAAAAATATAAAAAACTCAGGAAAATCCAGAAATTGAGTGTGTATGGGATGAATCCAAGAGCCAACAACACATATAAGAATCATAATAAGATATAAAGGTGAGCAAAGGCAAAAAACAAGACCAAGGAAGGGAACCAAAACTGAAAACTTCAATCCCCAGTGGAGTCGTCGATTTTTGTTACAGGAAAATCCACCTACGGACAAGTGGATTTCCTCTTGAACCCTAAATATCTAAGATCAAGATAGAAAGGTGCTAACTTTGGTCACTGACATCCTTTTAAACCTAGCTAAGTCAATCAAAGAGAGAAAATGAAGAAGAATGTACCTTTTTGTCGATGTTTGTCCTCTCCCGGTCCAAGTTGAGCCTTGATCCATAAGCTCTTCAATAGGTTCTGTAATCCAATAACAACAAAGATGAAAAAACTTCCTATTCTACCATGATTAATCCAAAACTAGATCTATCTATCAAAGACAAGTTCATGTAGGCATACACAACCTTGAAAGAAACAGGCCAAGCACATGTATTAATGAGAACTATATAGCAATATTTACAGACCTTTGATGAAGTTGTAGCAACCTCTTCCAGCTCTCCTTTTCCATCCCTTGCTCAAATAATCCACAATCAACATGAATATGCTTTACTAATTATCTCCCTTACGAGATCATAAGTTTGATGCCTCTAAAATGCCATGTGTTTTTCACCATGAGAAGGCCTCCTTATATAAGCTTGGAGAGGCCCAACCACCTTAGATATTCTTGGGATAGGTTGAGGATCTTTCTCCATCTGTTGTGGATCCTCCCTAAGATCTAGCCTTGACCTCAAATTCAAATCCAACTAACTCCAGAGATGAGGGGGATTTTTCCCTGATTTTCCTCAACAGTTAAAGATTCCCTCAAACAACCCGATGCTCCCTCAGAATGGAACACAGAGTGTTGCAACGCTCCCCTAAAGAAGGGTAGGGAGCGCTGGCACTCCCTAACAGTGGGTAGGGGATCACTGCCCAAAATTTCCTTAAAAAAACTCAACTCTCCCCCAGAAGGGTGCACAGAGTGCTGGAACACTCCCCCAAAGAAGGTTAGGGAGCGTTGGCACTCCCTGACAGTGGGTAGGGGAGCGTTGGCCTTCAAAAATGACTTTTGAGTGGTTCTTTCCATGGAAAAAACTTTGTACTCTTCATCAGATGATTTCTCCTTCTTAAACCAGTCTTTGAGGGTGTCTCAAGTGTCCTTGTGATGTCATTAGAGGCACGACATAAGTGAGATGGCAGTATGATGTTTGAGACACTTGCGGCCAAGATGCGAAACTTGTAATGACAACAATAGGTCATCATTGAAATGAGTAATTTTGATGTGTAACAACATGCATGTGGGGAATGAGGGACTGTAGGCTGTTAGTTTGAGTTGATACTTGTGACAGAGTCTTTCCTATTGTCTAAGATACATCTGTCTGGTTAGGAATCCCTTTACACGGGTGGAGTTTAGTCCCATCTCGGGGGTGACCCACTGCTGAGAGTGATGAACATTGTGGTCTAAGGCTAGGAGGTTCGTGGAAGGTCTTCACGCAGTTGGTGATATTTTTACCAAAATAAGTGTCCATTTTGTGTTAAATTACATGCTGCATTAATATGTGTGCGTTTATTTTTATGGGTTTTTCCTATGTGTGGTTTACACCTGTCTTTATATTTATGGGTATTTCCTGTCTATGTTGCATGCATATATGTTTATTGTTATTTCCGTACGAATCTGTGTATTTACATAATGTATTTGTTTGTTTTAAGTTTTATATATAAAGTTCTGCAAGAGTTTCTCTGTGTATATGTTTTAATCTGCATACAACTCAAAAAATTTATATGACATAGCCCAGTTGGATGTTGGGGATATTACAATTGTCTCTTTCAATCTTGGTTGTGATGCCAGAGTGACTAGATGAAATCTGTAGTGAATATGCAACAAACCCAGAAACATGTGCGATCATCAATAATCCGGTTCAAGGTTCCAAATTCAAATGGAAGAATGACATCCTTTGGTATAAATGAATAATTTACCTAAGTTATCACTCAAAATTTAAGTCCAATATCCTTAAGGAGTCACATGACTCACTAGTAGCAAGACACATGGGTTTTTTCAAAACTTTCTACAGTGCACATCAATCCTTTTTCTGGAAGGGAACGGGTAAAGATATTCAGAAATATGTAGCAGAATGTGATCAATGCAAAAGGAACAAAAGTGAAAATGTTATGACCCCAAGATTGATCCATTCAGTAGATATTCCTAACAAAAAATGGGAAGAAATATCCATGGAATTCATTGACAAGTTACACATGTCAGATGAAAAGGACAAAATCCTTGTGGTGGTGGATAGGCTTACTAAGTATGCCCACTTCATAGGAGTAAAAAAATAGATTCAACAAAACAGACTTCTGAAACATTTTGTAAAAATGTTTACAAGTTACATGGATTCCAAATAATGTTTGTTAGTGACATAGATGCAAAATTTAAAGGTAATTTCTGGAAGGAATTCTTCAAACAAGTTGGAACATCTCTCAACATGAGTTCAACTTACCATCCCTAAATAGACACAAACAAAATTGTTAATAAGTGTTTGGAAGCATACCTTTGTTGTTTTGTTACCGATAAACATAATAAATGGCTCCAATGGTTACATCTGGATGAGTGGTGGTATAATTCCACATATCATACTTTCGCCAAAATGACTCCATTTCAGGCCCTTTACGGTTATGAACCTCCTGAATGGAAGTAGTTTGCTATAACAGAAACAAAAATTCCAGCAGCGAGGGATAAATTAGAAGAAAACCAAAAGGTATTTCAGTCACTCAAAGAAAAATTAAATATTGCAAGGAATCGAATGAAACAACAAGTTGACAGGCATAGCACTGAAAGAGAATTTGAGCTTGGATATTGGGTATTCGTAAGGCTCCAACCTTATAAACAACTATCCTTGAAACAACATGGAAAGAACAATTTATCGCCAAGGTTTTATGAAGCATACCAGGTTAACAAAAACATAAGCTAGGTAGTATACATGTTGGACCTACCAGACAAAAGTTGTGTTCACAATGTTTTCCATGTGTCTTGTCTCAAGAATGCATTGGGTAAGCACCAAACAACTCAAACAATGTTTCCTACTTTTGAAGATGAAGAAAAGACCGTTTTAGAACCAAAATGTATCCTTTCCACCAGAGAGAAAATATTGCGATTGCAAGTATTTAAAGAGTATATCATCAAGTGGAATAACCTACCGGAAAATGATGTTTCTTGAGAAACAAAAAAATTTCATCAACAACATCCATCCTTACCCATGCTTTGGGGAAAAAACAATTCTTAAAAAAAAAAGACAAAGCTATATACATTATAAATAAACTAAATAATAATTTAAAAGATAATAAAGGTAAATAAAAACGCTAGATAATAAATCAAAGATAAAGTCAATAAATAATAATTAAAATTAATAAAGAGTTATTACTAAAAGTCACAACTCTCTATTCAAACACGCTTGGGGTATTATTTAAAATGGAGCTTTGCTCGTCAATGGAACATCATATCATCATTAATAAAATACATTATTACTTTCAAACTTCAAGTATTTTGTCTGCTACATGTAAGCAAGAATTAACTATGATTTTTCAAACAAGAGATTTATTTCTCCTTGTTTAACAAAACCTTGTCAAAAAATTTCTTGCAATCTTATTTTCCTTGTTGTGATTCCTAGTCTAATTAGATTGTGACATCTTGTAAAATTGATGCTTGATCCTTGATATGCAAGTTGTAAGGTGTTTTATTGATATATTGTTTTCATTTAAAAAAATATTCGGCTTTTCAACGTGATCTTCTAGTTTACATTGTAAGATACACACTTCATATTGAAGATCTTCATTAACATTCTCAATCTCTTAAATTTTCTTCACTTAAATTTCATTTTCTTTTTTATTAATTATCAATTTTATTAATAAAAAAATGATGATATATTTATGTGTTATTCCAATAAATTGATTTGGGAATTAAAATATATCTTATTACTCTCGGGGACATATTCAAATTCTGACTAGAATAAACAAAATTATGAGAAATCGTTGACTGAAAGCGGAGATCGGGGCCAAAAATTACCTCCAATACCCATGAAACCTCACTTTAATAGCCCTGGATGTTGTTCTTTGTTGAAGAAGAATAAATAAAAAACAGGGTTTTCTAAGGATTAAATGGCATTAAAATCTTGCCCCTTGGTAAATACAAATCAATTGAATCAACCCACAAAATCTGACTCGTGGAGGCCACAATTTCCCGAGCCAAATCGTCGTTCTCTGAAAGTCAGCAGGTGGAGAGGGGGAAAGTGTGGCCTTTTTGGGTGTACTGAGATCCATAAAATAATTATCCAGTTTAGGGTATTACAAGCAACATTCTCCTATTCAAGGTCCAAAGCTCGTTTCGTTCAAGATTCATCGATTGTAATTGCAATATAACTCTTTTCATTGATTAATAACTCAAGACACGTGCAGTTGTAATTACAATATCCTATTTTTATTCATACACGTAATTATCTTTTCATTCATACACACAATTTAACATAGGATTAATTATAATGGTTAGACAAGTATTCTTCATGCAAAGTGACGGTGACATTGACCTTATGAATTTTTATTTTTTCTCTCAAACAATTCATAACCTAACTTGTTTATGGCGAAACTCTCTTGCCTTGCCTGCAACCTGCCCACCCATCATAATGCATATATTTTCCACCACCATTGTTGGTACAATTTGACTCCCTGACATTTCGAATGGGGAATCTGTTGCAGAAAAGAAAACCTACGTTGGGTTTTTCTAAAGGCAGAGCACATGATTGATGTTGGCCCTACTTGACTAGCTACATATGCATGGATTTTAGGCACTCTGGTTCAATTTATCTACTAGCCCAGATGGAGCAGGAATTGGAGGATCTTCAATATGTTGGAGGTTATTTTATTTTATTGGAGGTTCATTTTTTATTTTGAATGTTCTTGTGAATGAATGGAATGAATATTTGGTGCTATTCTCCGAGTGTTGATCAATTATCCTTTCATGTGTTAATTGATCATTTCCTTTTACTCAACATGTCCAATCTATAATCTGTGTGAATGAATATACCGATGTGCATGGATTTTGTTGTAGCTTGCTTATTCAACATGGTAATATAATAGTAATATATATAAGAGGATAAAAAACATTGCAAAACATAGTAACAATATAACTAGTTGGTATCAAATACTCTGGTTGAACTCTCAAGCCTGAGAGTGGGTCTATTTCTGCGCAAAAGTAGACATGAAAGTTTTATAAAGAAGAAATGAAAGGTTTGAATAGGGTTCCATTAGTTGAGGAATAAATTCCATTGTCACTCATATTCAAAAGTTTCGTCAATTGATTGTGGTCATTTGTTGTTGTGTGGAATGTTAATCGATAAATTCAATTTGATTGTTATTAAAAATGAAAGCAATTCATAATAAAAATTTGTTGATATTCAATTTGTTAACATTGTTAAATCTACTTTCACAGAAATGAATTTCGAAGAGTCAACTGCATTTTCTACTTTGAAAAATTTCCATACCTCATAAGGTATAAGACCCCATACTTACCTCATTTGATCATAGAGGAAGCCTAGGAATATGACCAATGTTTCCAGAGTTGTATCGGTGTGGAGATGGAAGCATATATAAATATATTACAACAAATTACCTCTAAAGTTTACAAAATATCTCTCCAGTCTCTATTGTATTCATAGATGGGGATGGAGTTAGTATACATTCACATTTTATCCCATCTGGTCATTAAACTAAATTTGAAACATTCCATCTATTATAATTATATGTTGTATATTGAGCATGGAGTTTCAATATTACAAAGGACTCAAAATGAAATAGATAATATAAATGCAAAGGACTCAAAATGAAATAGATAAGATAAATCCAAAAACTCTGGGAGTGCAATTATGAAACAAGAGATGCTTGCTCTGCAACTGTATTCTCCCATGGTCTGACTTCGCCCAAGCTTAACCGGGGGTGGGGAAATATTAGATAAATATATTAATGCACTCTTCCCACTTATACGATGCAGTCTCTGCACTTTTCATGGTGATGCACTCCTAATGAAAATCCTTGTTCACCTAGCTAATTCATATAGCAAAAACCAAAATGAAATTAAAGCTAATTCACCTGATGTATAGTAAAAAATATTATGTTATCGAAGCAATTTTTGGATTGTATAACAACATTTATATATGTATTAAGATAGATATTGCTATTAATCCATGTACTAATTGACAACTGTTATGAACCGTAAACATCAACTTTTTTGCATTAACTTGAGGACTATTCTACCTTGCACAGGTAGACAAGAGCCGTGTAGGGGTGTTGTTAGGAAGCGAGATTGGTGGCGCTACAACCTACTCTGCTGAAATGGAGGCTCTTGTGCGGAAGGACTACTAGAGGATCACGCCATTTCTCATTCCTTATACAATTCCAAACATGGAATCTGCATTGTTGGCAATTGATACGGGATTAATGGGTCCAACCTACTCAATTTCAACAACATGTACAACAACAAATTACTGCTTATGTGCAGTTGCAAACCATATTCGCGAAGGTGAAGCAGACATCATGCTTGCAGGTGGCACATATGCAGTGATTGTCCCGACAATAGTGGGTGGATTTATTTCCCTTAGGGCCCTTTCATAGAGGAATGATGACCCAAAGAAAACGTCAAGAGGATTTATTTCCCTTTCATAGAGGAATGATGACCCAAAGACAACGTCAAGACCGTGGGACAAAGATCGTGATGGATTTGTCATGGGTGAAGGTGTTGGCATGATAGTGAGCTTAACCTAAACTCAACCCCTGTGGATTTTTCTTTTATGTTACTGATTGCAAAAAGTAGAACATAAGATGCACAATACCAATCACATTGGAGCCTTAGATTTAGAATGAAATGCCACCCTGATCATTGATTCCATTGACTGATCTGAATGAGTTAGCCTATTGGGATAAAATTGTTACCAATTCTTTCATTTTCAAGGGACTGTGTATCTGCTCAGTTACAAATACAATATCATGTTCTCCAACAGGATTTTTACTTTTCTCTTTTCGGTACGTATCGTCATCACAAAGGACTTACACTGCATGTCGTTTCTGGTATTTGTGGTGCACTGTATTCACTTGCATTTTTTAAAGCTACTAAAAGTTGGCGTACACGCAGTATGACACTCGCGAACACTACAAAGAATGTTTAACAATATTCGATGGCGATACAAAGACTCTGAAACAACATAGTCAAATTATCAGATGTTTCAGGGTCTGCACGTGATCATTTATTGCTTCAAATCACTCTGTTATAATGTACAGATATGATTCCCGATTGCACGCTACGTGTAATTATAATTATAAATGTATTTTCCTATGGTGTATTATATGGCTTATCTGCAAACAAACTTGTTTAGAAGTTAAAAGAGAAAACTAGAAAAGAGTAGAAGTTAAAAGTGAAAACTAGAAAATATTAGAAGTTATAGCGAAAACTAGAAAAGACGAGCCATTGTCTGTCTTTGTATACTAAAACTTACTATGAAGGTAGGGACCAGCTGTTTTGCAGCTATTTCCATTATTATATAACCTTATGTTATTCTATGTAGGTGATTTGTTTTTGGAGTTAATGGGAACTTTTGCTTTATTTTCACTTAATTTTATTATGTAACCTCATGTTATTCTATGGAGGTGACTTTTTGGAGTTCTCACACTAGTTATATTTTTGTACTAGTCATGACCTTCTCATGGTGGTTAGTGATGATCTCGAAGCAACGTGATTTATTCCACAACGATTTGGACAACAATGTTAGTAAGTAAGGAGCATACATAGCCAAGGAACCTTTTTTGATTTGGTATTCTCAAAATTTGGCAACTCAAATTGTATTGAAATCACTTATAAATAGGTTGAAAGTGTGGATTTTGATTTTACATATTAATTCAATAACATCTGAAACCTCTATCTCATTTGGATTATCCAATCTTAACATTACACATTTGCAATTTATTTTTAAAAAAATTCAAATTCTTCTAAAATAAATTTGATTTTATCTCCCATAGATAAAAAAAAAAATGCCAAGTTGTTGCTTGTTTATCCTAACACCCACAACCAACATCAATAAGATTCTATCACCCACAATCAAAAGGTTCAATGGAACTGGATGACGATAGTTTTGATTCACTAAGATAAGCAATAAAGACCCCACTAGGTAGCATTAATTTTTGTATATGCATACATATACACCATCAAATGTATATTCATACATATCTCATGGTGTATATACATGTATACATATTTTTTAATGGTGTGTAACACATTGCATTTTGTTGGTTTCCAATCATTGGCATGATAATTGTCTTTTCACAATTTCGTTGTGATTAGGTATTTTTTATCCTATGTAATTATTCCCAATGTAGTAATAGGTCTGGATGGATATGACATCATGCATGTTTGCTTTCTTATGCATGTTGCAATGTTCAAGAACTATTTTGTTTGTAGAGGTCACCATTTCAACGTTGTAAGATTTTTTAGACTTTCTATGTTGGTTGCTTGATGACAACTATTATTCTTGCAATGGTTCTTCATTCAATAGCTTCTTGATATGTCTACTATATGGAGGATATGTTGTTTCTAGTATTTGTTTGTTGTCCAATGCCTGTCTTTGTGCAATATTCAATTGATATTTTCTTCTTGTTGAGGGGAGATATTTTTATTATTTGGGAATGGAACAATTTTCTTGGGTGCTTTTGATATTATGTTGGTCCCACCACAAGTTCGAAATAGAGATGATCATAGTCTAAAGAGCATAAATCTCTGATTTCATAACAATTGATATCATAGATTTACGCTCTTTAGACTATGATCCTCTCTCTCTCTCTCTCTCTCTCTCTCTCTCTCTCTCTCATCATACTCTAAAGAGCATAAATCTATGATACCAATTGTTATGAACCATGTAGTTTATAATCTATTTTGCACACAAAATGAAAAAATCATCCTCTCACACACACAATATATATATACTCTGTTTTGCACACAATGCAAAAATCATCACACACACACAAACATACTATATGTGTGTGTGTGTGTGTGTGTGTGTGTGTGTGAATCGGTCGTCACCAAAGTTATTGAGTCTTTGGCTAATTCCATGCCAACAGGTGCCTGATTTGAATCTCCTTTTGTAGTGTCCCCAAGGCCGAGCCCCGTTGTAAACCATGTTTTGAAAGAAATTGTAAGTATGTTTTATAGGCTGGTGAGCCAAGTTCTTATAAGCAGGAGACTTATGTGTTGTTAGGCCAGAGAGCCTAAGTGGTGAAGGCCAGGGGCCTGCTATTGTATATGTAATCATGCAAAACAATTAATAAATATAAACACCGCCATGTGCAGACCGACCACGATGAATGAGTGAAGGGGGACTGAGCATCCATAGAGTGGGCAAGGAATTAGGGGCTGAAGGTGGGAAAAGGGGCTAAGTGTTGAGCCTAGGGGGCTTAAGCCTTGGGAATAATATTTTAATATTATTCCAAAAGAGAAGTGCATTATATGTTTTAACCTAAGTCCTTTTTGGAAGGACATGTGATTTCCAAATGGTGGGAGGCACGCACGTTGCAGGAACGCATGCAATCGCATGGGTGACAAGTGTCAACCCTGGCCATGCAATAAAAGGCCGAGATGAGCCATGTTGGGGGTTCCTCCTCCATGGGACTCACAGACTGCCAGAAGGGAAGGGGTCTGACTTTTGCATAAAAACCCTCGTACATCCTCTGAACCGTCTGAACCTGTGTTGACCCTTGCGTGGATTGTCTGTCACGCATTCCCGACACCAGAGCATGAGTCTATCCTGGGCAGGGCGGATGGGAAACGGCCATTATGTCGGGGTGGGGAGAGTCTGTGTAATTCCCTACGGAAATTGCTTCTCAGGCAATTCCAAAAATCAACACCGTGAGACCTAGCTGCCATTGTTGAGCTTGTTCTAAGAGGTCTGAGTCTGTATTATCGGTTGACTGTGGTGGTCATGCAGAGATGGATTGCGCGTGAATTGTTTTCCAGTGCAGGTGGTGATTGAGCCTGTGTGTGACCTCTCTCTAAGTGAGGGAGTTGGATGTTGTTGGAAGAGGTTTCTTCCAGAGAGTGTCCAGCACCAGCTTCAGGCTCTGAGACTTCCTGATCCGGCCTGTTGCCGAGACCCAGAGAGGGAGGTTAGCACCGATGGACTATGCTTGTGAAGGTGTATACTCCTGGGCGGAACAGGC
>ML778436.1:669806-707567 GCA_009831015.1 Picea engelmannii | reverse complement strand
GAATCGAGCTATAGAACTTGTAAAGGTCCAGTGGACATGGTACGGTCCTGAGGATGCGACATGGGAGCATGAAGAGGTTATGCAGGCAAAGTACCCACATCTTTTTGAAATTTTTGAAAGGCTTGCAGATGCTGTGTAAAGTTGCACTGAGGACAGTGCAAAAATAAGGGGAGGGGGATTGTAGTGTCCCCAAGGCCGAGCCCCGTTGTAAACCATGTTTTGAAAGAAATTGTAATTATGTTTTATAGGTTGGTGAGCCAAGTTCTTATAAGCGGGAGACTTATGTGTTGTTAGGACAGAGAGCCTAAGTGTTGAAGGTCAGGGGCCTGTTGTTGTATATGTAATCATGCAAAACAATTAATAAATATAAACACCGCCATGTGCAGACCGACCACGATGAATGAGTGAAGGGGGACTGAGCGTCCACAGAGTGGGAAAGGAATTAGGGGCTGAAGGTGGGAAAAGGGGCTAAGTGTTGAGCCTAAGGGGCTTAAGCCTTGGGAATAATATTTTAATATTATTCCAAAAGAGAAGTGCATTATATGTTTTAACCTAAGTCCTTTTTGGAAGGACATGTGATTTCCAAATGGTGGGAGGCACACACGTTGCAGGAACGCATGCAGTCGCATGGGTGACAAGTGTCAACCCTGGCCATGCAATAAAAGGCCGAGATGAGCCATGTTGGGGGTTCCTCCTCCATGGGACTCATGGACTGCCAGAAGGGAAGGGGTCTGACTTTTGCAGAAAAACCCTCGTACATCCTCTGAACCGTTCGAACCTGTGTTGACCCTTGCGTGGATTGTCTGTCACGCATTCCTGACACTAGAGTGTGAGTCTATCATGGCCAGGGCGGATAGGAAACGACCATTCTGTCGGGGTGGGGAGATTATGTGTAATTCCCTGTGGAAATTGCATCTCAGGCAATTCCAAAAATCAACACCGTGAGACCTAGTTGTCATTGCTGAGCTTGTTCTGAGAGGTCTAAGTCTGTATTCCCGGTTGACTGTGGTGGTCATGCAGAGATGGATTGCGCGTGAATTGTTGTCCAGTTCAAGTGGTGATTGAGCCTGTGTGTGACCTCTCTCTAAGTGAGGGAGGTGGATGTTGTTGGAAGAGGTTTCTTCCAGAGAGTGTCCAGCACCAACTTCAGGCTCTGAGACTTCCTGATCCAGCCTATTGCCGAGACCCAGAGAGGGAGGTTAGCACCGATGGACTGTGCTTGTGAAGGTGTATACTCCCAGGCAGAACAGGCATGTGGGGAATGAGAGTCTGGTAGTAGTGGGCGTAAGATGGCATCCTGGGATGAATCCTTCCAGATTCTAAGTGTTGTTTTCCATGTAACCTCGGCCTAGCTAGGATTCCTTGCCTTGGGGTGGAGCTTAGTCCCAGCTCGGGGGTGATCCACTGCTGAGTTGATGAGCAGTGTGGTCTAAGGCTAGGTGGTTCGTGGAAGGCCTGCACTTGGTTGGTGGATCCCACCATTGTTACAAGATAAGTGTCTAACTATGTTTTATCACATTTTATCAATATGTTTTGTATCTCTGTGTATTAAAATGATCATGCATTCTGCTGTGCATTTGGATTAATGTATTTTCCATGGATTATTTATGTTAAAATGACTCTTATGAGTACTATGAGCTTAAATGTATTTCATTGCGTAAATGCACGCGATTAACTATGAATGAGAATGTGTTATTCCGCGTAGTAACACCTACATGGTAGCCAAGGTGCGCTACAGTTATTCTGGGTTATCTACCAAGTAGTCTTATAGTAACCCTGGGTAGTTGAGTGAAAGGGGTGTTACACCTTTAGCAAGGTGCACTAGTCTATGAAAACATGTGTATTAGAATATCATTCATGAATGTGGGAAAACATTTCTTAGATTTCCCATCAAAATTTTTCTTAGATATATATATATATATATAATGAAAAACTTAAAATTATATAGACATGTAAAAAGAGAAGTCACTATAAAGATTCATGACCTTAACATCTTAAGTCTTAATAAACAATAACATTAATTAATATTTAATACAATAATATACTAAATTAATATTTAATATAATAGTATATTGAATTATGTATATTTCATATAGTTGCACCCCTCCATCATTCTTAGGTGGACATTTTATGAGATCAAAAGGGTAAGAATCATATTTCAAATAGTTGCACCCCTCCATCATTCTCAGGTGGACATTTTATGAGATCAAAAGAGTAAGAATCAAGAACTTATCATTTATGAGTTACAAAGGATGGGTGTGAGGCTACCTATGGCTTCAATCCTACCTTTCCCACACATGTCAATTTCGTTTGTGACTTCATTCCCCATCCTTGCACTATGAATGTGTAAAGTAGGAAAACATCATATGAGAATCAAGAGGGGCTCCATTCTCATGGCACAAGGATCCATGCCCCAATACTCTAACATTCAACACAAGTTCACCACATATATTTACACTGACCTACCCTTAGATATTAGCACAAAACAATATATTATAAACCCAAGAAAAATAATAGATAAGTTGTTCCTAATTTGACTTTATGGACATGTACAATGACCTGCACCTAGAAATTTGACTTTATGGACTATTGACTTTATGAACTACACTTAGATATTAGTACAAATCAATATAATATAAACCCAAGAAAAATAATAGATAAGTTGTTCCTAATTTGACTTTATGGACATGTATAATGATCTATACCTAGAAATTTGACTTTATGGACATGTATAATGACCTATACCTAGAAATTTGACTTTATGGACATGTACAATGACCTACACCTAGACATTAGCACAAATCAATATATTATAAACCCAACAAAAAAAAATAGATAAGTGATATTATAAATCCATTATATTTTTATTATTTCTATTGACATATATATCTTATTTTATTTATTTACTTTTTCATATTTTTATTGACATATATATCATAACTTATATCTGGTTGTGAATCATATATTTCTATTAATATAGAATGTGAATCATATTTTTTCCTCGAAAAAAACCATAATTTTATTCATCCATAGAGAACCAAATTACATTTTACAAGTGCTTGCCGCACACCCCAATCATGCCCTAATCATGGGTAAAGAGAGAAGAAAAAAGAAACCTAAGAGGGTCCAAATATAGCTAATAAACCACTAAATATAGTTACACAAAAGAAATGGACTGGGAAACATCATGCATCTAAAGGAAATAAGCTAGAAACTACACTCCCAAGTAAGGACCTTAAAGTGTGGAAACATTGGACGCCCAAAAGATGGACCTCAAAGCTCTAACCCAACCACCGAAAAGAAGCAAAAAACCCAGCCTTAGTTACACGATGCACCAAATTCCAAATCCAGAAACCCAAAACCTAGCCATCAGAGCACCAAGAGAGAGCGCCACCAAAAATCCCAAAACAGATCAATTCGATCTATATCTGCTCCTCCCAACATAATCCAGATCAACTCAGAAGCCAAACCGGTCTGCTTGTACCAAAAATTGAAAGGAAAACTAACAAAACACATCCACATCAAGGCCAAGGGCCATGCAAATATACCCCCAAAAATGGCGCACCAGATCCACCGAAGGCGAGATCCGTCGCAGGCAAGTAGCGGGGACACTAGCGGGAGAGAGCATATCTACCCATGGGGGTGGGCCCACCAACAAGTGAGAACCATCGAGGATCAAACAAGCCCAAGAATAGGCAAAGGAAGACGCACCGGCAGGAAGAGGAACTAGACGCCTATGGAAAGGGAAACCCTAGCCGCTCCTGGAGCAAGTTATCAATCCCTAGCAAAACCCTCATGATTCCTTATAGAATGTGAATCATATATTTCTATTAATATATAATTAACTTTTTATTTAAATAATTTTTCATATCATAAAGACAGTTTGACGAGTGAACAAGAACAAGATATGTGGCAGTGTCTGTATTAATGGTTATAATAAAATTATGATGATTGATAATCTCAACATTATTTATTTATTTAATCTAGCTAGTGAATTCACACACCATGTACTTGTAAGGTATAATCATAGTTTTGAGATCGGTTCTAGATTAGACACAAACATACACATGTTTATATAGGTACACGAATTTATGTGCATCAACTTCAACCTGGTTTGCATGCATGCTGAAAACCAAACTCCATTGTAGTCACCCAACTGTTGCATGATGTAAGCTTGGATAGGGGTGTTAGTGGCTTGGTTATTGTGTTAATAAGACTAGATCACTTATGTCATTAGGGGTGTCAGTGGCTTGGGTATTGTGTTAATAATATTAGATCACTTCTGTCATTTCGTGGGGCTAGATTTGGAGGTCATGTCAAATTCATATGGCCCCAAGACAAGCTAACACTAGCATGAAGGCTAAATTCACACAAGTGCTCCCCTCAATCATCTATGAAAAATCAATTGGACATCTCCATGGGACATCGATTGCAATGGATTACACTATCTGCTTGGCAGAATTCGTGGAAGGTGAAGATGTAACATTGTTGCCAAAGACAACTAGAATATGACGAAATCTTAGACATACAGTCTGGAATTAAGCAATAGATATGTCCTTGGCCAGATAAATGGAAGAAGTACAACTTAAACCCAGAGCACACCTGTGTTATTGTATTATAGTATGCTATGAATGAAATTGACAACAATTTTCGAACAATTAGAAGGTATATCAGGCGGTGCATGTTGTCGATGCTTTATGTACATACCAAATATTAGGCAAGGCACCAAGAGTATGCATTGATGTCTCCATATCCACCTCCATATTCACAGTTCTCAACATGCAGAATATCCCCTGAAAAGAAATCCCCTTTCGATCAGTTCATTGTTCAACATCCTCAATCCTAGCCTGCACAATTTGCTCCATTTTCTTTATGTGCCTGCAGTGGAGCCTATTTTTACATATTCAGGCTAATAGGGCCATATTTTTCTACAAGTACGAGTTAACAAGTATATCGATTGGTCTTTGCAAGAATTACAGTATTAAGGCTGCAAGGTAAGATCGGGTTGGTCAATTTCATTCCAGCCCCACTCCCATTTAGACCCGGTTCCATCAGTAGATACAGTAGAAGAAGATCCAAGTGCGGATCTAGATCCATACCTTCGTTCTTCTCTCATCTCGCTATCATAAAGAGATATAGTAGCATTCATATATGAAATACTAGTCTCAAAGACATAACGATCGAACTGGAGGTCATCCCAAAGATCTTTCCACCCAACAAATTTGTGGTGAAGGATCGAAGCTGGAAGATGAAGAATTGGTCTTCTTATGGCCCATGCGCTAAGGATTCCACTATTTCCATGTCTCTGAGGCAGTGCAAGGTTATTAATTGAGCAATCATGAGGAGAACACTGCAAAGAGATGCTTCGACTGATTGCACTACTCTATGAATATAAGTTTTTCATGAGGCGGGGAAATTTACCAATCCAGGTATGGTTTCATATGCCCTTGCTTTACTTACCAGGGGAAGAGATTTGTAAATCTTCCCCCTCCAAAAGCTATAACTACTGCCTCTCATGGCTGTCCAAGAGTGTACTTAATATATACAAATATATATAATACTTCATCTATAAGCAATCTATTAACAAATACTAATTGAGCAAGCTCTATTGGTAAATGAAATATATGCTATCAAATCACTAATACTCAATATCTAGGCTATCTCTTGATTATCTACATGCTTTGTAAAATTATCGTCCTTCATATATACACTATCTAGTGAAAAGATAATTGCTCTATCTAGTACATAAGAAATAAACTATATAGTAATTAATGCATAAGAAACATGTTATCTCTTCTTGTCTATCTACGCTATCTAGTATCTAATCCTTTGACTCAACTAATCCCTTTGATTAATCACTAAATAAATGCATAAGAAAACATATCTCTTGTAATAGCATAAACCAAACTGGCCTCTGGCAAGTTTTTGGCTTGATTTGGAAATCTTCTGGTGTCATCTCTTATGTTGTAATTCATTACTTCAAAGCTTTCTTGCAACTCACTTTGCTCTCTTTAGTCATGTAGGCATAAATAGAGGTCACTTCAGTCATGCAGGCATAAATAGAGGCAAGAAGAAATAGAGGTGTTCATGGGTGAAGCCTACATCGGTCATAGGAAAGGAACGAGCTCAATCCATATCAAGCAAAGAGCTTGACCCATATCAAGCCAATACAGTGATGGACGATGATATTAAATACAATGATGGACGATGATATTATTCATTGAGCGAGAATCGATAAAGCCACATGCCACTCAAAATTATGATTGATAGTTGTCCAAAGATTTACTTGACAAAGACATAGGAAGCATGCCATGCTAAAGGATGAGATATGGAAATAAACATGCTAACAAAAAATGTTAACAAACTAATTCTAACTCTGGAGATAACATTAGTTCACTTCAAAGGATCTACACAACAATCCATCTTAATGCAATCATTCTTTCCTAAGTTTCAAACTCAGAAATGTTCCATTGCCTCAATATGAGACCAAATAATACCTCAAACTCAAAAGCTAGGATAACAAAATGAAATGTTAGTTGGAAAATTGTATAAGTTCTCAAAACTTTGGTTAAAATGGTTCATTTGCGTTAGTTTTCGTGCAAATACTAATAGAACAACACCAAACCGTGTACTAATAGTCCCTGCAGCCCAAAGGGCATGGACTAATAAGACTTCCACGAAATGGGGCTAGGAGGAGAAAGCCATAAAACATAGTGACCTACTATAGGAAAACTTAGCCTAGACATTAAATCCAAAGAGATGTTTGAAGTTTTCAATTGTACATATAAGGGGCACTTGGGCCAAGTGATTCTAAAATGGACTAGTTGATGGTAAAGAGAAAGACTCCCTAGGATTGAAAAGAAGCAAAGGCATGGAATATGCTTCCTACACTAATCCATTAGAGAAGAATGTGCAAAAAATAATAAACATAGTTGCAATAATAAAAAACAAAAACAACACACATGACCATGAGGCAATGATTTCCTAGGGAAACCCTTTCCGAGAGAAGAACCCCACACTCTACAATACATTATAGAGTCTATGTACTCTCAACAAGAGTGTTTAGCAGTGAGCTTCATATCTACACTATGCACTCAGTGACTACATTGGCCACCTAGGCCTATAAGTATAGCCAATATGCCAACTCCTGAGGCCTATACCACGAGACATCTTACAATGGAGTATCTCAAGCCAATAAATACAATTCATCATATGTAATATAATGGGAAAATACCTTGGGTTACCCAATACCAAGGGCCCACAAACCAAGAATGACAAACCCATTATTAGTTGTATCAAGGTTATCCTAACTACTCTATGACCAAGTCAAGATTAACCCAACATTCCCCCCTTTAAACTTGACTTGGGACAAACACCTATCCCTCTCAAAATTTATTAACCAAATTTTTTGGAATACAACATGCCCCCTATCACCTAGGTCTACATCTAGACTTTACACGTGAACCATCAAACTAGGGGTACCCATGCTTAAATAGGTCTTATAGACATATGTCCGTTTACATGTGATAAAATCCAACTCCATAAAAAATATTACAATTGTATGTTGGAGCACGTGATGCTATGAAACATCAACTCGTTTCATTGCCAACATCCCTCCTACTCCAAATATAATTACATAGATCAAGTACTTATGTTACCAATGTATGCTCAAGCAAATAATGCAAGAAGCATCTACTTGTTTCTTTACCAACAACCCTCTCTACTCCAAATACAATGAGCCAAATCAAACACTCAATAGGTCCAACATATAAGTGGTAGATCTATCCATTTACCCACAAAGCCATGCTTCTCCCTACATGTTCCAAGCAAAAGCTCCCTTTCCATTTTCATGCAACAAGATTTCCTTCTGCACAAGCTCCCACTCAAACCAATATTAGATTCAAAAACCTTGTCCCTAACACCTTGGATATGAAGTGATCAGGATCTGATACCAAATGAAGGGAAGCATAGGTGTGGAATACACTTCCTACACTAATCTGTGAGAGAAGAATGTGCTAAAAATAAATAAACATAGTTGCAATAACAAACAACAAAAACAACACACAAGACCACGAGATAAATATTTACTGGGGAAACTTTTCTGGGAGAAACCCTATACTCTACAATATATTACAAAGTCTTTGTGCTTTCAAAAAAAAATGTTCAACAATGGGATTCATGCCTACACTATGCACCCCAGGACTACACTGGCCACTCAAGTCTATACCATCTAATATGCCAACTCATGTGGCTTATACTATAAGGCATCTTACAATGGAGTATCTCAAGCAATTAAATATTCTTCATCATATGTAATACCTTGGGAAAATGCCATGGGTTACCCACTACCATAGGCCCATAAACCAAGAATGAAAAACACGTTATTAGTTGTATCAAAGTTATCATAACTAGTCTATGACCAAATCAAGATTAACCTAACAAAGATGAGGGACTTAATTAAAAAGACCCTCTTGCATTCAACATATTATTTAGCCATAATAGCCAAGTTGTCTACTTGGATTTAAACATCTAAATATTGTTTAAATGAACATCTAACATAGGTTTATAATAAAGAGACTTTTAACATACATCAACTTGTACTTCTTGAAATCCTTGTATTTGTTCTAGTTCTAATCCTTCCTCAAGGTGGTTAGAGATTATAGGCATAATCATAAGGAGGGAGTCTTGAATAAGCTTGTTCACTCGTTCAAAGACAAGTGTATCGAGATTGGAAGGTCTTTGTAGTTTGTCTGGGGGGAGGTACCCAAGGAGACTAATAATAGATAGATGACTATGTATCAGTATGTAAGGAGACCATTTCTAGTAAATAAGGCCCAAGTAGTAGTGTGAAAAAAATAAATGTAAGAATAATTACTATAAATCACCTCCATACATAGTAATACATAGTCATCTATCTATTGTTAGTCCCTTTGGGTACCTCCCTAGGCACCCCATATTACCCCCCTTCGTGCACTATAGGCTTAACCACTCATTTAGTTCTACAAAGGTACCTAGTCTTGATTCTACAAACACAAAATGTCTTAGATTATTTAATGCCTCTTCTCCCTTCCAGTCTAGAGTCAAAATTGCGGCAACTGATACTACATCCGAATTAGATGCCACTTTGTACCACTAGTTAGTTGGTAGTCTTTTATATTTGACTCATACTTGTCTTGATATTTCCTTTCTTGTTTTTCTTGTTGCTCGGTATATGCAAACACCCCATGAGAGCCATTGTAAAGAAACAAAAATGATACTTCAGTATATCTCTGGTACAATTCAATTGGTGATACATTACAAATTTGGGGGGGGTTCCTTTGTTGGTTAGTTTCACTAATTTTGAATGGGTTGGAAACCTTGATGATCAAAAGCCTACTACATGTTATCTTTTTAGTCTTGTTTCTAGACTTGTCACTTGGGCTTGTAAGAAGCAACAAGTTGTTGCTCTTTCTTCAATGGAAGCATAGTATTGAACATCATTTAATACAAGTTAAGAAGCCATGTGGCTTCAATAGATCCTTTTAGAGTTTGGATTCCAACATCAACATCCAATCACACTCTGGTGTGACAATTAGAGTGCCATCAAGATCACCAAAGATCTAGTTCTACATCAACTCAACAAACACATTGAGCTACACATGTACTCCATTAGAAAGATTATTCAGGATCACATTCTCAAAGTGCTCTTCTCCTACAAATGATTAAGTTGCAGACATTTTCACAAAGTCTCTTACAGAAGCGAAGTTTTCCAAACATCGATCTATGTTATGAGTTCAAGAAGTTGTCATTAAGGGATGATAGACTCTAATACCTCCTTTCTATCAACTTGGTCTAATGTGTCCTTAGGCAAAGTGTGTTTTTTTAGAATGTTTCCTTAGTATGCATTTGTAACTATGTAATACAATGGTCACGATATGTTCTAGACATAAAGTGATCTAATGATTCATCTTCTCCTAGATATTAACAATGATATTGATCCATGGCTTAACACCTAATTGGTTCATGATCTCTAATTAAAGAGCATGAAGAGTAATTTGTTGATGATCTATTATGAGAAACTCATATGTAATTTTTTCCCTTTTGCATTAATATATTACCTCAAGCGGCCACGTTGGTTGGGGTCATAAATTGTTTCTCTTTTTGAAGGTTTTAACCACATCATATATTAGTGTCCTCATCTTTCATCTCTTTGTGTGAGTAATTACTCTTTGAACTATGTAGAAACACCATATTTATCGAACATTTACTCCATTGGTGTAGTGCAGGTTGGCCCTTCTAGCCCATCCGGCAAGTCTTGCAAATGTATAGTGAATGGAAATAACAAAAACGTGTATTGATTTGTGAAATGTATTTTGTCTTTTTCCTCTCTAATTGTGTGTTTCTGGAAGGTTGGGTCGAGCCATTGACATTTCCCAATGTTTTATAGTAGAGGATATTAAATATGGGGTAGTCTAAACGTTCTATTTTTTGATTATTTTTCAGTGATATTTTTTGGTCATATTTGCCCAAAAATCGGCGAGAAATTGTTGGATCTGCAGATTTGAGTGGTTAATTATGTTTAATCCAAATACTTTAGAGGTTTTCCAGTGGGCTGAACCCATTTCTACATTCAAAAATGCAATTTAAACAACATAAATCATGATTTCACACAAATTTATGTTGTCCTAGTGAAAAAAAAGCAAAACACAGAACAATTAGACAACCCCTAATTTTTTTTCAAAAACCATGCACTAGTTTGCAAGCTTTTTTGGCCTTTGAACAAAAGAGTATTTACTGCATAAATTGATTTATTCGACTTGTGGATTGTAAACCCGTGTTTGTATACAAATGGATTTGTCTTACCCCTTCCACAATCTATTGTGTTGGTTTATCATAATTGAGATTGGGTTCAGAATCTTGATTATGAATAGATCCTCGTTTGTTGTTGTCAAAGCCATAAGCATGGAATTTTGGCCCAGGGCTGTTTGTTTCATTTGTTAAACGATCCCCTAGCTTAGAATCTTGTATAGAAACTAGCCACTGAATTTGTAGTGGCAGACGACTCCATGCCTCTAATTCATGCATGGAACTCAATGCCGCTCCCATTCCATGAGCCCGACCCTGTCGAAGTCATCTAACCCGCAAGTTCAAAAACCTTTGATCACAAACTTCTTTTTCCGATTCTGGTCCGGTGCATGATTTTGGGGTCAACCAGTTCAGTTACGGTTCTGTTAACACTGGGCAGAATACAAAATGGGACCAGAGGATTTCACCATTGGCTTGCACATCTTCCTCTTCTTCTGTGGCCCAATAGTTGGGGCAGTGTTGGTGGAGTTGGAGTTCTGTCCACTTTTATTAGTCTGGCCCTTGGGAGTGGTAGAAGGTTGTGGAAAAGAAGCAAGCTTCTCTTGATTGGCTATATTGGGTTTAGGCAGCTTAGCTAAAATTTGGAAGCAAGTTACAAGGCGTGCTCCATGGAAATGACAGGGAAGAGTTCCAATTCCTTCCTTAGATGGGGCACCAAAACAGAAATGAAGATAGCATGGCAAACCTCTAGACTCGTAGGTGAAGTACCTCTTTACAACAGCATGGCTCGGCACATAGTTCAATCTGTTGAATCATCCATTCAACATATTCAAGGCATGTTGGGCACTGGTCCTTATCCAAAGGTAATCCGTCCACTTATAAAGGGCCTAATAAGTTTAAGATTCAATTACATGGAAGCAAGCCAATCAAAATACTAGAGAAAAAGGAGACATAGATGGTGATGATTATGGATGACAATAAACCCCATAAAGAATGTTTGAGCATGCATCTGATTCTCGCAAGCCATTCAAATGACCAAGGAATTCTTTAGGTCAACCAAATATACATGTTTTTGATGTAGATATAGAAACCTTAGTCAAGAATCCACTTTAGGGCATCCCATTAGAGCCTTGATATGAATTGGATTAGTAAGACAACATATTGACTATTGGCTCAGGTTCTTTGAGGATTAACAAGATCGAGCTTCAAGGCTAGGATGAGATAGGAGATAGGGTCGATGGCATGAAGGGCTCCATGGAATTCCAATCAATCTTCACACATACCTAAAAATTGTACTCTTAATTTAAGCGTGCAAAAAGTTAAATGATGAAAATAAAGAGAATGAAAAAAAATGTGTTATAAAAAAATAAAACATGAAAAATTATAACTCTAAGTGATCATGGAGAAATGAAAAAAGAGGAGAAACCAACATTGGACTTGGGGAAACTAAGGAGTTGGTGATGCATGGTCGTCTCACTGACCCCAAACCAAGACATTCTCTTATTTAGTCATGCACCGCAAAGGAATAAGGGTTTTTTGGTTGAGATTGAGAGGAATCGATGCTCAACCAAGACATTCTCTTATTTATTCATGCACCACAAAGGAATAAGGGTTCTTTGGTTGAGATTGAGAGGAATTGATGCACAAATTTCCATGTAAACATTGTCAATGTACCAAAAATCTAAAGGGTACTATAGCCTGCACAATTGCCAAAAAATAAAAACACTCATCGAAGCCAATCGAATGTTGGTTTTCCCATTTAAATTTCGAAGGTAAATATTATGTTAATGATGTGATGAATGACTCTATAAATTGTGTTAATTTATATATACAAGTTATTGATAAATTCTATGTTTTTTAATTGTTATCTAAATTCTTCTTAATGGTGTGGAAATCCATTTCTACCTCTAGTTATGTTGATTTCATTCATGTTTTCATACTTAATTAACTATTGAAGAATACAAATAGCTCTATAATAATCACCATTTGATTTACTTTGGGATTGGAGATCTATGGTTGCCATTACTTCATTGTTGCATTTTTATAGTTAATTATTAATTATGTCTAGAAAAAATTGGTGATTGTTGACGCCATAAACGGCACAAGCTTCATTGGCATGGCCTTACACAACATAGGCTTCATCCCCAAGGTGTAGACAATGATTGAAGGTGAGTTGGAGGTCGTATGAGGTCGTACATATCGTATGTCGTCTAGTAGATCGTGTCCATCTTCAGGAGATCATGCGATTGGTGCCATGTGTTTGCATTATTGTTTGGATGATTGTTGGGTAGGGGACTGTGCTATGAAGTGTCAATGTAACCCATAACTCATGAACTCACTCCTTCCTCCGATTACATTGGGTTTGTGTGCTGAATTTGTTTGGTTCATATTTTATTGGCATGTAGTGGATTCTTTTACTCCCACGTTCCCATGTATCCATGTCAGATGTGTTATTAGTGGCCTTCTCATATGTTTAAGTAATGGCCATCCCTTATATGTTTTACATAATTTCCATCTACTTTGGGGTTTCAATGAATGGTGTTTAGTTGAATGGGAGTTGATTATAAACATAAGAAATTGGTATGAGGCATGATATTCTCTTGGTTGGAATTGCATGTTGTATAATATTTAGAGGTGAATACTTAATCTAGGTTATTAAAGTCACTTGAAACAATATAAACAAATATATGAGCATTGTCTTGTATTGAAAACTTGAGTTGAAAGCAATTGTTGGAATGGAAGGAGATATTAAATTTCTCAGTTTTTCGTGTAGGTGAAAGGGATTGGCTATATGCCTACAACTTATGGATCATATGGTATAAGTACAAAAGTTTGAACATACTTGGGTGGGCTTGTATGGTAAACACTTGCAGTGACTAGAGAAGAAATGGACAAGAATTGGTGCTAAGCCTATAGAGAAGCAAGGGACCAAAAAATTACAGGAGGTCATTATGAAGTACAAGAAGAATAATATCCTAAGGTCATGTTGAGTCAGTTAGAGTAAAGAATTTCCATGCTAACAAATATGATAACTCAACTAATGGTAACAGAGAGTAAGGAGACAAATTCAACATAGATTGAGCACGGAGAACACAAGGCTAATCTCGAAGATTTAGAAAAAGGAGAATGAACTATAGTCAAAGCTCAAGACTAAGACATGGATGGAATAATGCAACCATAGCAAAATGCATGTATCTTTCCATTTATAGGAAAACATGAAATTAAACCATATGCAAGAGAAATCGATGCCATAAAATTGAACTAGTGGCTACAACAGATGGACATGTAATTCATTATACATGAAGTCACTAGAAATAGAAGATTGCATTTGCCTGGTTGAAGCTTGAAGGCCATACTTTGGCATGGTGGGAGAGTGATGCAGTGGGAAGAGTACCAAAAAATGAGCCATTGATGACTGATTGGGAAGTGTTCAAGGAAATTACCAAAGCCCAATTCTACCCAATTGAATATGAGGAGAACCAATAGATTGTGTGGAATTACTTCAAGCAGAGGCATGGGAAATTAGTGAAGGAGTTCACTACAGAGTTAACAAAGAGAGCTATTTAGATAAGTGTCTCTCTGAAAGCCTAGATATTTTGATCAAGTACATAGGAGCATTGGTTCCCCAAATTCGGTGATAATTGATGACATTCAAGACTAAGACAATTGATGAAGCAAGTGTTCAAGCACAATACCTTGAAGGAGACAGGTGGAAGCAAAAATCTAGCATGCAAAAGCAAGTAGAACCACATGAAAAGTAGAGAAAAGGGAAGAACAAGAAGAAGTAGATTGAAAAGAAGGTCATGGCAATGGCACAATAAGCAATGTTGTTTTCTAAGTAATGCAAGGCTTGTGAGAAAAAGGGACACACTAGGGAAAACTACTGGAAATTACACCCTAAGAAGCACCCCAAGCATTTTCAAAACAAGAAGAAGGATTTGATAAATGTAGATGCCGAGGAGAGGTTGGATACTACCTCAAACCCATAGGGAAATATCAGTTTCACTACTCTTTAAAAAATTAGCGCTTGTTAGTTGCATCCATGAGGAAGAGAAAGAGATGACAAAGTTGTTATACATCAAGATCCACATTAAATAGAGCAAGGTGGATTTCTTATTTGATCCTGGTTAATAATCCAATTTGATCTTTTCTCAGTTCGTTGAGAAGCTTTTCCTAAAGACTCGTGACCATCCGTATCCATACCCCCTAGGCCGGGTAAGACAAGAAACAAAATTGAGAGCGGACCAACAATATATATTTAATTTTTTCATTAACCAAAAACTTGTGGATAAAGTGGTAACAAACATAGTTCCTTTGGATGTGTGCAGAGTCATCTTGGGAAGCCCATACTTGTACGTGAGAGATTCCATATTTAGGAAGAGATAAAATCAATATAGGCTTGTCAAGGATGGGAAGGAATTCACCATAAATGCACACAGGGACATGGCCAAACTCTCTTTGATTAGTGCTTCTTAGGCAAGGAGAACAATGACAACGCAAAGAAGTTCATCTTACTATTTTTGAGAGAAGGAAATTAGCAAGGAGAAGGAAATGAAGTGGAGATGAAGGCATCCTTAGAAGGATGTAGTGGTAAGCAACAACAAAAAATACAACGAATGAATGAATCCTACAAGGAGGTGTTCCAAGAACCTCATAAGCCACCACCCAAGTGAGAGAATGAGCATGCGATTTAGTTGTTGGAATTGCCATTGTGAAACATTGGGTTGTATAGGTAGTCTATCATAGAAGCAAATGAAGTGAAGAAGCAGTTTCAACAATTGTTGAATCAGGGATTCATCAGGCCCGATACATCGTAGTGTGGTTCACCCATCATCATGGTGCCAAAGAAAGACAAAAGCTAGATAATGTGCATTGACTATCGCTCCTTGAACAAAATCACCAACAAGAATATATATATCCTTTACCAAGGATTGATGACTTGTTAGATCAACTGCAACAAACTGAGTTCTTCACCAAAATGGATCTCAAATTAGGTTTCCATCAAGTAAGAATCAAAGTAGAAGATGCATAGAAGACAATATTCAAGATGAGACAATGTTTGTATGAGTGGTTTGTGATGTCTTTCAGTTTATGTAATGCACATGCGACTTTCATGAGATTGATGAATGATATGATACGTCCTTTTATTGACTCATTTGTAATAATGTACCTAAATGACATGCTAATCTTCAGTGATATTTGGCAAAATCATGTCTCACATGTGACACATGTATTAGAGACATTGAAGAAGAATCAATGGATTGCAAATTTGAAGAAACATGAGTTCAAGAAGGATTCCTTGATCTATCTTGGACACATTATCAATAGAGAAGAGTTGAGGGTGGAAATGAACAATATTGTAGCCATAGATGAATGGCCTATTCCCACCATCTTGAAAGAGGTCAATAGTTTTATGGGAGAAACTCAATACTCAAGGAAGTTCATCGCAAACTTTTCAGTAGTAGCAACATGATTACACACCATGACCACCAAGGGAAATAATTTTCATTGGAGAAAGACACAACAACATTCATTTAAATACCTAAAGAGAAATATCCGTAATGTTTCGGTCCTAGACACATCCAACTTACAATGGCCATTTGAATTGGAAATAGATGCAAGTGGCTATGCATTGGGGACAATGCTTATGGAAGGAGGAAGATCAATGTGTTACCATTCATATGGAGTGTACTTGACTACCCCACATATGATATAGATATCTTTGTTATTGTGCAAGCAGTAAAGAAGTGGAAGCATTATCTTCTAGAAAAAGAGACCATAATACACATCGATCATCAACCCCTTTAGTAGCTTCAAAGTCATTAAGATGCAACAAGTGAGGCATTATAGGTCATTGGGATTCTTGCAACAATTCAACCTAGTAATTAAGTACAAGACGTGAACTACCAATAATCTAGTACACATGCTCTCACAACCCACATTGAAAAAGATTGTAGCAATTGGTGTGATAATGCATCTTGGGCCTTTCACTCGCAATCCGGTCAATGAAGATTATCAATAAGATGAATATTTTAGAGGCATATACCAACAACTAAAGAAGAGACTATTCAATACCATGAAAGGAAACAAATATCACCTCCAAGATGGGATGCTATACAATCTGGACAAGCTTTGCATACCATATGATAGAAGGATTTGGTTAATGAGATAAGATCACACTTCCAAGATTGTTATGTGATGAAGATAGTGGAAAATAGTGGCGTGATGAAGATAGTGGCAAATTTGAAAAGGTATGTGTACTGTCCAAAGATGTAGGAGTAGGTGGAAAAATTTGTTAGGGCATGTGTTCTTTGCAACACTAGTAATTGGCACAATATAAATCTTTGGTTGTACATGTTGTTTCCAGTGCAAAGTAGATTTTGGAGAGCATATCCATGGACTTTGTTGGAGGTTTTCCCATTTCCTGGAGAGGCCATGACTACTTTACGTGGTAGACCACTTCAACTATGTGTGTGAGCTCATTCTATATAAGAAAATGATCATTGGATGAGAAGTAGTTAAGTTATTCTTAAATCATGTTTGGGTACATTTAAGGTTGTTGAGCTCCATCATATCAGATCAAGATAACAAATTATTGGGTAGATTTTGGACAATGCTTTAGGAGATAATGGATACAAAGATGAGGTATTCCCTGGAATTTTGTCCCCAAAGAGATGGACACATAGAAGTTGTCAACTGGACGTTGGCATAGCTAGTGAGAGGGTATAATAGAAAACATACAAAGACATGGAATGAACAATTGGTTTACATCCAACACTCATACAATCAAGCACTTCATTCTTTCACCAAAAAATCACCTTTTGAGACTTGCTTTGGCTATTTACCTTCCTCACCATTTGACGTTGTGTGTGGAAAGCAGAGGGATGAAGCAAAGTTGCAAGGATATGAGAATAATACAAACATATTTGCAGATGGGATCAAGTAGATACTTTTGAAGGTACAATAGCGGATTGACAGAAGCCAACAACAATCTAAATCTAGACATGACTAGCATTGAGAAAATCATAAGTTCTGCATTTGAGCCATGGAGCAATGACTCAGAAACTCATGCCCCTAAGATACAAAACTTTTGACATCATTGAGACGATGAATGAGAATCCCTTCAAGTTGAGACTTCCTCCCTACATGCAGATTATTTCAATGGTGAATGTGAAGTATATGAAGTTGATTGAGCCCTCCATGCTATATGAAGAATAGAACCATCGAGTTCTCCCCACTATCGAAGAATTTGCACCTCACGCTCTTAAGGAATTAAAGGAGGATACAATTCTACAAAGGAAGGAACATATAACTCATAGAGGATGACAAGAGATCTAGAAAATTATCCTCAAATCATAGACTTCAAGGAAAGAAAAGTAGTACGAGAGGAACCAAATTAAATGCAATTTCTCTCACTTGTCCTTGGAATCTTTTGGTGACCAAAAGCCTCTCAGTGGGGAGGTGTGATTAGAATTGGATCTGAAAAACAACATGATTGGCTATCGGCTCAAGTTCGACAAGGATTGGCAACATCAAGGTTCGAGGCTAAGGACAAGGTAGGAGACATGGTTGATGGCATGAAGGGACCCTTTCCATTTCAACCAGTATCCACACCTACATTAACATTGTGCTCTTAAAGTAAGCATGGGAAAATTTAAATAAGAAGAAAAAATGTGTGTATTAAACAAATAAGACATAAGAAACTATTCCTCAAAGTGATCATGGAGAAAGGACAAGAGACAAGAAGCCAATGTTGGACTTGGGGGAAGTGGAGGAGCTAGGGACTCTTGGAATTCTAGCTAACCCCCTAGCTAAGCCATTCTCTTATGTATTCATGCACCGCAAAGGAATATGGATTCTTTAGTTGAGATTGAGAGGAATTGTTGGCCAAGTTCCCATACAAAGACTTTGATTGTACTAAAGAACCAGAGGGTTCTATACCCTGCACATTTTCCAAGAAATAAATACACTGACCTAAGCCAATCGAATGTTGGTTTCCCATTTGGGTTTAGATGGTAAATACTGTGTTAAAGGTGTGATGAATGAATTTATGTGTTGTGTTAGATTATATATATTAATTATTGGTTGTTTTAATGTATTTTGATTACTATCTGAGTTCATCTTAATGGTGTGGAAATCCATTTCCATTTGTACTTCTATTGATTTCCTTCATGTTTTGATACTCCATCAACTATTGAAGAATACCAACAACTCTATTGTTAGTTTTTGTAGCTCGGAGGTACTTCTGTGTTGGTGGTGACCAACATGCAGAAGTGATGAGAAAATGTCTCTCTTAAGTGAATTTATAAAGTGAGTTTATAAAGTGTAGTTATGGTATTTTAATATTTAATGGGTAAAAGCGACTTTATGAAGTTTAGGTCATTTAAATTATTTAAGTGAACTCAACGGAAGATTAAGTCACAAACGTTAATCTCAATAGGGAAGATTTAATCTTGACCATCTCCCTTTGGAGATCTAGGGTTAGGGAAATTACTCTTTAATGAGTGAATAAAGGGAGTTTTTGAGGGAGATGGGGCACAATTTTCAAGGAGAGGTTGAGAGGAATGTGAAGACACACACTTTCCAATAGAGTTTGAGATGAAAGGAAAGAGAGGAACAACAAGGAGGATTGGTACACATCCCAAGGAGAGGATTGGCATGCATCCCAAGGAGAAGAAATCAACATTTAATACAGTCTGTACAACTGCTACAAAAAGACCGTACAACATTTATTGCTAGTCGTACAACAAGAGTAAGAGAACAAAAATCGAGGTAAGTTTTGGCATGATTTTCTAGGTGTTTTTTATTGTTGGAAAGTTCATACAACAAGGTATTATACCATACAACATATATGGGCACAAAAATCGATGCCATACTATTGGTTTTTCTACTGTACTAGTCTGCACTGACACAAAAAATGAGGCAAAAAAGATTGGCACATAAATCAAGGTGGTGTTGGGAAGATTTGTGAGACAAGTACAACCATATTTAATGCTGAAAAGATTGTTGTTGTAAACTGATATATATTTCCCACGATTTCAATAAAATAATTTGTCCTTGATTGGTTTTCCCTTCAAGGTTTTTCCAGGGGCATTGCCCATAAATTTTTGTGTCAAATGTGTGAATGAATGTTGTCTATTGTTCATTTATTTCAGTTGTTGATTTTTTGGATGCTTAGCCATTTGTATTTCTACTCATAGTTCCAATTTAATACATGATTTAACTTTCTTATTGGTGAATGACTATTGAAGGTTGAAATCTGATTTTTGACTAAGTGTTTGTCTAGTAAATTTCTACATGGTATCATAGCTTGGGCTTTGAGGTTCAGTGGACAAGGTTTGACACTTGTATAGCAATGATTTGCATGGGTTTTTTCTTTGAAGAAGAAGGGAAATAAAGGGTATTTGTTAGTTGGAAAATGATGCCTTCCATTCTTAGGTATGAGTATAGGTTGGAGGGGATCTCCAACTACCTACAGTGGAAGGTAAGGATTGCAGTTGTTCTCAGGGAAAACAAGTTGTGGGCGTTTGTGAGTACCACAGTGACAATGCCTTCGTCATATCCCATTTCCCTAGACCTCCATGATGTGAAGGAAGCAAGAGAACATAGGATAATCTTGGATGGAGTGAGAGACTACCTGATTCCACATTTGGCTGAGAAGCTAACAACTAAGGAGATGTGGGATGCATTGAAAAACTTGTAAGAGAAAAAGAATGAGAAAAAGAATATGGCCCTTAAGGACAAGCTCCACAACACTAGGATGACCAAGGGAGAGAGTGTGGCCTCCTATCTCACCAGGCTTAGACAGGTGAAGGATGAATTGGTATTTGTAAGGGAGATTATTCCAGACTTAGATTTGGTGCACATAGCCCTGAAGGGCTTCACCAAAGAGTGGGATGTTTTCGTGAAGTGTGTGGTGGGGAGAGAGAAGCTCCCAGATTGGAGCATACTATGGGATGACTTTACTCAAGAGGAGATCTAGGAGGGCTCTCAGAGTATTGAAGTACCTTCCTCACTATGAGGGAGTGTTATTTTTTGTAGCTCAGAGGCACTTCTGCATTGACAGTGCCCAACATGCATAAGTGATGAGAAAATGTCTCTCTTAAGTGACTTTATAAAGTGATTTTATAAAGTGCAGTTAGGGTCTTTTAATATTTAATGGGTAAAAGTGACTTTATGAAGTTTGGGTCACTTAAGTGACTCAAGTGAATTCAATGGAATGTTAAGTCACGACGGTTGATATCAAGAGGGAAAGATATAATATTGACCGTCTATCTCTTTGGAGATTAGGGTTAGGGCGATTACTCATTAATGAGTGAATAAAGGAAACATTTGAGGGAGACATGGCACACTTTTCAAGGAGAGGAATGTGAAGAGACACACTTTCCAATAGATTTTGAGATGAAAGGAAAAAGGGGAGCAATAAGGAGGATTGGCATGCATCCCAAGGAGAGGATTGGCATGCATCCTAAGGAGAAGAACTCAACATTTAATACAGTCTGTACAACTTCTATAGGGAGGCCGTACAACATTTATTGTTGGTCGTACAACAAGAGTAAGAGCACATAAATCGAACAAGTTTTGACACAATTTTCTAGGTGTTTTTATTACTGGAAAGTATGTACAACATGGTACTATACCGTACAACAGATATGGGCATAGAAATCGAGGCCATACTACTGGTTTTTCTACTGTACCAGTCCATACAGGCACAAAAAATGAGACAACAAATCTTGGCACATAAATCGAGGTGGTGTTGGGAAGATTTGTGAGATAAGTACAACCATATTTAATGCTAAAAATATTGTTGTTGTAAACTCAAATATATTTTCTATGAGCTCAATAAAAGAATCTCTCCTTGAATGGATTTCCCTTCGGGGTTTTATCAGGGGCATTGCCCATAAATTTTTGTGTCAAATGTGTGAATGAATGTTGTGTACCATTCATTTATTTCCGCTACTGATTTTCTGGATGCTTAGCCATCTATGTTTCTTCTCATAATTCTTATTTAATGTATGAGTTAACTTGCTTATTGGTGAATGACTATTGAAGGTTGAAATATGATTTTTGACCAAGTGTTTGTCTAGTAAATTTATACTTCTATAATATTCATCGCTTTATTTACTTTAGTACTGGAGATATATGGCTGCCATTACTTGGTTGTTGCACTTTCATAGTTAATTACTAATTCTATCCAGCAAAAATCTGTGATGGTTGAAGCCATACAATAGCACAAGCTTTGTACCCACAACCTTACACAATGTAGGCTTCTTCCCCATGCCATACACAGCGATTGAAGGTAAGTTGGAGGTTGTACGTGGGTCGTACAGGTTGTACGTCACCTGGTAGAATGTGTCTATTTTCAGGAGGTCGTTCCACTGGTGTTAGGGAATTTGAATTATTATTTGGATGATTTTTGAGTGGGGGAAAATGCTATGAATTGTCAATGTAACCCATAATTCATGGAATCGATCCTTCCTCCCATTGCATTGGCCATGTGGTGAATTGATTTGGTTCATATTTTTTTGGCATGTAGTGGATTGTTTTACTGCCACATTCCATTGCAACCATTTCCTTTGGGGTTTTGATGAATGGTGTTAAGTTGAATAGGAGTTTATTATAAACAAAATGTACTTGGTATGAGACATGCCATTTTATTGTTTGTTATTGTGTGCTATATAATATTTAGTGACAAACACTTAATTTATGTCATTAAAGTGACTTTGAACAATATAAACATATAGGTGAGCATTGCTTTAATGAGGAAATTTATAGAGTGAACACATTTATTGTTGATGGACATTTCCTTAGAAGTGTAAAATTTGTTGTCCTATCAATCACACATTCCATTGATAGATACATTTTAGATATTGAACATGCACACTACATGGCCATTGCCAAGTCTTATTGGGTGAGACATCCTTATTGAATCCGAGCATAAGTTTAAAGCAGTTTCAAAGTTTTTTTTGAAAATTAAGGCGATGTTGTTTAGGCCCCAATTTTCTTCCAATTAAGAGGAAACCAAGGGATATGAGGATCCCCAAAAAAAAATTCTAAGAGACATAGAGTTCATTCCCTAACTAATGGCCTTTCAATCAAGATTACAAAAAAACATTGAGATAGGTGATGTTGAAGGTGATGATTGGTTCTAGAGGAGAATTACACATATCAGAAAAGATAAGGTCACCACAAGAGGAATTGTGATGAAGATAGGCTCACTTTGCAATAGGTATACCCTTAGTTTCTCCAAAGGTGATGAAACTCTACAGGTGCCCTCAACAATAGATTAGATGGAGAAGAAAATTGCTAACATGAAACAATTTATCTAGTCAACCTCTACTTCTGACAATGAAAAGTAGTCTTCAAAATTTTTAAAAACTATTGACTGAACTTCTATCACAATTTTTTGCACTTTTTACAGTATATATATTTTTTCCCGTAGATGTATCTCTTCTTCTTAAACTCACTATGGTGGCTAGGATCGCGCTCATGTGCCAAGGTTGGATAAGTGCTAGGCATGTATAGGAATATTATTAAAGATACTTTGGAATTAAATTGTGCCATTCAAATGTCTATTAGAGGGGAGAGAGAGAGAGAGCATAGAATCTAATCTGAAATATGCTTCTAATAAGCATGAAGAGTGGTTTTGTTTCACAGAGCTCAAGAATAAGACCTATATCCCTAATTAGATAAGATCTATCCTTTAGGTATTGCTTAACTACATAGAGAATATGCTATTAATATTAGACTTTACTCTTATCAATCACTGAGGTTTGAATGTCTCTAGTAAGTCTAATGAAAATTCATATATATAGTTGATGGTATAAACATGATTTTATTACAAAAACTAAAGAATACTAGTGATAAAAATTTAGTGTAAATAGGCAACTTGTGTGTAATCGTGTTAAACAAAAATTTGTCTACATCTAAATGTGACAATCTTGTGGCATGTAATGAATTTAGAATGTAAATTTAAGGATAGAAGTTAATTTTAGATGCATGAATATTAATTGTGAAGGATTCATGAAAAATAAATCAAAGATCAAAATCACATGGAAGCACTAGCATTTTAAAAATTTTAATAGTGTGTAATTTAGAACATGTGTGCTTCTAATGATGATTATGAACAAAATGTCTATATATTAAACCTTCATATTAAAATATGATGGTATAAATGTTTGTTTATGTATCATTCATGTTTTTTCCACTTGGTGCCATTTACATTTGGAATAAATGTAGTGTTCCTCTGCATGTTCCTAAGATGTCCAAAAATCATCTTACTAAGAAACATTAATTCACATTCCACGTAGATGCTCGTGCTCTCAAGCGTACACCATTTGATCAAAAGGTGCTATATTTGTTGTGTTAGGTATTTTTTTTTGTTGGGTATTGTTCTCCTATTTATCTCGGTTATTGGTAAATTAATCTTCCAGCTTACCTTTTCAATGAAAAATCTTATGCAAGTGACGGAGAAAGAGAATTTACATAAGAGATTCAAAGAGGACTATGAGATTGCGAGGAAGGCTAGTGGATTTATTAAAAATTTCAATGTCCTAGATTGCACTTGTTTCCATTGCGAAAATTGTAATGGTCAAAGTTGAATATACTCCAGATTTGTTTCCATGTAGAATACATTTATGGATGTGTTTGGTGGGTTGCATTAGTAATCAAGACCACGTGTCTAGAATTGTTTAGTGAGCTGCCCCTACTACTAAAATCTTATCATGACATAGATTGTTCAATGGCTATGTCTTTAATAACCATCAATATCATATTCTCCACTATTACTCAAAATTAGATCCCCTGCACTCTTATGGATACCACCAACAATCTACCATCAATTTTGTTGCTAGGAAAGTGCTTCTTCCTAATTGAGCACTACCAACCACGTAGCACTTTCCGTGGTTGTTATCTTATCATGCAAGTTATTGGATTGCCTAAAAAGCTTCTTAACCTTCAAAATATATAGAGACATGTTTGATAAATGCAATGAGAAGACCGTATTTATGTATTTTCCTCAAATCATGAGGCTTCTAACAAGGTCGAGGCCATTTCCATTTCATTAGGCCTAATTGTGGCCACAAATCCTCATCTCCTCCAATTCACTAGGATGGAGGAATACTCTTCCCTATGGAGGATCATAACATCCAGTTTGTTTTGGATGATAACTCATGAGCAAACACCTCAATTGTATCATTAGTGTTTTAGACAACCACAACTTAGCTTATGATATTTTTGGAAAGAAATTGGAATTTTGAAATAAACGTCTACTCACAAAGTAAGATTTCCTTGTTGGTATGAATAGAAATTTTCTTTTGTTCTCAAGGCTACAATCCATGGTGTACATAGTTCAACGATTACACTACTAGAATGAGTATGAAATAAAGTTTTAAAGTGTCTACGATCTCTAATTAAGATGATCTTATAGAGAAATATGAGAAATATGGTTGTGCCATTAATCATCTCCATGCACTTTTAAGGACCAAGCTACTTACATATAAAAGAAATTACATCATTGTCATATGCAATCAAATGATATGTTCATGCATGACCAATCAATTATTGATCTTTTTTATTGATGTTGATTTTGATGTCAATATTTAAAGCATTTCCAAAATAGAATATATTTTTCATCTCTCTTTTATACTTTTTAGTACTTATATGAACTTCTACCTATGTGATTTCTCCAAAAGAAACCAATACTAATTGTTGTATGAATAGCAACCATTTTTATTGGGTTGAATATGCCTCTCTTTATTCCATGTGTTAACATCTTGAAACCAAATACATGCTTCCAATGTTTTTAGATAATCATTGTCTCCAATGTTGACCATTGACGAGGACAATATTATTGTTCTAATGATAGTGAAAAGTTCAATCATTTTCTAAATATCTCTATTTTCATTCATATTTTTCGTGGGCACTTGTTGTTATCTCTATTACTAAAAATGGTTGCTATTATTCATTTTCTACTTGGGCATTTTTTGTTATCATTGCTTGGGAAAAAGCATGACCACATTGCAAGTGGTATAATTTTCATGAATTTATTATTCATCATTTCTTACAGATTTTATGATACTAATGAGCCCTTATGTTCAAAATTTTAGTCCCCCAAGTTTTATAATGTGTTCTGGCTATATGGATTCCTTTACCATAATGAGGAGAACAACAACCTCTTCAAATTCCACAGATGGTCAATCTTTATGGTGGACCCACATGTAAACATAGAGCCCGTCCTAGGAGTCCATTTACCATTTGTGTTTCAGCTTAAAACCTTTCAATATACAAGTGGTATTTATTTATGATTAATTAGTTTATGACAATTCTCAAGTTTATTAGTTTATGGTAGCTTCTAAGTTTATGGTTCATTAGTTTATTTATGAATAATTAAAGATTGTATGGATTCTCTTACACAATGAGGAGAATAACAACCTCTTCAAATTCCACATATGGTCAATCTTTATGGTGGACCACATGTAAACATAGAGCTCGTCCTAGGAGTCCATTTACCATTTGTGTCTTGTCTTTAAACATTTAAATATACAAGAGGTCTTTATTTATGATTAATAAATTTATGACAATTTTCAAGTTTATTAGTTTATGGTAGTTTCCAAATTTATTGTTCATTGGTTTATTTATGAATAATTAAAGATTGTAGGATTATTTTTACCCTAGAATTTGTTATATTTAGCATGCAATATATTTTACATGGAAAGATTAAACATTTATGAAGTTTATTATCGAAAAGAGAAATGGCGTGCATAATTGCAAATTAGAAGATTGTATGATTATTTTTGTCCCTAGAATTTGTTTTACTTCTAAGTCTAAAATATCTTTCTCAAGTGGTGGACCCACATGTAGACTTAGAGCCCCTAAGAGAAGTCCATTTACCATTTTCCTCTTGGATTAAACCTTTCAATCTACAAGTTACTTTTACTTTGGCTTAAAACCTTTCAATATACATATGCATGCTCAAAACATATGTCAAAATATTTCGTAAAAAAACTTGCATGTCCATCATCAAAGACACAAAAAAAACTCATTGATCACAAATTGTGAGTCATGAATTATATTTAGACATCTACTCTATCCAAAAAGCATACTCTCTTGAAACTAGTATCTTCCTCATATACACTTTTCACAAACCTTCCTAGAAAAATGATAAAACTAAAGGAAACATGCACTATGCCTTAAGAATAACCAACCCCTTTCCTTCACATTATTTGTTCTTTGATTAGTTATTAATGTTTAAAATATTTAATGTAAATGTTATTTGTTATGTGATTAGTTATTACTGTTCTAATGATTCTAGTTTCTATTTCTATTTCTCCATGTTATGAGACTATCCAAAACTCTCTTCATTCATTATTTTATTGTTGAAATATTTAATATCATTATTTAAATATATCTTATTTGTGCATGATGAAATCATATGTAGAACATTAAAGGAAAATATGTCATAGCGGAAAAACTAAGCGATGAAAACATTGATGTTTACCATGTTGTTGAATTAGTGTCAAATTATAGTATTTAAAATATTGACTCATTGAGTGCATTCGATTTCATTATTTCAATAATGATATACACTTCTAGAATATAATTGTAGTAACAAAATTCTTGTATTTATGCATATTTTTTTGTTTTTGATAGTGTTCAATATTGCAGAAAGGATGTAAAATTTAGGAAGGTGTTAAAGTGAAAGTGTTAGATTCATATGATGGTGATGTTTCCGATGTTGGATGAATTCACTCACTTTCTATAATCCATGAAGTGACACATAGTCCTCAAGATGCTAACATCAATATTATTAACATCACAAGTTACACCTCCCTTCCATATGAAGAAAAAACTAGATGGATGTAAATGTTTAAAAGAGAAGGAATGAACTTCACTTAATGGTCTTTGAAATATTTAGAAAAGTCGATATAGATGATTTGTAACACCCTATTTCCCCCAGTTTGTAAAAATAACTGGACTAGCCAAGAACTGTGGCAAACTCAGAAATGTGAATATGTGATGTGAATGGACCTTGTGGAAAAGGTCGATGAAAGTGAATAATATTATGAATTTATATTACAGGACTGCTGAGAGGGGATATGCTGAAAGAGAGACCACGATGGTTGTAGAGAGGTGGTGGAAGGCACCTGGAAAGGTGGCGTTAACTTCCACCGAAAATCAATACCGTATTTGGACTTCACTAGCCCGGAGAACCAAAAGCGGCTCGTTGGCCCCGAATTTAATGTCTCGCAGGCTAGTAGGTAGAAGGCTCCTCAGGAATTAATGAGGGATGGGGAGGTGAACCGCCCATCCGTAAGAGCCATCAGACTTGACCAGCGCGAGGGAAATCGCGCCACACGCAACCTCGCAAGAGGATAAGCTGTGGGGGAGAAGCGATTGGGGGCAGACGCAAGGGGAGGAAGAGAACTCTGGCTATATGCAGAGTGGGTGATAGCAGAGAGGAAGGAGAGTAACCTTCGCTCCTGGTCACTGGCAAACAGAGACGCAGTCTCACAGCATCGTGGTCTCAGCTCGAGGGTGGCTAGTCGTAAATCCGCTGGGAGTCATTGAGCCTACGGTTGGGTGGAAACGAGCACCCCTCTCAGCAATTGCATAACCCCTGGTGTTACTTTCTGATAAGTGTTTTGCCTTTGACATCTTGAAACATATGTATGCTGACATTTATGATCATAAGCTGTGAAATCATGAATGACTTCATTATAAGAATGTCTGTATGGTGTCTTGATCAGTACTGGTAGTTGTATGTTTATATGGAAAGACTACGTGTGGCTTATACTCTCTTAAATTGTTTTTTATATGCAAATTGATCTAATTTAGACTTCACGCCTGGTTCTTGGTAGAGAGATACCCTTATCTGCCTTAGATAGTACCCTGGGTAAACCTACCCATAGAGATACCCTACTTGAAAACATCATCAAGAACTTGGAAGGAGGACGTGAAGGCGCAAAGCCTTAAGAAATCCCTGATAAGGATCAAATCGACGGACGAGATCCCGTCGGGAGATCTTTGGTCACTCACGACCGTCAGATAAGAAGAAGAAGCTGGAAAGATAAGTACCTTAACCTTGATAGGTGTTAATAGACGGATGAGATTCCGTCGGGAAATTTGTGGTCACTCATGACCGCTAGATTTGGTAGGAGAAAGTAGGATGTTAAGTGCCATACCCCTGTGACCTTCTGTGTCTCCATGGGTAGCGAAGAGATTGAGATCGTAGATCCCCAAGGTCCATGAGAACATTTGGGCCGTTGAATTTTCCCCGTGCGGGAAGTCGTGGGAGAATGCACAAGTTAGGAAACTGTCTGAACCGTCAGATCTCGGCTGGAAAACCCGACAGCCATTGGATTTGTCAGGAGATACCCGAGGGTTAAACCCCCAGTGAATAAGGGCGAAAGCCCCGAAATGGATTTGGGTCATCCGATTAAAGGAGGCCACGTGTCGTAAGATTTCCCATTTTGGGAAATCGAGAGTCAAGAACTCGGGAGTTCTGGTGATGAGAGATCGCGAATTTCCATTGTGGAAACCCCGAGATAAGATCTGGACCATCTGATTTAAGGAGGCCACGTGTCGTGAGATTTTCCAGTTCGGGAAATCGGGAATCGCTAACTCAAGAGTTATGGTGATGAGAGATCGGGACTTTCCATGGTGGAAACCCTGAGACAGATCTAGACCGTCCGATTTGAGGGGGCCACGTGTCGTGAGATTTCCCATTTCGAGAAATCGGGAATCGCGAACTCAGGAGTCCTGGTGACGCCTGGTGACGAGAGATCGGGACTTTCCATGGTGAAAACCCCGAGACAGATCTGGACCATCCGATTTAAGGAGGCTACGTGTCGAGAGATTAACAGCATCGAAAAACTGGGGATCGAGAATTCAGGAGTCTCGTGGTCGAGAGTTCGGACTCCCGTGATGATAAATCATGATGAACGAACGAGATTCTTTCGGAGGATCTCAGGGTCTATAATGACCATCAGATGTGGGGAAGAGATGTCAACTTTAATTTGAGGTGTGAGTGCGCCTTAGGGTAAGTGGCGAGCAGATCTGGATGACCAAAGTCCACCCGCTCAGATCTACGACTGAGGCTTCATTCCGGAGCCCCCTTGCCATTCTGCCTTTAATGGGGGGGGGTCCAGAATGGTGTGGCGTGTGAAGTGGGACCCGTCTCCTGTCACACCACCCACCGTGTTGTGTTTCCCCTCTCGCCACCAGTACTCCACTCAACTGCGCGACATGGTCGTTCCTATTGGCCAGTTGCTAACCCTGTCGGGGTTCGGCGGTTGCAGAGTCGAACAATTCGACATCATTGTAGCGTCGAGGCGCGAAATACAAAGAGGCACCACGAACTATTTGACCTGTGATCATGACCCGCAATCACATGGGAGCAGAGAGAGAGAAAGAGCTAGCTTGCGTTAGGCCTCCGTAGGTAATTCGGGGGCTCTGATTTGGCAGAAACCAACGAAAATTTGATTATGGTAGTGGGTGTGTGACATGATTTTCATGTACTTGTCCAGTTGGAGACTACAAAGCTTGACGTTGTTGAGTGTATGGAGGCAACTTTTATCATGTACTGTTGGATAATTTGGAATGTAGTACTTGACTTACCATAAAATTATTTATAGTGTTATTAATTAATTGGAGTTTACATGTTCATATAAATTTAATCTATTTCCATTGATTCAGATGTGTGACACTTGGTTGATTTGATGTTTAGTATTGTTTAATGTGATGATGATGATGATGGTTAACGTCCATTGAGATCAAATTTGGTCTGTTGAACCTTAAGAAAGGTAAGGAATTACTTGGTTTTCTTTAGAATTCTATTTCTATGCTTGCATAACTTTAAGAGAAACATTTCTAAGTTACCATAGTTTTAATGAGTTAAGAGGTTAGGAAGGTCGACATTGTAACTAATATATTGAAATTGTGATCTAATGTGGGTGTACATGTGACATTCTAAGAGAAATTTCTTTTCATATTCAACCCTATTAGTGTCGCTAAGATGACAAATTCTTTTGATCCATGACAATTTAAGAATTGTTCAATGCCATGTTTCACTATGGAGCGCATGAGAGTTTGTTCTAATTTTAGCAATGTTGATTTTCTTCATTACGCTAGTCAAAACAAAGATATACTTTTGATCTTCTAGATTAGGATTGATCACCTCCTTGTAGTATCTTAATTTTATTTTATCCTCTAATTATTTATTGTGCCACAATTTCTTCTTAAATTAGATGTAATAATATTTTTAATATTATCATTATTCTGCAGAGTTACCACTTCCTTAATTCACCAATGATTTAGAGAAGACTTAGCATTTTTATGCCAACCCTACTTGAGCCACAAGTGGTTTTGACTCAATTTTGAAGCAATCTTAGGGAGCCTCTTGTCTTCCATGTTGTTTATATTGTTCTTGTACATTAGGTAACTAGTCATAGCCATGATCTCAATGGGGGGAGACTCACTTCTACGATGAGGCTAGGATAGGGTGTATTTCCTTTAATTTTGAGATTGTAAGTTATAAAACACTTTTGGATTTGCTCTATATTTCTATGTGATTCTCTAGAGATGTTGCAACCCAAAATTCACAACCATACAATATAACAGGAGTGATGAGAGTCTCAAAGAGAAGTTTCTTTTTATCCTATAGCCAAAAGATACGCTAATTTACAATTGTTTTCAAGTCCATAATAAGGTTTCCACCCTCCATTATCATTTTCTCTAAGCTATAGTTCTAGTTAAGCTTGTGATGAAGATCAATTTTGAGATTTTGTATGAAGTCACTTGCTTCAAGTTGTTGTTTTCAAACACAAAATTAGCGTAAGTGATTTTTTTGGATTTAATTATCACAACCTTCATTTTGTCATTGTTAAAAATCATACTTGTACTAGAGAAAATATCCTTGAGAATTTTTAGTTTCTTGTCAAGATCATAGGGACTCCTTTCCATAAGAAAATATCAACTGCATAAAGAAGGATGATGCTTATACCAACTAGAGTCAGGCCAACACAACCTGCTTCTTCCTAACAACTCTCTAACTTTCCAATGCATATGTCAAAAAAGGTAGGGGATAGTGGACAACCTAGCTTAAATCCTATATTACAATTAATTTCTTCCCACCAACCCTCGATGTTCCTAAACTTAGCAATAACGTTCTTGTACAACCTTATCACAATAGCTCTCAACTCGAAAGAAACTTTAAACTCTTCTAATCTATTTCAAAGGTTAGTTATGTATAGTATTGTTTAATGCAATTTTATTCATTGTATGACATTTTCATTTATTGTTTGAGTATATAATTTTATATATTTGTTTCATTGATATTGGATCAACATCAATATTGTACAATCACACAATTATACAAATTCATGGCATTTTTAAATTATTCACATCATATAAATTGATATTCAATAATAATGAGTAAAAAAATAAAAGGAATATAAAACTACTAAACTAGTAATAAATATAATGAATATGAAACTACTAAACCAAGGATACATATAATGATGATGCAATTACTAAATTAATAATAAATGTATTAAACATGAAACGACTAAATTATTAACAAAACATATAACAATAACAATAATTATTTTTCATGAAATACATATCCCTAGGAAAACCATCGGGTAGATCCCCTCATTCTAAGGATGCTACCAAGGGTAAACTGGATCTCGCAGAAGCTCGAGGCTTTGTTAACATAGGGTTCAATGATAATATTAAAAAATCTGCATAATAATAATAATATTAAAAATAATCGATGGATGAGGTTGGGAGTGAAAATCCTAGAGGTATGAAGAGTAATGACGATCTCAGTTTTGATAAGTCCAATGGAATGGCAGTTTTTAATGTTGATAAAGACACCTTGGAGATGGAGCCTCATCTTTTTTGGGTCTTACACCAAATTTTCTCCTCTGTTACAATCAAGAAAGGGTGGATCCGAGGATGGATTTAAGTTTTACAATATCCCCAAGTTTTGAAGGAGGATTCATTTTGTGTTGTTATATCTGAAGGCATTGAGTGGGGTTTCAACTTGTTCTTGTGTTAGGGCTCCAAAGCATCTAATTTTTGGTCCTCCCAAGCATTATAATTTGGAATGATCTCCTCCTAATTATATGGGTAGTTCATATTTAGGAAGGCCTAGAAAACACCGAAAATGTGTAAAGAAAAAGGGTGAGGATGCCCAACTTAATGAAGTTTTTTCCATGGTTGATGTTGGGGGAAAAGACAATTAATGATTGGTTTGAATATTTGTTGGTTTCATTCCTCGGTTACAATCCAATGTTGTGTATTTTTTCAAGGGATTAGTTAGCAATGACATTTCACTCAACTCAAGACTTTGAGACGATTTTGGATTCTTGATAAAAGTTGAGCGTGATCCAATTACCATTGAAATGATGTAATCCCTCATTCAATGCAAACTTTGAGAAGGTGGAGTTTATTCCTTTGTGGGTAAAAATTCTGAGCCTTCCAATTTATTTCTAGTCAGTTGATGTTCTATGTGCAATCAACAACTCTATTGGTCATTTCTGTGAAGTGGATATGTCATTCAAGGAATTGGGAGTGATGACATCGATGGCCATAATTATGATGGGAGTGGTTATAAAGGACGAGTTGTCATATTGTATTCATCTTAAAAAAAAGAAAACCTAGAGGTGGTTCAAACTTTGGATTATGAAGGGGTCCCATTTCAATATACTTGTTGTCATGAGCACAATCACCTTGTTGTGGAGAGTCGTCTAATATATTGGATGAAATATTCAAGTCATCAAGAACCTAAAGTCGATCCTTTGTTTGGGAATATTTGAGAGAATCCTTCTTTGGATTCTCGAGAGAAGGTCAAGTTGATATCCTATGTGGTGGTGGAAGGAACTAGAAAGGGTGTTATCAAGGAGGAGTTTCTCACATCAAATATCAGTTGGAATGTGCTCCATCAATTAACGAAAATTGGGATCATGTTATTCCTTTGGCACCATTACAAGCTTTGGAACTCTTGGAGGATCAAATATAATTTATGGTAAGGAGTCTAAGTCTTTGGATCACATCAATTTATGATCATGCATTAAAATTTGGAAATTGGGATGCTTTGATGATTTTGAAAAATGGGTGGGGAAGGTATATTTATTAAAGATTTTGTCTAGGATTAGGGGCACTCACTTGTCAAATTTTGTCAAAATTTCATAGGTTTTGAGTAGATCGGTGAGGGGAACCTCTTACTCGATAAACATTGTATATCTAAGTGATGACAAATATCCTTTTGGTCTTATTTATAGGGAAGATAAGGAGGATGGTTTGAAGCATAACTTTTGATATTGAAATAAAGGATGTTCAGTGTTTTCAAGAAGTATAGAGGGGGGCCTAGGGTTTCTAGAAAACAAGTGTTCAAAGGGTTTACATCAAAGCAAAAAATCATTTGGTTAGAAACAATCTTGTAATGAGATTATTTCTAGGGAAAAAATGTCTTTGAAAGGGATCCTTAGAGCATCAAATACCCCTGCAAAGGGTTCTAAATGTTCTTATTATCCCTAAATTGTAGAGATTTTTACAATTAATCAAAAAAACTGGCACTTGAGAGGGTGGTTTATGTTCATAACCCTAACACATACTTCTTTAAGAAATTGTGTCTGAATGAAGAAAAAATGTGTTTGGCATGGAGAAACGCCTATGGGCCTGATATTTTGCATATATAGATGATAGGGGAAAGTTAGGGGGTATTATATCAAGGTGGACAAAGAGATCCCTTGAATTCTATTATATTTGGTCTTTCTCTTCAGGTTTGGGGCTTACATTGTTCTCATAATGATTGGAGAAATAATTCTCAGTGCTCAACATTTATGGTTTATATGTTGATAGAGTTAAGTATTAGGACAAGTTTTTTAATCGAGATTGGTTAAACAAGGGTTTATATATTATTTGGAGTGATCTAAAGTTTTCCTTTGGTGTTTCAAATATTTTTGGGCCATCTACACAACATGAAAGTTGCTTGGGGTATTTTTTGAGAAAGTTAGAAGACATCGATTTTATTGACATTGAACCTGCAAAGCTCTCCCCTACATGGTGGAATAACCAAACTAGAGCTAAAAGGATTTCCAAAATATTAGATGGGTTCCTTATTACAGAGCATTGGTTGGTGTTGGGTATTTGTTATATTCTTTGCACGAGTAGTAGTGTCTGAGCATATGTGTTGGACGCACAGGGGGGTTAGAGGGGGTGCAGGGGGGCGGAGCCCCCTGTGCGGGGGTCCAAGGGCAGCGCCCCCCAAATTTTTTTTCTACCTCAGGAAATGTGACACCTACCTCGGGAAACATGTCATGTATTTAGGTGGTTTTTTCGACACATGGTTTTTTGCCGATGGCTTTCTATTTTCAGTTTAAGGAATTAGGGTTTTGGACTAATCCAGGTCATTGGGTTAGGGTTTTGGATGTCGTTGGCTCCTATATGTATATTGTATTGTAAACAATGTAACACAATGAATGCATATAATATATGTTGGTTTTCCCAGTTTGGGTTTCCAGGGGAAAAATCTCTGTGTAATGTTTTTATTTGCCATTGTATCTTTTATGTTTTTTTTTGAATATCTATTTATAGTAGACATTGTACAAGGTTAGTATTTACATTTGGTATCAGAGCTTTATTGGATTCAGGGGGATGCCTTTGTGGTCAAGGGTTTGGCTCGGGACTGTGATAAGCCTTGTTACAATGGGAGATCTACAGTATTGTTTTTCATGTGAAAAGAAATGGCAAGCAATTCAAAGATGGAGATCGAGAAGTTTAATGGGAAAATCTTTGAGTTGTGGAAGCTCAAGATGGAAGATCGTTTGGTGGACAAAGATTAGTGGATTGTGGTAGATCCAGGGACTGCAACTACATGAACTTCTGCAGATGATTGGAAAAAGACAGATCAGAAGGCAAAGAGCAAAATCTGATTATGCCTCTCCAATTCAGTATTACTGAATGTGTCAGAGGAATCTACAGCCAAGGATTTATGGGAAAAGTTGGGGAAGTTGTATCAGTCTAAGTCCCTAGTAAATAAACTATTCCTAAGAAAGAAATTGTATAACTTGAGGATGAGAGATGGAGACTCGGTGGCAGAGCATTTGAACGCCTTCAATATTGTGGTAAGTCAGTTAGTATCTATTGAGATTAAAATTTCAGATGAAGATAAATGTATCAGTTTGTTGTGTTCTTTACCAGACTCGTGGGATAGTCTAGTTGTGGCCATAGGTAGTAATACAACTTCTTTGAAGTTTGAAGAAGTGGTCTCATCCTTGTTGTCGGAGGAGATGAGATGAAAGAATATGGAAGGACATATCACAGACGCATTATTTGCAAGAGGTCGTTCCCAAGAAAGAAATAGATCTAATTTCTCAAGTGGGAGATCTAAGTCTAAGGGTAGACCTAAATCTCCTAGAAAGTTTGTAAGGGTATGTTGGAGGTGTGGAAAAGAAGGGAACTACAAGAAGCAGTGTAGATCCAAAGTTGAGAAAAAGAAGGGATCTGAAGAATCTTCTCCTATAGAAGAAAAGACCTCCAAGGAAGAAGGAGGGGATGTGTACTTGGCCTCTTCAAGCACACATGTAGATCATGAGGCATGGTTGATTGACTCTGGTGCATCCTTTCATATGATTCCCCGCAGGGAGTGGTTCTGTGAATATGAAAATTATGATGGAGGTAATGTTTTCTTAGGTAATGATTCGACAACCAAAATCATAGGAAGAGGAAGGGTCAAGTTGAGACTCATAGATGGAAGGATTATAACATTGCCTGGTGTTCTACACATCCCAGGTATGGCCAGAAATTTGATTTATGTAAGCAAAATGGAAGATGCAAGGGTAAAAACAATTTTTGAAAAGGGAACTTGCAGGATGGTTCGAGGAGAAATGGTGTTGATGAAGGGAGTTCAGTTTGGAACTCTGTATAAGATGCTAGGAAGCACTATTAGTGATGGGTGTAATAGCTCCATTGTTCTTGATATTGGAGTTGAAGAAGAAAGAACTCCTACAGTCTCTAGAGAAAAGGTTATGTTGTGGCATCAAAGACTGGGGCATATCAGAGAGAAGGGTCTTTGACTACTACACAGTAAAGGTATGGTTGAAGGTATGTCTAACTGCTCTCTGGATTTTGATGTTTGTGAACATTGTCTATATGGGAAGCAGAATCGGGTAAGATTCCCCTCTGGTGCAACGAGGGCAGAAGGAATTTTACAAGTAGTTCACAGTGATGTTTTTGGACCTGTGTTAGTCCCATCATTGGGAAAATATGTGTACTATGTCTCATTTATAGATGACTTCTCGAGGAAAAATTGGATATATTTCCTTGGGAAGAAATTTGAAGTCTTTGACAAGTTTAAAGAGTTTAAGGCTCTTGTTGAGAATTAAACAGAGAAAATAATTAAGGTGTTAAGAACAGATAATGGCAGAGAGTTCTGCGGGAATGAATTTGAAGAATTTTGTAAGAAGTACGGTATAGCAAGGAAGAAGATTACTCCATATACACCTCAGCAGAATGGAGTTGCGGAAAGTATGAACATGACGCTGATGGAAAAATCAAGGTGCATGCTTAGTGGTGTTGGGTTATGACAAGAATTCTGGGTAGATGCAGTGGGTACTGCATGTTATCTGGTCAACAAATCACCCTCATCAGCGTTAGGTGACAAGACTCCACAAGAGGTATGGACTGGTAAGGAATCGTCTCTCACACATCTTAAGGTATTTGGCTGTGATGCATATGTTCATGTTCCAAAGGAAAACAGGAGTAAGCTGGATAAGAAGGCTGAAAAATGTATCTTTATTGGATATAAAGATGGTCTCGAAGGTTATTGTTAATGTTTATGCTATTATTATAGTTCTTTGCATTTCATAAAGATAAGAGCATAATAAGCACAAGATCACTGAGAAATACACATCCACAATAGACACAGCATTTATCCTGGGAAACCCTCTAGGGGAAGAAAACCCAGCAAAA
>ML778436.1:633467-654666 GCA_009831015.1 Picea engelmannii | reverse complement strand
TTCGGCAATTTGACAAATTCGGCAATAATCCTGTCAAATAGAATAGAATTGCCAACCTAGTGACAGTTAGCTAAATTTAGCCCTGTCAAAGAATGATGAAGACCATATGCAAGAAAGATTCCAGTACAATAAATGGCGGAATCGAAGATCTGCTTAGTATGAGCAGGTGGTGCCTGCATTAATAATGGTAAAACTGATTCATATTCAATCAGGTATAATTTTTCACCTTTTTAATGTATACATGCTAAATTCCTATAGGGAAAAAGCAGAATGTTGGGAGTCTCTATTAGGTCTAGAAGGAATGGGGTATGCAAAAAATTGAATAATAGTTGGAGACTTTAACACCACAATTCATATAAAAGAAAAAAGAGGGGGATCTATAGTTTGAGATCCATTTAGGGAAAAACTGGAGGATCTATAAAAAGCTCTCCAGAGAGATATCTGGAAAATACTTTTACAAAAAATAAAAGACAAAATGGAAGGATGGGGTACTTTCTGGTTGAATCTAGCAAGGCATTTGGTGCTAGTTAAATCTGTTTTGTCATCCTTGCCCATTTTTCAATTTTCTTCTCTTCTTGCACCCATGTCATTTAAAAAAGCGCTAGCTCAAGCCATTAGACAATTTTTGTGGCAAGGAGGAAAATCAGATACAAAATGATTTCATTTAGCAAATTGGACCATGGTAAGTTATCCAAAAGATCATGGAGGTCTAGGAGTTCGAGATCCTGAAATTGTGAATCTTGCTTTGGGTGAAAAAGTTCTTTGGAGGTTGGTATCAGGGAAAAATGAATGGTGGAAAAAATAGTTGATAAGGAAGTACATGGCTGGAAAATGAAAGATATGTCTAGATTCCCCCCATCCCAATCAAAGGGTTCTCCAATTTGGAAGCTCCTCAAAACTTCATTTCCTCTTATTCAATATTCTCTGCATTGGGTACCAGGAAATGGAAAACAAATTAATCTTTGGAAGGATGTGATTCTTGGTTCTCTCCCTCTCCACCCAAATGTCTCTCTCAGTGATATTAGACAATGGATGCTATCTCAAAACAAAATTTCTCTATTTGATATTTTTGTTTGGCATACTAATGGTGTTTGACAGGATTTGAATTTGGGCTTTATTCCTCCTCATATTCAATCTCAAGTGGATATTATTCTCCTCGCCCTCAAAGGTGTTGCTCCGGTGCACTTCCAAAATATTGATTCTTGGGGCTGGGGTGGTTTTGGGTACTCAGTAAAAGAAGGCTACAAGTCTCTTTTAATGAAGAATGTCCTACCAGCAAAGGAACTGATGTGGAAAAACATATGGAGCAATGATGAATTACATAAAGTGAATACATTTTCCTAGACTCTTGCTCATGGAAGATACTTACGGGAGAAAATTTGGCTAAAAGAGGAATCAAAGGCCCCTTTCATTGCACCCTATGTAAAAAGAGTGAAGAAACATCCCATCATTTATTTCTAGATTATAATTTTGAAAAGCAGGTTTGGAAATCAATTTTTGCATAATTGTGGTATAAAATCCAATGGTCATCCTCATGAAAAACTCTTCTTGGAAAATGGTGAAATCACTATCGAGGATCCTTCTCTGGAAAAATGGTTTTTCAAAGAGAATGGAAGGCAAAACCTAAATTTGTTTGCTGGAAAATCTGGTTAGCCAAAAATAGAAGTATTTTTAAAGATCAAAACATGAATCATGGAGTCATAGCTTCTCGTGCCCAGGGGAAGTTAGTAGAATTATTCAATTCCAAAAGAATAAGAATGGAAGTACCACATATGCTAAGACATGACATAGAAATATGGATGGCTAGGATTAATGTGCTATGCTCAATAAGGGACAAACCCAATCTCAGATCAGACTAACAACTTCATTCTCCCTCTTTAGATTTACAAGCTTGGCTCTCTTCTCAATCCTGGCATACCTTATGCTTCTATAGAGCTTCTAAAGGCAACCCAAGGGAGGTAGGTGCGGGAGGGGTGCTCTTTGACCCTAGAGGAAATCAATTAATGGAGTATTATTGGAATCGAGGAGAAACTACCAATAACAAAGCATAAGCATACGCTATATATATCGGCATACAATTGGAAAAGAAAAGAAAAATCACTGAGCTTAATATAGTTGGAGATTTTAAAAACACAATTTGTTGTTTTATCAAGGCCTCTTCACCAAAAGAAACAAGTCTATATAATATTGTGGACCACATTAGAAAATATTTGCTAGGACTTCAGGCACATTTTTTTCACATCCTTTGTCACTATAACACGGTTGCAGATTCCCTAGCAAACAAAGCTATCATGCTAGTTCTTGGTCATATGGGGGTGAGTGGCATAGTGTTGGTGGTTTCCCCTCCGTAAAATTTGAAATGAACAAGTTTTAGATTTGGTTCAAGCATGTGGTACGTCCTCCTCGATGTGTGTAACATACATGCATAGTTTTTATATCGGCTAACTCCTTCAGAATCCTGGGAAAAATCATTCCAAATCCGAAATGAGATCAACCAACGTGTGGTGAGGTCATTCATAGAATGGAGTTTGTACGAGGGAAGCCTGTAAATACACTCGTTATGATGGCTCTAACACATGGGAGAGGTATGTTTGTCATAGTGGAAGGTGGTGAGGAGGGAAAACAATGTCTCTTCATCCAAATTAAGGAGGATTTCGTCAGTAGTACCCAGGAGACGCATGACCATCTTGTGAAGGTTATCTTAGGTATGGGTAATCAAGTATGTGTTGGAAGCATAATTATAAATGCAATTTGAAATAAGGTTTTCCATGACCTTTCTAAAATTTGGATCTGGAGTTTGTGTTGGAAGTGTCTGAGTCGCTTGTCATTTGATAAGTCTGGGCTAGTTGAGAAAACCCAAGAATTTTCAACAAATTTGGATTTTGTCTAGTGTGTGCCCCTAAAGAAGGAAATCCAGGCTTTGGAAGAAACTCTGTAGGATCTTTAGAGAGGTTGCTCAATCTTATGGAATACGCAATTCTCGGTACTCAAGTTCATTCTCTACAAATTCTTCTGTACAAGAAAGAAAGTATGGATAATAGGGAGTGGGCAAACAACATGGATGAGGAATTGGAGGCTAGCAATGAGGAAAGACAAAGATTGATTCTCAAATTTAATTCCCTTAGTTCTACAACAACATTTACACTTGATACTCTCAGTCAACATCGTTTTCTCATCCTTCAACTTCATGATGAAGTAGATTTCTTGCATTGCCAGCTTGTTTCTCTTCAAGAACAAACAGCACAGAACAACGAGGATCCTAGTAATTCAAAATCGTTTGTAGGGACAACATAAGGAGAGGAAGAAGAAGTGGGAATTCTACCAGACCTGAACACACCAATGGAATTCGAGGAGGAACAAGAAAAACCAAAGAAATCTCTTGAATCGACAAAAAAGTGAATCATAGCTAGTGTATGTTTTAATACCCAATATGTAATAATTTTTTTGTCGAACCTATGTAGCTAAAATCAGTAGTAGTAGTAAGAATGGGATAAGGATATATGGAAGAAAAACAATAGGCTAAAAGAAGCTCTGTTAGAGCTAGAATTATGTAATTTTGAAGACTCTTTATGCTTTTTGTGGCTTTAGCCACACATTTTTTCATATTAATATAAATCCACCAGTTCTTGTGAAAAAAAGAAATGGGCCCCACTTCAAGGCACAAACTTCAATGGCATAAAGTAATTAATGAGACTTCAATGAAGCATTCATTAAAATGGTTACTCCAATAAGGAAGCACGTGGAAGTTCCTAGAAAGACCAAAACCCTAACTACTTTAGAAGCATTCAAGAATAAATATGGTTATCAAGAACCATTCCATATACAAATTAAAGAAATAAATATTTTGGGTTTGTTGTATATCATTCTCCCCAATCCGAGAGCATCAACATATATCTTCCAGAACATACATAGGAGTACCGCCTCTATAAAAACGCAGGGGGATATTTTATCCTCGTGAGGTAGTTGCTTGGATCTTAGCCAATCTAAACATCAACAAGCCTCCAAGTCCTTTTAAGCTAAATATTGAGTGGTTGAAGGAGGCATATTATGTCAAAATTATAAAGGAGGCTTGGATATTGTTCAATGGGACTTTAAGATATTCGACTACACTTGAGTTATGAAAAATATCAAAAGAGAAAAACAAGCCTCCATTGAGTGATATTTAGTTTAAAAGGAAAAGGATGAATGTATCCTTAGGGAGGTGGAGGAAAAGTTATTGAGTTTGTACCTAAGTGATGGTTTTTCATACCTCACAGAAGCCACAAAAGAAGAGGTAAATTCTTTAAAAAAAAAAAGAAAAAGAGAAGGTTGTGATTAGATAAAGAAAATGAATGGAGATTAAAAATTAGAGCACTTTGTTTAAAGGATAGAGATGAGAATACGAAATTTTTTCACCATTTTGAAAACTTTCGGAAAAATATAAAATTGGTATGGAATATAGAGAAAGATGATGGCATGAGAGCTTCCAATTTTGAGGAGATTGCATGAGGAGTGGACTTTTTTGGAAATATCTATAAGGCTAGAAAAAAAAAAGCACCACTAGTTGAAATTCTCAAGATGACTCAATAATTTCATAGCTTTGTAGATTCACAAACAAACCAAAGTCTAATGGAATAATTTGGTAGAGAGGAATTTATTTTGATACTTCACAACTTTCAAAAAGACAAAAATCATGGCTTAAAAGGTTTACTAGCGGATTTTTTTCTGGGTTGCTTTAAGTTTATAGAAGAATACTTGAGATTGGTAATTAAGGAATCTAAATCCTTGGGGAAGGTTTTGATTCCTTTTAATGCTACTTTTTTAGAACTAATCCCAAATTTTGATAACCATACATCTTTTGAAAAAATTAGGCCTATATCCCTCTACAACTGCATTTATAAAATCATTTCAAAGATCATTACTAGAAGGTTAAAAGGAATTCTATCTACCTCTATTTCATGTGAGCAGTTTGGTTGTTTGGAGGGGAGACAAATCCACAAAGTTTCAGGTACATAATAAGAGGCCCTTCACACTATAGAAAAATAATAATTTAAAGGCAATGGTGATGAAAGTGGATCTTTCGAAGACTTATGACAAGGTTAATAGGCTTTATGTGCATTTAATGCTCATACACCTAGGTTTCTATGTTTCTTTTTCATCTTGGGTAATGAATTGTGTCTCATCCATTTCTTTGTCTATTGTGATAAATGTATATACCACTGGGTTCTTTAGACCAGAGAGGGTTCTAAGGTAGTGATGCCTTGTTTCCCCATTAGTATTCCTCATAGTAGTTGAAGGTATAAGAAGATATTTGAAGGAGGTTGTAAGAAATGGGAATTTTAAAAGAATCAAAGTTGGAAATTTCTTCTGCCTGGCACATCTTACGTTTTTTGATGACCTGTTATTTTTCTATGATGGCTATCAGAGGGATTCCCAAAGAAGATAAAGTTTTTATGATCTACATTTCTCCATATCAACGTATTGATTTGGAAAATAAGTTGATATAATTGCGATTTTGTAAAAAAAAATTGAGTATAAAAAAAGGATTGGCAATGGTTGATCACAAAAATGGAAAAAGTGTTAAATGTGTGGTGCAATCATTGGTTATATAGAGGAGGAACACTTGCCTCAGTGAAAGTGGTGCTTGAAGTAATTTCAGTTCATTGGATAACACTAGCATGGATTCCTAAAATAATTTCAAAAAACATAAGAAGAATTAGCTTTAGATTCATTTGGCCAAGTGGTAGAGAAAACATGGGTATCCCCTTGGGAAAATGGAAAAGATTAGCATTGCCAAAATATTTGGGAGGTTTGGATCTCAAAGACATTTTACTATTCTCTAAAGACCTAGGAGGTTGGATCCTACATGGTGAAATGTGTGCATGGTAAGTGAAGAAACAAATTGTCATCTTATTATGTCTTGTGGTTTTGCTTCTCAAGTATGGAAAGACCTAGAGAGGTTCATGTTACCATGCAATCTAGAACCAAGTTCAAATCCTTCACAAGCCACTAAGATTAGTGGAACATCGAAGATGTGTCCATTGCCACCTAGGCAACAACTTCTCTCTCTTTAGTGAAGGGAAAATATCCAACACAAGGGAGGCTTCCTAGTAGACTCCTATAATCCCTAGACAAGACAAAATTAAGTCTAGGGCCCCTTGGGGTGACTACTCACACTACCACCAAGATAAAGATAAGAAAAGTAATAGAGATATGGTGAAAAAAGAAAATTTCTAGATTTAAAGTATTGAGGATTCAAGCCCAATAAAGAGGATCTCCAAGTCAAGTACAATTTTAGTAGGGTCACCAAACACTAGAAATAAAGAAAAATTATAAGGGTATGGTAAGGTTTTGTTGGCGGGAGAAATTGACCGTCCGTCAATTAGAAGAACGAGTCTAGTCTGGGGTTGTCTAAATAACCCAAGCCATTTGGTGTAACTCGTTCCAACGGGTTTAATGGCTCCGTTAGCCAATCTAAAAGTCATAAAAGAAACAAATAAAAGAAATGAAATAACTAACTAATTACTAATCACTATATATATGTACGTATGTATAATGTAACTATTGTAGATATATTTAAGGAGAACATTTACAAATCTTACTTATGTACATGATTTACAAACTACAAGTTTTAATCGAAACTTACAAAAATCAATGTGAAAAATGATTGCTTCTAGGAAGTAGATAAAAAATATTTTTTGTTTTTCCTTTATAAGTCTAAACTAATAAAGGAAAAATACAATGAAACATAAACGTGTGGATAGTTAAAAGTTGAACCATACATTCGAATTTCAGTGATAAGTAAATGATAGAAAAATGCAAATGAGCTAACTTGTTAGTGAGTTAGTGATGTGTATCCAAGCATCTACATGAGTAGAGAACGTCCAACTACCACGTTCAAGAGGGAAATCTGCAATGAACCTTATGATTGTTCTAAATAAATCCAGAACATGTGTTGGCAGTTTGGGTTTTAATGACTGAAGCGGAGACACAAACATAAACCTGTGATCTCATAATTATACATGATTACTGTAAGTTAAATCTGAAAGTAACCTGTACATTTCGTTTTTCAATCAAAATCGAAAGATAAACCCTATCGTTCTAACTAAAAATATGATCACGTCATTCATATTTTTAGAAGCAAATTGTAGATGGTATTTATAATATAACAATCCTGCACATCACAGATCATTTAATCTAAAGATATCAGATCTATATATGTAGCAGTATTAACAAAGCATAAATTACAACATTATAAACGAGAGGCTAAAGCCAAAATGCATGAATGTTGTTTCATTAAGTTATGGAATCAATCATCCATCTTTTTCTCTCAGCCTAGATGCCCTCTATTACAAAATACAAAGTATTTAAAGAGATCATGTAAGCTAAGTATCCTATATTCTACGATAGGATCAGATCTCAAAAGGATCTAAAAGTTACAAAGATAGAGGGTCTAAAAATGCACTCAATATCAAACTGTATCTTCAAAATTATACAAGTTTTGTTTTGATTTACAAAATAAGCCAAAAGAAGTGACTAATTAACTAAGTCCAACAATGTTCCATCTTATGAGATCACCACAAGATATATCATATCCTGAAAGAAAACAAAATAAGCAAATCAAATGTTTATTTAGATAACATGTTCCAAATTTTATATGAGAATTGACTTGGCTACAGAATCTCTTGATTCTATAGCCAGTCTTATTATTGACAACAAAAATCTAAATCACTCTATATTAATTATAAAAATAGAAATAAAAGCACAAATAAGATAAAAACCAATCTTACCATTCAACTAATAACCAAATTCGAATCACAAAACTTAGAGTTGATCATGGCCTTGACACTATAAACGTTTTTTATTATGATATTGCCAGTCATTTTCAAACGTTTTCCTTGCCTTTGTGCATTGATCTTGAGATTGCGGTTTTCAATTGTTAATGAGTGGTTTTGAGCCGTAAGAGCCTTGATATTTTCTTGAAGGACAGGGATGTATGTGTAATACAGACCTATCCAATGTAAACGCACTTCACAATTTACAACAGGGGAAAATGGTTGAGGAAGCGCATGACTGTGTGTTAAAACACTACAACTATCCACTGTCCGCCTTTGAACAAGTTTAATTCCTGGAAAATCCTTGTTGTGCTTCAGGCACGGTGGCAAGTTATTCACATAGTCAAAAGTTTGACTGAGATCCTGTTTCAAGTAATTCGGGTCTTCATCTGCTAGGAATTTTTCAACCTTAGAATCAGAGCTCTCATGGAACTCGATCGATTCGATCGAGCTCACATGAGATTTTGATCTATTTCGTAGGCTCCTCGAAATTAGTCTCCCATCCCTCTTGTTATTAAACCCTCGCATGTCTTGATTTTTCTTTGACTGTTTGGAAGGGTTTCCACTGGTGGATTTTATGTTAAGGTTAGGGTCGACAACTTGTTCACACTCAGGAATTTTAACAAGCTTGGATATGACATCCTGCTGCTCACACATAGAATGATCGGGCGTAGCCCTTTCACAAGGGTTTTCACACAAGAAAATTGTCATGTCACTAGAGGGAAAAAGAGGCTTCTCTAACATAGGTTTATCAACCAAATGAGTCTCTACAAGGTTTATTGTAACAAATCCATTACGAGTTATGAAAGCATCCCAATTGTCACCAAGTAGTTTCAGATGATGGACTAACAATAACTTTATCAACCCATGGTGAAATAAACTAGAATCCAAGTTCTGCCTTTTATATCTCTTTGACAATTTATACAAGCTTATTAATAAGTAAAATGGCATGTTTAATTGGAAACCAATAAAATGCATGAGTAGCCTTATGTGGTAAAGGAAGACGAGGCCGTAGCGACCTTCACAAGTAGCAAATTGCCTAAACACTGCTAATAAACCATGTCATCTATCCTTGAACAGAGAGAGTGGCATACCTTTGTCACAACATTGAATTTTTCGGGAGGTGGCGAACAGACTTCATGCTACCTCGCCCAACTTTGTATTTATAAACCATTTTTGTCTGGTGAGGGGGAGACTTGTTGCCTCACTCAGAAATTCCTCGGTGATTTCCAATTGAATATCGCCCACTTTGGCTCTACATCCATCAAATGTAAGGGTGAACTCTTGGGCCACTTGTAAATTATAACCCTGGAATTTCTTGAGAAACACAACCCAACCATGACTTTTAAGGTCTTCACTTGTGTCATCACACAGTCTGGTGACCATTTTTTAAAAAGGGAGAGCATGTGCAACTCTCTGGATCTGAAGGAAACTGAGAAACAAAGTTGTTTTGGGGTGCAAGAATTGTTGGGCAATGTTTTTCTAATCAAGTTGATAAATGGAGCTGCAGAAATATGGAGTGAGTGAGCAATCAATCACAACTTCCTCCTTTGCTTGGTGGATAAAAAACTAATCTGCCAAAATTCTTGTGGAAGGAACAGAATGACCTCCATCCCTGACTGTTGTTGAACAGAAAGAAGAATTTTGGGTGTAATGGTTAAGGATTGATCTACATTTACAGCCTCTCTTCTATTTTTATGAGAATAGGCAAAACAACTAGAACGTATACAAAATTTTAAAAGGAAAGAGATGGACTTCCTACCCAGGACTAATTATGATCTAGAGATACTATTTGGGCTTTAAGGAAATAGTCCAAATGTTATCAAACATTAAAATTCATTATAAATGAGGTAAAATGTTTAATGAAATGTTGATCCTGGATGTGGTAAGGGAAGTGTTGGGGCACTTCTAGATGACCAAGGGGTCAAATTGACATCCAAAGGTGTATGGTATCCATATAAGGTATGACTTGATATGCTCAAATAGTGGTGAGAGGGAATCTAGAAAAGAATTCCCTTGCTAAAATTGTATGTTAACCAAAAATGGTTTGAGGCATGAAAGAGAAGCTTGATAAGTTGTCTTGTTTCCTTGGGCACTGTTGGATTTGCCCAGATAATATTTTTGCGTTGTTGAATACTTTTATAATACCAGAGGCAAGAATACTTTCTTGTTGGTTGTTGTCATATGGGAAGAGGGACATAGTTATGACTATGTATGTTAAACTTGCCATGTGTATATCGTGTGAATGACTGCAAGCTCTCAACTGAGAGGGAATCCTAGTGTTGAGTGTCTTTATGAGACTTGTTATGAGAATGGCAGAAGCATCCTTGGGAGAAGGATCTGAAAGTCTGATATGTCCATGTGTATGAATTACATGGAAAGGGGGTAGGCAATGAGCTTGCATGATGAATGTTTAGTTGTGCTTATTTATGCATGAGTGCATGGATTTAATGTATCGCAAGGTTGTTTGATATAAGGACTGATATTAAGACTGAATAGATATGAATGAATGATGTTAAACGTGCAAATGATGCACATGTGTGATGTATGAGTGAAATGTAAGGTGAGAATTGCACTTGCCAAGATTGAATGAATACCATGGATGCATGGTTGACTCTATTATGAAGAGTCATGAAAGTTTTGTTTTGAATGATAGCTTAAAGGGAATGTGCCCCATTCCCTCAGGAAAGGCTAGTATAAATAGACAAAAGAGTAAATGAGCAAGGATGCTCAGTTGTTATGATAAGACGCACCATGATTATGCCCTTAAGGATCGCATGAGAACCATTGTGAACAATCATGAGTTGAATGATTTTAAAGTAAAGATGTATGTCAGTTGTGAAATATACCTATGGTAGCTACACATAGGCTTATGATTATGCATGTGGTTAAGTACATCATGGATGTAAGTTAACAAAACAAGGAATATGTGTGGATAAATAAGTTGGATGCATAACAAAGATGCATGTTTATATTCCTTATGGAATATTTGCTAAACAGCTAAAGCTAACTCAAGGTTGAGGCCATCAACGATAGTAAGGGATACGCAATAAGGAAGTTGCATGTCAAAGGAGTTTCCTGGGGAGGAACTGTGTGAAGACTCTGTCAGGAGAACAGAGTCACAACCCTAATGACTGTTGAGAATTGGGCAGTGGCATGCAAGTATATATATATATATATATAAGAATCTTGGATTACATTCTAAAACAAAATGTATGAGTGGAAGACTAACAAATGATAACTGAACAGTAATGTGAAAAATGCACAGGTTCATGATTCATTGTGAACAAAAGGTTTGTTGTTGTAGCATGTTTAATTACCAAGAAGGTTGAGGTGAACCTAATTAAGACTACTCAAGGAAAAGAGCATGGAGATCACAATAAGAAGTAGATTTCATAAGCAAAGAAGGAGGAACACTTGTCTCACCCTAAAAAATCCTAATTGTTTAACAGAGTTGTAAGACTTAGAAGAGTGATTGTGGGAACAAGTACAATTGGAAAATGGGAAAATGAATAAATAAGCATATTTAAATGAATAGGCTTGGTCAAACTGTGTTAAATAAAGGCAGTTAGGCCCTGGAAAATAACTCAGCTAGACTAAAAGTATAGGGTTGTGTAGGATTTGGATGAGGGAATATTTCCTTGACTCCTTTCTTGTTGTTTATTGTATTTATCTAGTATGGGAGACCAATTCAATGATGCAGGTAAATGTTTTGACACCATGATGATGATGGTTGTATGATTGTAAAAACAATTGAGAATTGCTTGTGTTGTAGTCATGAAAACATTAAAGATAATGTGATGAACTGCATAAAGATATGCTAGGACATATCTGAAAATATTTTATTGATTGTAATTCTATGATACATGCATTTTTATTTTTACATGATGACTAATATAATTGTGATATATGACATTTGTAGAAAGAAATTGAAATTGTTGGGAAAGACAATTACCAATGGTAGAAAACCTCAAGAAGAGGATGAATGCGAGAGAATCGTTTTGAAAGATTGTTGAGGGGACTTTGGGATCCCCATGAAGCACTATTGATGAGGTAAAAATCATAAGAAAAGAAAAGAAGGGTGCTAGCAGCCAGAACAGGTATAAAAATGTTCATGCATGTATAGCATAAGGTATGAAGGGATTCGGTAAGAACCCCTTCTGAAAAGATTTCATTATCTTACTCATAGGAGAATAATTTTGAGTGGTTATTGTATGCCATTGCTACCCCAAGTAGGGTAAGATTCAGGAAAGAAGAATATGAACAGTAGAGAGAGGAAGTCTATGCCAGTCAAGGATGAGTTATAACCCTTGCAATAAAATGCATGAGCAAGGAGTACCATGGGTACAATGACCAATCTAGGGAGATTGGGAATAAAGGTGCTCATAGTTATCACATTTCATGGAATGCATTGAGGAAATGCATATTGCATAGGAGGGAAAACAATAAATTGCCCATTAAGGAAGGAGGGCCTTCCAATACTCTACTTGAATTGTAGAGGTGTTAAAGAAAAGATAAGTTGGGTGGCCATGAGTGTTGGCCCCCTGGTTACTAATGAAGGAAGAATGCTTGGGTGCATTCAAGAGAAACTTTTAGTTTCATATGTATTGATTTGGGATCGTGATCAGCCTATAACAGGTAGCATAGTCCTGTTGTAAGAATGAACGAGAATGATTAAACCTTATAGTGAATAGGTTGGTTGAGCTCCAACACACCATGACAAGGTGCTTTCCATAAGTGTGGAAAACTTAAACCCAATGTAAGGGAACATTGGGTATGAATGTAGCCATGAATATTGGCACATGGATTAAAGTCATTTCACAATTAAAATTGCATTGGGAAAATTTAGTGTGTTGAAAGGATGCATACGTAAATAATGATATTTCCTTTTTCCTTGTACCCTTGAATATATGAAATGAATTGCATTGTTAGTATGCATAGCTTTGAAAATATAATGTGCATGAAAAATAACAATTTGTTTGGCTGAGGAATATTGAAATTGCAGGAAGAAAAGGGTCTTGGATATGGCAGTTTTGTAATCCCATAAGGAAGACTAATTGCCTACTAAGAAAAACTATTGTGGGAAGGAAAGTCCCATACTTGTGAATCTGGTTCTTGTGCAGAACAGATTTGAAAATAAATGTGGAATTTGGAAATCTATGGGTGACAAATTTGCAAGAAAATTCTGAATTTGAAATTCATGATAATATCTCATAATTTATGTATACATGTGATACAGGTGAGACGAAAAAGATCTGTCTAGGAAGGACAGGAGAAGGTTGTCAAGCTGGAAAGCATGAAAAAGGCTATTGTTGAGACAGGAGAACCATGTGGTAATCCATGATCGCCCTAGAATATGTTGTGTTGTGGCAACACAAGCCGGAGGGATGCCTCAACACAACAAGTCTGAGGGAAGCCTCGACTGTAAATCTCAATGAAGTATTTATAACTCTTCCTGTGCGAGAAAGCCTTGGAAAGGCAATATGGATCACCCGAGGGATTGTATAGCACAGAAGGGTAATCCTAAGCCTAGGCTTGGAGGATGAGTGACCGCAAAGAAGAGGAGACTTCGATAATTCTCATAAATTATTAATTGGGATCATGCACACAATGGGTATGCTCGGGAAAAAAATAGTGAGACAAGATAATAAGAAAACCATGTGGATGCAAATCCACAATCTGAACAGATAATTATTGTGCTAGATTATGAAATTTTCCTCTTGAATTTTGAACAACAGTAAGATGTTTTCGCATGAAATTGTGATTAATATGTTTGTTGTCCAAAATTATTGAAGGCGAGTGACGAAGGCCAAGGATCTGGAAAGGACCTGACCAAGAAAGAGGATCAAGATTTCTAAAGAAGCCGAATGACAAAGGCACGGCAAGTGTTACTGAGAAAGAACATTGAGGATGGTGTTCCTTTTAAGGGGAAGGGGATTGTAATACCCCTATTTCCCCCAGCTTGTAATTAATCATTAATTATGATTACCATGTTATTGCATGTGAACAATGTAAATGTATTATTGTTTAGATTGAAAATAACTTACTATGGGGGTGAAGCCTTGAAGTATTGGCCATGATATCACTAGAGGAAAGAGTGAGGAAACTGTAGAGAGGGTTCATTATGTCAAAATTACCCAAATTCTCTTTGTTGAAATAATAAGCCTCATACTGATCCCAAGGAAAAATTAGTTAATGAAAGAAGGACTGGTGGTTGAACAATCAACAACCCCCATGAATGGAAGCATGGAGAATTTGGCTAAGGAGACAGAAAAATGTCAACCCAAAGTACCACAGAGTGCAGTTTTCTTGCAGGCCCAGACTAACCCGAGTTCCTTCTAACAAAAGGAACAGAACAGGTCCAGAACCTCCCTAGGGGAAAAAAGAGAGGGCATCCAAGAGAAGCAGGATACCATTCAGAAAGAGGAATAGTGTGTGAGGATCTTGAGCTGAGAAGAAGAACTAAAGGATTAAGTTGTTATCATTAAAGGGAGAGAACAAGAGAAAGAATCTTCGAGAGTTTGTAGAAAACGTGACCTGAGCAGAAGATCATGAGCTTGATGTTGAGGGAGCATCTCATATACCTCGCACAGGTTGTGATAGAGAAAGAACCTCTAAGAAACTACAAAAGTTCTCTAGTTATATCATGGCTTGGCACGAGGGTGGCCATAGAGCTAAGAATGAATGCCTTTGAGCCTACGGTTGGGTGGAAAGGTGAACATCCACAGTCATTTGGTCGGTGATCGACTGTAATAGATAAGTATTTCATATACCCTATGTACTAGAATTAAAATGAGTGGTTGGATGTTTGTGTCTATGATTGAAATTTGCATTGCATGATTAATATTAGTAATGCTTATTGTTCTTCTGTGAACCCCTGCATTTAAATGGTTTCTGTTTGCCTCTGCTTAGCAGCAAGAGAACCATTAGACATGGGTATTCAAATGAAATTACTAATAGGATTATGGTTTCTGTGTTGGTTGGAAAATCCTTAAGGGAATTTTCCCAAGGATCAATTTTGTAATGTAAGAGTTGGGGCAGACTTCGTTGGAATGTTTCAGTCCCATTGATCCCTCGAAAATACCTTTCCATGTTTTAGAACTTAAGTTCTATGAATAGAAGGCACTTCCTTCAAACCAGTCATCCAAGAGACCATGGGCTCATGCGGATGTGCTTAACCAAATCTTGGCTAAGAGTTTTGAGTGTAGCCTCTAAAGCTTGACAAAGTTCCATAGGACAAGGTCCATGGAACCCTTCACTACACTTAAAAAGGAGCTAAGTTATTCGGGACTCCAGGAGTCTGAAGCTCCAGGGTGAATGAACATTGCAACGTCCAAATGCGTCGAAGGCGACCTGTCAGACCAATAACTTGACGGTCGACCAACAGATGGCGGTCATTTACCCGTCATCGTGGGAATCATCTCCTTGTTAAACCTTGATCCACTTCTTGGTCGTGAAGTAACACAAGTTGTAGATCTAAGGCTATGCAGGATCTCTCCTAACCGTTGGATCTACATCATGGTCATTCGGTGTTGACCTACTCCGAAAGAAAAAGAGTGTTAAATGGGCGGAACCCTCGATCGTCAAAGTCGTGAAGCGATGAGGACCGTCGATCCGAGGATGCTTCGGGATCTCTCCTGACCGTTGGATCTAGACCGTGGTAAGTCCGTCGTTGACCTACTCCAGGAGAAAAAGAGTGTTAAATGGGTGGAGCCCCCAAATATCGAAGTCGTGAAGCGACGAGGACCATCGATCTGAAAATGCTTTGGTATCTCTCCCAACCATTGGATCTATATCGTGGTCAGTCCAACGTTGACCTACTCCGGGAGAGAAAAGGTGTTAAACAGTCAGAACCTCTGAACTCGCGAAGGATCATGGATCTAAGGATCCTTACGGACCTTTATCGGTCGTTAGATCAAGCCTATTTAAAGGATAGTGTAAAGTAGTTCGGCGAAGTCCTACTCCGGGAGGTTCAACATGTTGGTGAATGAGAATATCGTCGGAGCGTCGAATGCCGAAGTGACGTGGCATGTTAATGTCACCTAGGGTGACATGGACCCATAGTAGGTGTGCCACGTGTCACCCCAATTCGTGACTTTCACAGAGCTTATGTGTCAAATAGACCTTGACACATGTCACCAGTAGATTGGGCCACGTCTCACCCTTGTCTTCTGCCAAATGTCTTCCGTTGGATCAAACTAAAGAATATTATGAGTCGTGTGATCATTATTCGGCTCTCCGTCTAAATCCCACTTTGGGAGATTCAGCGTGCAAGTCATAGAGTTTCCCCAAAGCGTCGAAGGCTATAGTGACATCAGCAAATGATGTGGACAAAGTACATGGTGGAGTTTGACCATGTGACAAAGCCACCGCATGTCAGCACGTGGCTAAGCCACGTGTCCTACTAATTTATCGTATATGGTATAGATTTGGAGAGATGGGTACCACGTGTCAACTTAACATCATCGCCACGTATCTTCCAGGTAGAAGATGGTAGTAGGGACACCCGTGTAGAATGCCACATATGTAAGAGGGACCCGCTCCAGGAGTTTGGGACTTCAGAACTCCGAGTGTTTGGAGTGCTAAGACGCAAGCTCCAAAAAGGTTCGAAGCGCCAAACGTCGAAATACTTTAAGCCTATGTGTGGAACGAGGACGAATCACAGTCGTTGGATTTAACGGTGGATTGATCTCTACCATAGATGCAAGAGTGTTAGAGAACTCCAGGACTTCAGGACTCCATGAATGTTTCAAACATGGATAGGAAGGATGAAGGGTCGAAGGCTCGTTAATTGTGAAGGCATGGGGAACATTCCCTATAAACGCCCCTCTAGTGGCCATGTAATCGCTGAAGGATAACCACCTTGGTCGAGTTTGTGCCAGGTGGGATGGTACGAATGAGGCAAACCCACGTGGGTGCCACATGGTGTTTGACCAATGATTCCTAAAGAGCTTCAAAAGGGCATAACTTCCAATCTAGAGCTCGGATTTGAGCATGGTTATAGTCTTTGGAAAGCTCTTGACGAGCAAAAGTTGACGGAGATATCGGAAAGAGGATTTGAGATGACTGAGAAAAGAGAAATTCTTATGCCCCATCCCTTAAAAAGGTACTTAGGGGTCACGTGTGTTACATTATTTCCCTATTAAAAGGAAACATATGCTTTTCCAAATAATTCAACATAAACGATATGTTGGCCTTTGATCTCTTCATCAAAAATCGGCTCTAGTTGCATGACTATGATAGAACAATAATTCTTCATACTAAAGGGAAAGATAATAAATCAATAACCTTATTGCTCACACGTTTCTTGTACTTGATAAACAAATTAAATTACTATAATAAACCCATCCAATTGAAATGCATGAACTGTTGCAACTTCATTTAGGTTTGAAGGTATTGTGAGCGTTGTTGATCCACATAAATTATTGTTTCTTTCTTTAGAAAATAATGCTTCCATTTCTTCATTTTCCACACCAATGTATAAAATTCTTTGTCATATGTTGATTAATTGAGAATTGATGTTGTAAACTACTATAAATGATAGGCTATGGGATTCATCTCATGTGTAGGACTATCCCTATAGTATTTCTGAATGCATCTAATTCAATCTCAAAATCCTTTTAGAGAATGGGTAACATTAGGATTGGTGCTTCACAAATCCTCTTCTTCATTTTGTGGAATGTGACATCAACTTCTCTTGTTGACACACATTTTTTATTCCATTTTGTAAGGGCATGTGAAGCAGAATCTACAATATAAGAGAAATGGCATAAAGTTTATTAAAGATTGTGCTTCTTCCATTAAGCTTAGTACATCAATGGAATTGCTTGGCCTTGACAATTTCATGATGGCTTCTATATTACCTGAGTCAATCATCATTTCACTACCACCCACTACAAATCTAAGATATCGTAGGCAATGATTGGGAAACCCACACTTATGTACATTCATCAATAGTCTATCCTTCTAAATGGTCTCTAAAACTTGCTACAAATGTAAGAGATTCTCCTCCCATGTATTGCTTGAGATTAACAAATTGTCACAGTAAACAATAGAAAAAGATTCAATGAAAGGACTTGGTGTCTCATTCAATATTTGCATGAATATTGTTGGTGCATTGTACAACCCAAATGGTAGGCTTGAATGTTATCTTCCATATATCATCCTATTTCATTAACTCTTTGTCATATCCAAATTTTAAATCCATCTTTGACAATTCTTTGGCATATTTAATTTGGTGAAGCATATCCTCAATCCCTTGAAATAAATAGTTGTTCTTGAAGATAATTGTGTTCATGCTTGATAGTTGATGCACATTCTCCAAGTACCATCATTTTTTTGTACTAAAACAATGGGTGATCTACACGTGGTCTAGTCTTCCTTGTCCCAATGGTGTTTGGACCTATCTTTCTATATCTTCATAGATAATGAAACCATGTACAATGCCATTTTTTAACAGAAACTATTAGAAGTTTTGTATTAACAAAATATATATTGTGGTTGGACATGGACAAATGATTTTCATTACCAAAATAAAAACTTGAGAGCATATGAGATAGTATGTGGGGGAATTGCAAACCAAAATAGAACTACACTCAAATTTACTAGTAAAAAGTCTAATAAAAGAGTGTACTCCATTGTCAATGAAAAGACTTTAGAGTTCTTATTCTGGCTTCTAACAATAATTGAATTCCAAGCTCTACCCCTCTCTTTGGAGGTAGCCCTTTGGGTTCTTGGAAATTTGTGTGTATTGTATTAACAAATCATCATTTTTCTTCCTTTGGTTGACTATACAACCATGGTTTGAAGGCTATTCTCCAGAGCTTGGCTATCCTTTTTCTTGACAACCATCATAACAATTCTTTTGTCGGGGATTGATCACCCTCTTAGCTTGATTGGTGAAAACTAGAAAAATATTTTTCTTACCTCTATAGCATTGATTATGAATGGATTTCCATCTTTCATCAACCTATACTTATGTGGTGTTCAGAGGTATATAGCATGATGAAATAAGCATTTCTAAAAACAACCTCATAAACATCGAATGGTCTTGCATTGCATTCTACTTCATAAATAAAAGGAGTTGATATACCAAGAACTTACATTATTTGGTGATTCATAGATTTTATCTTTGTGGAATAATCCCAATGGGCATGAGTCTAGATGATTGTGGGTATTCAATCCCAAATTATTTCGAAAGTATCCAAAATCAAATTCCCCTAATTCCTTTGGTCAAATAGTGACGTGACCTTGGTCATCTTGATATCGTCATTGATGTCGAACAATTGTTCTCTCCCAACATCGAGTTTTTCCAATTTGTCATCTTTGGTTGGTAACTTTTGCATGCTCATTCACACAATCTTGTCACACGGCTCAAATCACATTCTAGTACTTGATTGATATGTAAATTGTCGTGGATATTCCACTGGAATAGTTCGTCCCAGCAGATTTGATAAATAAAATTGAAATCTACATTATGAAGGTTAAATTTCTTTAGATTCCAAAATATTTAGTTGTTTATTTTTTACTTATGCATGAAATAAATAAAATGTGGAAAATAGAGAATATTAAAATGCAATCACACAACATCCACAAAATTACACAAATATTTTCTCTAGGAAACCCAATACGGGAGAAAACCCAGCTAGAACGTGAGGTTGATTTGCTCTCTTTTCTTTGGTTTAGAAATTATGCAAGTACAAAGAAACATACACTCTTTGTGGAGTTTCCTTTGAATTGTGGCTTGTATGGATACTACAGAATCTCTCCTCCTTTGTTATGCTCACAGAATACCACTCTCAAGTGTTTTGCTAAACGATAGAACAATATACAAAGCAAAAGAATGGAACCCCTTCTCCTCCTAGTGGTCTGGTACTTAACATAGCCCGATGGTCATCTAGGGGTAGGTTCTTTACATCCTCAACCGTCAATTGTGATAGGGTTTTGACACTTCTAGAATATTCTTGAAATTACATATGTGGCTAGCCCTGTATGCATGAGTAACGGGGGATTACATGGCATCCTCTCATACCATGGTGGTCAACATGGTAAGTCAACTTACAGGAGGCATAAATTTTGCATACAAGCTCCGATTAACGCAATTTTTGTTGGGTATGTGTTATATTCTCTGCATGTGTGTGTGTGTGGGCGCGTCAGATATGACAACTGCGTCTGGCGGTTTTTGCTATTTTTAGCAGATTTGTAAATTAATCCTGGATTAAGGGATTAGGGTTTTGGTATGTACGGAATACCTAAAAACATTATATATATTGTATGGTGAATGGTGAAATTTGAGATAATGAATATAAGAAAGGTTTTCTCGGTTGAGGGTTTCCTGTATAAAATCTATGTGTACTCTGTGTATGAGCCATTTGATTAATTTTTGTATTGCTTAAGAATCTATATGCATTGCTTTACTTCACAGGTTTGAAACTTACATGCGGTATCAGAGCTCGTTTTTGGCTTCAGAGGGACGCCTTTGTTGTTGAGGGTTTGGCTCGGTCTTGATAGATCAAGTTCATCTTGGGTCTGTGATAAACATGGGTTTAGGGGGAGCTTTTGCAGTGGAGATTCAAGTATAGAAAGAGGAATGGCGAGCTCATCTAGAATCAAGATAGAGAAGTTCAACGGTAAAAACTTTGAGCTATGGAAGCTCAAGATGGAGGACCTTCTTGTAGACAAAGAACAATGGATCGTTGTGGATCCTGGTACACAGCCTACCGGTACAYCGTCTACTAGCACAGAGGCTACTGGTACACAACCTACTAGTACACAAACTACTAGTACACCAGCTACTGGTATGTCGAAGGAAGATTGGGACAAGTTGGACAGAAGAGCAAGGAGTACTATTCGACCTTGCCTGGCAGATTCGGTGTTGTTGAATGTCTCAGGAGAATCTACAGCCAAGGAACTATGGGATAAGTTGGGGAATTTGTATCAATCAAAGTTCCTGGTAAACAAGTTGTTTCTTCGAAAGAAGTTGTATCATCTTAGGATGGAAGATGGAGATTCTATGACAGAACATCTAAATGCCTTTAATATTCTGGTAAGTCAACTTGGATCTATTAATATTACGATTGCAGAAGAAGATAAGTGTATTACTTTGTTATGTTCTTTGCCAGACTCTTGGGATAATCTGGTTGTAGCAATAGGTGGTACCACTCAATCTACATTGAAGTATGAGGATCTAGTTGCATCCTTGTTATCTAAAGAGATGAGGCAAAAAAGCATGGATGGTCACAGCACAGATGCTTTATTTGTAAGAGGGCGTACCCAAGATAGGAACCCTGGTAAGCCTTCGGGATGGAGATCTAAATCTACAGGTAGATCTAAGTCTCCAGGAAAATCTTTGAGGAAATGTTGGAAGTGTGGTAAAACAGGGCATT
>ML778436.1:594666-631657 GCA_009831015.1 Picea engelmannii | reverse complement strand
TTGACACATACATCCTTGGATTGGGATTTGTAAGAAGCAGGGTTGATCACTGTGTATATTCCAAGCAAGTTGGTAATCACTTCATTTATGTAGTGTTGTATGTTGATGACATGTTGTTGGTAGGAAATAACATGGATGTTATCGAGGAGGTGAAATCACAGCTATCCTCCAAATTTGACATGAAGGATCTCAATGTTGCTAACTTCATTCTGGGAATGGAGATTAAAAGAGATAATGCAAACAGGGAACTCTAGTTGAATCAAAGAAAATATTTTGAGACGATATTGCAGAGGTTTAATATGCATGGAAGTAAACCAGTCAAGGTTCCTATTCCTATAGGTGTAAAGTTATCTATAGATCAATGTCCCAAGACACAAGAAGAAGAAGAGGACATGTCCCATGTTCCATATGCCAGTGCAGTTGGCAGTTTGATGTATGCAATGGTTTGTACTAGACCGNACATTGCACATGTAGTGGGAGTTTTGAGCAGGTATATGTCAAAACCAGGGAAGGAGCATTGAACAACAGTAAAGAGGGTCTTCAGGTATCTTCGCAGCACCACCATTTATGGATTGTGCTACCAAGGAAGACCGAGATTAGACAGAGTGGTGGAAATACATGGCTTTGTTGATGCAGACTGGGCTGGAGATCTGGATCGTAGAAGATCTACAAGTGGGTATGTGTTTAACCTATTTGGAGGAGCAATCAGTTGGATGAAAAAAACACAGGCTGTAGTGGCACTCTCAAATACAGAAGTTGAATACATGGAGACCACTCTTGCAAGCAAGGAAGCAGTATGGTTACAAAGATTGTGTTTAGGTATTGGGTTGGTACAACAAGTAGTGAGATTAGATTGTGACAGTCAGAGTGCAATATTCCTGGCAAAGAACCCAGCTTATCATTTGAAGACAAGGCATATTGATGTTCAATATCACTTTGTGAGAGACATGGTTGAGGAAAAGAAGGTGTTGCTGGAAAAGGTTGACACTTTGAAGAATGTTGCAGATTCATTGACAAAGTTTGTGAGCACAGAAAAGTTCTCCTAGTGTAGAGAAACAATGGGCATTGTTGCCCTGGATTGTTGACTATATAATCCCCTGGACCCCTGGATGCAAAGAAAACAACAAGTGAGAGAATGTTGGGTATGTGTTATATTATTTGCATGTGTGTGTGTGTGGGCGCGTCAGATACGACAACTGCATCTGATGAATTTTTGCTATTTTTAGCAGATTTGTAAATTAATCCTGGATTAAGGGATTAGGGTTTTGGTATCTACGGAATACCTAAAAACATTGTATATATTGTATGGTGAATGGTGAAATTCGAGATAATGAATATAAGAAAGGCTTTCCTAGTTGAGGGTTTCCGGTATAAAATCTCTGTGTATTATGTGTATGAGCCATTTGATTAATTTATGTACTGCTTAAGAATCTATATGCATTGCTTTACTTCACAGGTTTGAAACTTACAATTTTTGCATCGTTGAAAATGTATCGATGTGTAGAATAGCGTCGCAAGGTCCCATACATGATAGGAAAGTTTTAACCCCAAAAAATATCGTTTAATGCTTCAAAATGGCATCGGAAGGTTCAGGACCCCAATTTTCCAAATTGGGATATGCCACTAAAATGGCACTGCAAATTGATTCCTTTAATTTCTTCCACTCTGAAAGGATCGAGATAGATGACAAACAATATAATGATACAATCCAGATCATACCTTCCTATTTATGGAGGATTTTGGTCCCCAAAATATTTACTGAATGAGATGAGGAAATTTTTCCTCTACCTTCTCTCTAGAGTACCACTTTGTTTTTCCTATAAGTTGTCCTTTCAACCCAATCTACCAAAGGTCATGTTGTCCCTGTCTTGTAGTTCTAGACCACTTCTGCAAAATTGTTTCCTCTCCTAACTCTGCTTGAGAATCTGGTGCTAATTCCTCTATGTAAGGTAGGACTTGCTCCTCCTCTTGATCCAACATGGAAGGCTCATAGAGTTTGAGATTCTCCACATTCACTATTGAGTAAATGCACATGTATGGGGGTATATTGAGTTTGTAGGTGTTATCTCCTACCATTTTCGATACCTCAAAAAGACCATACCACAAAGACTTGATCTTCTTACCATGACCTTGTAGCATTTCCTTATTCAACTATAACCATACTTTGTCTCCCACTTTAAATGTTCTCTATGTTTTGTGTTGGTCATGTCTAGCCTTGTACTTTTACTGTGAATTATCCACTCTCTCTTATACATGCAAATGGATCTGCCTTATCTTCTAAACATTTTTTTATACTTTTAATGCATCTCCTGAGAGGTCCTCCCTCATTCCTCCTTGCTATCCATATACAACATCTAAGGGTGAAGGTGGAAAATATCCAAACCAAGTTTCAAAAGGTGATTTATAAGTAGAAGTGTGGATTGCTATGTTATAAGAATGTTGTATATATATTAGATTTTCATACCAGGTATTCAGATGTTATTGATTGTAACCCCTCAAAAGTTGTACCAAAGTCTTGGTGACTACTTTTTTTTTCCCATATGTCTATGGATGGAATGTTGTAGACCTCTTCAACTTAGTGTCCATATTCTCCCACAATGTAGTCCAAAATGCACTGAGAAATCTAGTATCCCTATTTGAGATCATTCTCATTGGTATCCCAAAGTGCACCCAAACCTTTTCAACGAACTTGTTTGTTGCTTCTTGTCTGTTGATGGTCATTTCACAAGGCATGAAAATGCATTTTTTGTTGAACCTGTTAACTACCACAAATAGATAAGCATGTCCCTTCCTAGTTGTTGGTAAACCTCCCACAAATTCCATGGAAATACTTTCCCAAGGTCAAGTGGGTATAGGTAAGGGATGGTATAGACCTTCCTTCCTATTATTAGTCTAATTGGTACAAAAAAGTATACATTTTATAATATACCATGATACATCTTCTTACATTTTGGGCTAGTACAGATACCTTTGTAAGTTGGCAATTGTCTTCCCCACACCAAAATGTCCTACAACCTTGGAAGTGTGAGCCTTTCTAATAAGCTACAATCGTTCACCTTTAGGAACATAAAGCTTGTTGAGCTTGTAGACTAAACCATTATGGAAATGATAGTCAGTCTTTCCATCACCTTCTTCTATATTATTTTGGTCATGTAGCTACTGAAACACCTCCTTGAAGTCCTTATATTCTATGTATGCCTCTGTATATGCATCATGGTTAAAAGGATCCATGTTCATCAGAGTTTCCAAAGTTGTAATTTTGGATGTGGGTGTTCATTAAAGAATGTCTGCCAACTTATTTTTTCTATCCTTCTTATACTTTATGACCAAATAAAATTGTTTTAAAAACCTCATCCACTTCTAATGTCTAGTTTGTTGTAGCTTACTCTAGACCAACAAATATTGTAGTGGTTGGTGTTCTGTGTGAATGATGGTCTCCTTACCCATTAGATATTCCTTCCACTTTTTGACAACTTGTACCAAGGCATAGAGCTCCTTGTCTAGGTAGGGAAATTGAGAACGGCCCCATGAAATACTTCAAAATGATAGCAAACGAGCCTTCCTCCCTCCATTAGTACTACTCCCATGGCATACCCACTTGCATATGTCTCCACTTCGAAGGGATTATGTAAGTTTGGCAGTGTGAGCATTGGTGCTTGAATGATCTTTGTTTTTAGCTCATCAAATTCCTTATGTTGATTCTTTCCCTGCTGGAACCTCTTACCACTAGCCGTTATGGCGTCGAGTGGTGCAGTTGCCACTGAAAATGAAGCTATGAACTTCTATAAGTATTGTGTCGCCCCAAAAAAACTCTTAACTTCATTGACAATTGTAGGAACTGGCAATTTCATGATGGCCTCCATCTTTGCGGGATCTATCTTGAGCTCCCCTCAAACGATCACATACTCCAAATACACCAATGACTACTAAGAAACCTCACATTTATTGATATTGGCCAACAATTGGTGCTTATTTAGAGTCTCTAACACCTGCATAAAATGTGAGATATTCTCCTCCTAGGTAGCATTGTAAACCAGTATATCATCCAAATAAAAAATAACAAATGAATCTAGATAAGGGTGTAAAGCATCATTCATTAGTCTCATAAATGTAGTTGGTGTGTTGCATAAACCAAATGGCATAAACAACCACTCATACAAACCTTGGCTTGCCTTGAAGGCAATCTTCCAAGTATCTTCTTCTTTGAATCGTACTCGGTGATATCGTAATTTCAAATCTAGCTTGGTGAAGTACTTGGCATGTTGCAGCTGGTCCAACAGGTCATTGATCCTTGGTAAAGGATATTGATTCTTTAGTGTAATCTTATTCAATGCCCTATAATCGATACAAATTATCCAAGTCCCATCCTTCTTGGGTACAACTATGATGGGCGAACCACAAGGTGGGGTACTTGGTTGAATAAAACCCTTCTCCAACAACTGTTGCAGCTGCTTTTCCACTTCATTTGCTTCTAGAAAAGATTGTATATACAGTCCAATATTCAACAATGGGGATTCTGGAAATAACTGTATTTTGTGCTCCACATCCCTCTTGGGTGCTATCCCTTTAGTCTCCTTCAACACTCCTTTTTATTCCTGTAGTAACTCCTCAAACTATTTTTTTTTTCTCTTTAGTACACCCCTCCAGGGATGCCTTCACTCTTATTGATTCATCATCAGACTGGTTTTCTCTTAAGAAAAGAAAAACGTATTTTTTACTAGAACTAATCAACTTCTTGGTTTGGATGGCACTTACTAGTGAGATATTTGACTTGCCTTTATGTACATTAATGATGTAAGAATTCTCATCCTTGATCATTCGGTATTGGTTGGTTTTCTGCATGAAGATTGCATCCCTCATATACATGCAAGGGCTTCCAAAAACTACTCCACATACATCAAGGGGTACTATGTCCAATTCCACTTCATCAATAAAATCAACACTTACAACAAATTTAATCTTACACGATTTCATTACCTTTATCTTTGCATCCTCATTTACCCAACCCAATGGATATGGGCTAAGATGATTGTGAACCTCCAATCCAAGCTTTCTGACTAGATCCACTACTATGATATTATTCTGTGAACCGGATTCGAACGTAGCATCTATCTTGGTCTTCATGACCTCAATCTTGATGTGGAAGAGCTTGGTCATCTCCTTCTCTTCATGGTGATAAAGGTTACTCAGATTCACCTCCTTCTGCACAAATGTGCAGACAATATTTCCATCCACATCTTATCTACTTTCAACCTAATTGCTTGAGTCTGTGGCTAGAAGGTTCTTTTTCGTTTCGTCCTTCTTGTGATTCTTCATGTTTAGCGCTAGATGTAGTTTCCAACATTTTTCCTCAGTGTGGTCATCCATGTTGCAATGATTGCAATGGTTACTAGGATCTTTACTCTGATGTGAAGTGATTATTGTCTTATTATATTTTCCCCCTTTCCCGGTGCTCTTTCTACTTCGAACCACATAGCTACCCTTTCTTTTGCCCTATTTTTTCCAAGTAATATGCATGCACACACACCTCATCCATTGTCCTTGGCTTGAAGAGCATCATTTGCTTTCGTAGATGACTATGTAAACCCCCCGGATACTTTAGGAGTACATCTAGGTTCTTGAGAGAGATACCTAGCAAGATGGCCATCTTTTTGAACTCAGTGGTGTACTCCTTTACACTTTGCCCCTACCTCCACCTGAAGTAGTTCCACTAGATCAATTGGTCCTCTACATACTCGATAGAGTAGAATTGGGACTTGATGAGGGTTTTGAAGTCCTCCCACCTAGTTACTGGTTGATCACCCTCTAGCCTAAGTGTTCTTGTATGGATTTCCCATCAGGTTAAAGCATGGCCCTCTAAATTCAATCTAGAAAATGAAATATTATGCCCTTCATCTATATGGTGAACACTAAAATAAACTTCTAGTTGTTGCAACCAATGATTCTATTTTAATGCATTGATCTCACCTTGGTATGGTTTTATGTCCACTTTTTCTTCCATCTTGAATAGGGATTGTGAAAGATTCACGACACTAAAAATCGACTGCTCTTTCTCGTATTCTTTCCATGACTCCTTTCCTAAGTCTTCCTAATCTCCAGATTTCCCCTCCGATTCGATCTTTGAGTTAGAGCCTCCACCATCTTTGAACAATACAAGCTTATTTGCTAGAGCTGCCATGAGGATGTTCATAGTGCAACTGATTTCGGAAACTTGTGCTTACAACTGCTCAAATCTCTCTTATGCTAGATGTAATGTCCCCACTTTGGGACATCATCACAGTGTAAAGATTTATGTTGACTAGAGTAGCCAGATGGATGTTATAGTGAGTACAGGGGTATTTGAGAGGCATTGTGGGGTCCAACTTGCATTGATCATCATATTCCATCATTATGAACCATTCTGCACAGGTTGGCTTTGGTTTTGTTGCATTCTGACAATTTCCATGATTTTGACTATTTTGAGCTATAAGTTAATTGAAATCAATGAAGAGGTCATTTTGGGCACATTACTTGGAGGAACCTCTCAGTGTAATAGCTCATTGGAATCGGGAGGAGAAAAACTACAGGATGGGATGGCTAGAAGTGACTTTCAGTGGCCAGGGAAGCCATAAGGAGAGATAAGGAGCTTTTCAGAGGTAAAAAGGTTAATTAATTAATTAAAGTGATTTAATTAATTAATTAAATATTAATAAAATGAAAGTCACTTTGGAGGGACAAGGTGAGCTAAAAAGTATAAAAGGAAGGCAAGGGCCTCTACTTATCATTCATGTATGATTATCATTTGATATCTGGCTTCTAGCTAGTGAGTCCAACATTGGGGGTTTTGAGGGTTTTGACTTAACAAACCCTGGAGGATGATTCGATGGTGAAAGATTCCACCTAGCTTGTCCCAAGCTTGGTCTCGGAGATGCAATACTCTCCCACACCATTTTAGTTAGATCTACATCAGTGCAGGAGGGTTCTACACCAGCCATAGGCACAGGAAGAGAAGGGGGACATCCCAGCTAGGGTTTCCAGCAAGGGGGGCACACCATTCTTAGAGAGATATTTGTTCTAGCTGAGGAGAAGGGATTTTTGGAATTTTGGGTATTGGGTTTTCCTTGCAGCTGTCTTGGAATCATTCTTGGTGGTTTTCCTGAGTCTTTCAGTGGAGGATTGATTTGTATTGAGAGTGGGACGATTTCCCAAGAGGAGGGCGCACCATTATTTGGAGGGTAACTAGATCTAAGGATCTAGCAGGTATTTTGATGATTTGAGCACTTGGGTATTCATTGTCATGCCCTGATCTATCATTCTAGTGCATTGGTGGAGTTGTTGGAGTTCTTTAGCAGAGAGGCTGAATTATTAGGGTTTCAGTCATCTAGTGGGGCGCACCATTCAATGGAGGAGTTCAGATCTACAGGGTTTGAGAGGGATCTTGGAGATTTGAGCACCTGGGTTGTTCTTGCCATCACCTGATCTACTGTTTGGAATCTTTTTTGAGGTGATTGGACATCTTTGGCACCAGGGCCAAATTGTTGAGGAACTTCAGCTATCCAACAGGACGTGACCTTGGTCTTCATCTCTTATCCAGCCTTAGAGGCGTATTTTGTATTGTCGGGAGCATTTTGTTACAGCTCTATTATCTATTTTCATAGCCATCTGTTGAGCATTCCAGATTGGCATCTCCATTGTAGCAGGTTCTTCTATCTTATGAATAAAAGAAGATTTGAGATGTTTTGGCTTGTATATCATATTGCATATGGTTGAGGTATGTTCCATGGTTATATCTTTTGTTTATTGTTGCAACACACTTATATATCACATCAGTAAACCCTAAGGCCAAAATCAAGAGGCCATTCAACAAGTAAACACATCTAAACAAGTAGGACAACAAAGTGTTTGACAAAATACCCCACTCAGAAAAAGTTTTAAAAAGACACCAAAACCGTGATGATCCTTGCATAATGGCTTGGGATCATTACACTAGATCTCAAGGGTTATTATGAGCAAACTCGTCCACCGTTGTTAGGGTTTCTGCAACTTCTCTTTAAGCCAATTCCCAAATCCTGCAATGTCCCACAAATACCCAAAAGAAAAATTGCTCTGATACCAATATGATCTGTAAACTATTGTGGATATTCCATTGGAACAGTTCGTCACGACATATTTGATAAATAAAACTGAAATCTACACTATGAAGGTTAAATTTATTAGATTCCATAATATTTAGTTGTTGATTTTCTACTTATGCATGAATTAGATAAAATGTGAAAAATAGAGAATAGGAAAATATAATCACACACCATCCACAAAATGACACAAAGATTTTCCCTGGTAAATCCAATATAGGAGAAAACCCAGCCAGAAGGTGAGGCTACTCTGCTCTGTTTTCTCTAGTATAGAAATGATGCAAGTAGAAATAAAGAGGTACTATCTGTAGATTTTCCTTTGAACGGTGGTCTGTATGAATGCTACATAATCTCTCCTCCTCTGTTGTGCTCACAGATTACCATTCTCAGATGTTTTTCTCAACTATCGAACAAGATACAATGCAAAAGAATGGAACCCCTTCTCCTCCTAGTGGCCAAGTATTTAACATAGCCCGATAGCCATCTAGGGGTAGGTTTTTTACTTCCTCAACCCTCAATTATGATAGGGTTTTGTACATTCTAGAATATTCTTGAAATTTCATACGTGGTTAGCCCTATATGCATCAGTAATGGGGGTTGATGTGGCATCCTCTCATACCATGGTGGTCAACACGATAGGTCAACTTATGGGAGGCATAACTTTTGCATACAAGCTTCGATTGACACGATTTTTGCACCATTGGAAAGGTCTCGATGTGTAGAATAGCAACATAGGGTCCTAGCTATGCAATATGCTAGAAACTTTTAACCCCAAAAAATGTTGTTTGATGCCTCAAAATGGCCCCGGAAGGTTCCAAACCCCAATTTTCCAAATTGGGACCTACCACTAAAATGGTCCTGCAAGTTGATTCCTCCAATTTTTTCAACTCTAAAAGGATCAAGATAGATGAAAAAAAATATAATGATCCAATCCAAATAAATTATCTTCAAAATGGTAAGATCTTTCTTTGAAGTCTACTTTCGAATATCAGGATGTGACTTTACATGTAATTTCCAACTTTTTGCCTCAATGTGTCTATTGATACTATAACGGTTACAATGGCACTTGTTGCTATCCTTTCACTAACAAATATTAAAGGTCCTCTTCTTGTTCTTTTTCTTTGAGGAGTTCAAATATGGGTATTGTTATACCCAATTTCTAGGGATAATGAAAGAGATGATGTCTCAAGGCCCTCGGGTTGCATACATGGAGTACCGAGAGACATATGACTGACAATGTCCACATGCACAGACAGAGACCCACTTCACCACCACACATCCTGTATTTGTCACGATGGAATTCACCACATCAACTTGTTTCTGGAAGACTATGGGTCTTGCTCCATGAGGTACAAGTCAAGTATCATGGTAAGTGTCACTTTAATACTTGAGGCATTTGAATATGTTGCATTTAAAGATGCTTTTGATTATAGAATGTATGCTTGGAAATTATGCTCTTTGCCCTGTTTCACCCTGGTGGTTGACATTGTGACCTAGTAAGTGGTCACCCTTGAGGATGGGTTTTCTACTAGGAGGTCCCCTTGATGAGTCATCATGTCATTCCTGATCATACTTATCACTTTTCATACTTCAACCATTTTCATCTACTTGTCTTTGGGGATTTTTGGGTGTACTAACCCAAGAAAGGATTATACCTATTTTCATGGGAAGAAGGGGTTGAAGAGGGAATGTAGCTGGAAAAATATAAAAGCCAAAACTATAACTTCCAGATGCCTTCCCAAAGAGGTCTTTAGAACAATGAAATGTTTCTCCTAAAAAAATCAAAGACCTGCAAGAAACAATTTCATATTATATAAGACGTCCCACTTGTTGGGGATATACACAAGTGTGTTACACCCTTTGATTTACCCCTATCACGCTTTGTGTACCTCTCACCTCAAGTGACACTGTGGTATTTCCCCCCAAGGTTTATGTTACCCATTGGGAGTACCCAATTGTTCTGGACCCTAATTAATTAATGGAAAATGAATGAGCTTGGAAAAAGGATGCATTGAAAATGAAGGTGCATCACACCCTCTACAAAGGCACCCATAAAAGAGACAATACGAACCCTTGTATGTCATGAGCCACATGCCCAAAATTTGTACCCCCCATTCACTTCATATTCTCCACGTGAGTTAGAGAGGGTCCACCTAGGAAACACTCCTTGACTTAAGGAATGATTCACCCAATAGGTCACCTTGTCAACCCTCTCGTACCTAAACTTGGAAAATTGCATAGGGTCTTTGAGCACTTGTTTAATTTGATAAGGTAGTTTTGATGCACAAGGTTAGGTGGCTCTTGTATTAAATGTGATCTTACTTGCCATGATACATTTGACTTGATATCCTTGGAGGGTGCACTTGTTTGTATTTGCAGGACCTTGTTGATGGATGTTTTGGAGGGACAAGCCCAGCTTGGGCCTTCATTGGAGAAGGAATCCCACGGGTTGGATGTCATGACCCAGACATTGGGAGAAAACAGGGCTTTAGCATTGCCTTTGGATGCAAGAGAAGAGACTTTGGACGATGATACCTAGCCCATATTAGCCCAATGTTTGGCCTTGAAAGGTCAAAACGTAATCTTTGATGGCTTGACGTCACCCTAGGGCTAGGGTTTTGATGGTGGTGGTGATATTTGAAGATGGTTTGGCATGATTAATGTAGAAGGAAGACAAATTGCACAGTGACACATGGTGTTTGGAGGTCGAGCGATCCCTTCAACAACTCAACAACTTCCATAAAGTGCCAAAACGTCACCCTTTTAGGGTGTGACGTCATATTTCTAGGGTTTCTTAATGTCTAAATTCATATTAAAGTTGTAAAGGGGGGTATTTAAGGGGCATGGATCACTTATTTTGTGGTTTACCCTAATTTTATTTGGACAAATTAATTTTAGAGGTCTTGTATAAATAAGAGACCAAATCATTTCATTTTTTTATAGTTCTCTCATGTGAGAAAGACTACTTGAATTTAATTTTCACACTCTTTAGGAAATTTCCTATGAGAGCATTCCCTGCAAATGAAATAACGTTTTTGAGAGTAGCTCTCATTTTAACAAAAAGATGAAGCACACCTCTAGAAAACTTCCCAAAATGAGGCAATGCTCATTTTCTATTATTTTTAATCATTTTGCTTCAAATTTAACAAAGAATTTGATTTCCATATTGAACTAGATGAAAAGGTGAGGATGGACTTGTCATTACCCATAGATGCTTATACTCCACACAATACAAATGCACAAAAATAAATAATTTCCATAAATAATCGCAATATTACTAGGCAAGAAGAATTAGCTTTAGATTCATTTGGTTAAGTGACAATGAAAAAAGGTGTATCCCTTTGGGAAAATGGAAAATATTAACATTGCCAAAAAAAATTGGAGGTTGGGATCTCAAAGACATTTTCTCTTCTCTAGAGAACTAGATGCAAAAAGTTATCGGAGAATCATTCAGTTACAAGGGGCTTTGGTGTCACATTATGTAAGAGAAGTGTATATCCCCAAGTTCCATGGAATATTGGATATGAAATCCCTTAAAGAATTTTCACAATATCTTTATTATCTGGGAAGCGGTATTGTTAGCTTTTCACTTGGTTGGAAATTGGTTAGTGTGGAAGGTTGGAAGAGGAACAAGGGTTTCGGTAGGTATGGACCCCTGGATTCGCGGTAGTGAGGACTTTAGAATTTGATGGAATCTTCTCTAACTTCTAAGGAATATAGGTATATACGCTCTTTCTCAAGTAGGTAATTTGCATTTGATTATATGTTAACAACATGCGTGGTTATTTTCTATAGAGTTGGGAACAAGAGAAGAGGATTATGACATTTGGAACTCTTATACAACAAAACTTGGATGCAATTATGTTCATATAAAAGATGAAGTGGATAACCTGGTTTGTTCTTTGAGTCCTTCAAGCTCCTGTACTTCCGGTAAAAAGGTATGGAGAATTAGGTGTCCTCGTAACACTAGAATTTCCACGTGGTTGTTGTTGAACAAGAAAGTTTTGACTTGGGATATTCTTTAAAAAGGAACACCAATGGTCCTAGATGGTGCAATATGTGCATGGTAAGTGATGAAATAAATCACCATCTTGTTATTTCTTGTGGTTTTTCTTCTCAGATATGGAAAAAACTGGAAAGTTTCACGAGGATAAAGGACACTTGGTCTGGGGATTATATTGAGGAAGCTCTTACAAATTGGGTTGGAAATGTTGCTACAAAGAATCTTAGAGATTTTCCCCTCATTGTTGCATGGGGTATCTGGCTAGCAAGAACTACAAGGGTTTTTTATAATAGGGATATTAATCCAATTCAATATGAAACCCAAAGCTTAAATATCTTAGTAGCTTGTAATCAAAGAAAAGTTCCAAATCCTTGGAGGTGGCTTTGTGAAGAGCTTATTGATAGATCAGGCACTCACGTTATTTTTTATGGGGATTCAGAAGGTGATCATCTAGGGGGTAGGTGGTATTATCTTTCTATCGGATAATCATTCTATTATATTAAAAATTGGTTTAGGCATGACCACTAATAATTTGCCAAAATTGATGGCATTGAATTTAACACTCACTCTTGGGGCTAAGGATGATCAAATAAAACTTCATATATTTGGGATTCCTTATTAGTCATAAAATTATTTAAGAAGGAATATATCTTGAGGAAATTTATATTATAGCCTTTGTTTGAAGAAATCTAGAGCATTCATGAGGGATTCAATTAGGTCACTTCTGAATATATTTTTGGAGAAAGGAATCGACTAGCAAACTCTCTATCCAAGGAGTGCTTGCAACTGACACAATGTGAATGGTGGATTTAGGCGACTTAAAATGGTGTCAACACAGAGTATGTTCATCCTACTTTCTTATGAAGATATTACTTTGCTTGTTTTCAGTGTTATTTGTAAGTGAGTGGAGATTTTTTCGCTTTGTATTTGACTAGTATTAACAAAGACAAGTTGAAAGTTATGCAGGATGGTAGTGACTATTTTTTAAATATTTGGACACATTGCCTAATCTTATAATGACTTACATGTTATGTCAAACATATTAATTATGATTTAATTACACTTTTTTTTATTTCAAATCATTACATATTGTTGATCCATTCTCATGTGTCACCTTTAATTTCCAAATTTAGCCATGTATAGAATCATTTCCTGCCCTTTTCCTCTTCTTTTCATAGTCCAATGTGTGTCTATAGTTTCATTAGATGTCGGGAAATTTTTCATATGTTACAATACTTACGCATTTTATGATTTGTTCAGGATTCCTTATGTTGTGCAGAGATTCTCGTTTTCAAAACCATTTCCTCGCACTCCACACAAAACCTTCCCTTGCACAAGTCGTGTTCCACATATGCCAACACTTGATTTATTTTCAAGTTTTTTCTTTAGTGCGAAGAACCCAACAACACCCTTCTCTCCACACAAATCTTGTCCCTACACACCTTATTGTTCCACACTTCTGCCTCCTCCATAATACACCCCGCATATTCCAAAATGTCTACTCTTTACTTAGTTGTTTGTGTAAATGTGTTGAACCTGCACATAAAAGATCTAGCTAGGAAATTACATACACAGTTTGCAGAGAAAATATGAGAAAAGGGAAACATGAGAGAAAGAATGGAAGAATTCTCATTAACCAAATGAATGAATGATAATTTACACATGATATACTCTGTATAACTCAAATGATGCACACTAGAGGAGAAGCCAATACGCCATAGTGGTGGTCTAGAGTGATCTGGACACACACCAACAGTTACAGGAGTAAACTGCCACCTAGTCTAATCTCTCAAGCAATTATGAGAGTGAACTGCGACCTAGTCTAAGTTAACTAGTCTCTCAGTCTTCAGTTAGCTAACTGAAACAAAGTGAAGTGAAGAGGAGATTAGGGAATCATGAGTAATGCACTAGTCCGGTGATAATCCCAAGGAAAATGTGCATTAGCTGGTGATGATCCCAATGTCGCATGGTGATGATTCCAATATCGCATCTAGACTCCACTCAAGTGATCAAACTGAAGTGTGAATTGAAGAGAATATTCTCCTAGAGGAATATTCTCTCTAAACTATAAGACACTGAATAATGACTAATAAACGTAAGGAAAACCTTAGAAAAAATAAATCCTAGGTGTGTGTGTGAAGTATCTCCTACACCCCCCCCTGAACATCATTATGGAAAAAATAAAGAATGGGTCCCAACAACGAGTCCATGTTAGGTACCTTAATACAAAAGATACAATGAAATAAATGAGGAAAGAGGGAAAACCTCATGGGGAACCCNNNCGCCCCGCCCTCAAAGTACAATGTATGTAAAAAGAAGAACTGACAGTTGCTACCCTAGGGAGAGAGAGTAGGTAGCCAGTTTTTGCTAGCATGTAGTCCCTCAAAGTACAATGTATGTAAAAAGAACTGATGACAGATGCACCTAGATTAGTATAAATGCATAACTAGATCATTTTATTTGTATAGTCAGACAATTCTGTTTCTACAGTGCGCACTAGGCACCTAGCAATTGCAGTTGTGGCAGTTTCGCTATTTCTGGTTTTTGGTTCTCTTGGAGAATGCGCCCCACCTGGGGAAAGATATTATTGGTGGCTCTTGGTGATATCTCTTGTGCGCTACCTATGGAAGAGTTGCACTAAGGTTGTGTGGTGCTACCCAGTTGCAGTTACAGTTGTAGTTGCAGTTACAATTACAATTGCAGTTGCAGTTACAGTTGTAGTTGCAATTACAATTACAATTGCAGTTACCAGTTATGCCAATTTTGTGGTGCACTATCTTGTTCTAGTGATGCGCCAATTATGTGGTACTCCTCAACTGTCTACCCTCGTTGGGGTTTGACAAGAAGAAGAGATAAGTATTTGTTATCAGGGTTTCTTCATTGTTGGATTGATCTTGTTGATAGAGCTTGTTCATGGTTGTATTATCAGAAATAATCTCCAAGAAAAGTTGGTTGGGTTTTTCCCAGGATAAATCTTTTTGTCTTCTTGTGCATGTTTATCTATTGCTTATATATTTTAGTATGTGGTTATTGAATGTTAAAAGAAGATCTAAAATACTTTGGCAAATCTATTACTACTGAAAACTAATGAAAATCTAACAAGTTCAACCCCCCTTTAATACATAAAAACACTATTTTCTATTTCGGTTAAAAAAACAAACATTATGTTTCTCCCAAGAACATAAGGATATCCAAGGCACTCATCACCACATCGAGGTCTTGATGCAAGAGCATCCTAGTCCATAAAACCTATCGTAGTCAAATCCTTGTTTACGAATTGATTTCAATTTATAATTTTTTGTTTATAAGATTTTTGAACTACTGGTAATATTAACATCATCCCTAGAAAAACAAATCATCGAATATTAACATAAATGGCTAGAACTCCTAACTTAACAAACATTGTGTTTCCCCTAAGGACTTCGAGGACATCTAAGCCATGCATCATTGATTTGAGGTTTTCATAAAGGAGCATGCCTGCCCATAAAAGCTATCCGTCTCAAATCCTTATTTGCAAACAGATTTCAATTTGTAGTTGTTTATTATGAGAGTTTTGAACTAATGGTGGAGTGCATAGTAAAATTTTGCGCGATCCAAAGAACAATTATTGGTTTGAAATTTGTAATAGTATTAAAGTTTAGTTGGATGTAAGAAACCAATATATGGGATGATGTTTTGTTGCGGTGCAATAAAGAGTGATGCAGACGAGGGTAAGTAGCTTGAATCCTTTCTCTTTGCATTAAGTTGTGGAACAAGTGATAGAGCAGAGGTTGTAACAAAGGCAAGGGTAACATAAAATTTTGGGAGGTGTAAGAGATGATGTATAGTTCAACGAACCTATCGAATTATATGACATGGGATAATGAGGGGTAGAGAGAAATGAACGTTGAGCATGATGGGGATTGAGTATCACACATCCCACCCTCCACACTCCCTTGTAGAATGGGAAAATAAACATAGGATTGGTGTACTCGTGTCAACATATAAGAAAGCCTCGAGGGGAATAAAACTACCACTTGAGGGATAATTGAAGGTTGTGATCCCAACCTCGAGAAAATAAAACAAAAACACATGGACACACATGCTCCACTTTATAGGTATTATCTAATGAAAGGGTGCAATGCATCAAAGAAAATGGCACAAAGATCTTAAGAGAGAATACACTACAAGTTTGTCCATGTAATCCTTATACCTAGATTTGGGACTCATCTGGTATGAAAATAACACATGGCCTGGATGTCCAACCTTCAACCACACCAAGAAAGGAACATTACATTACCATGAGATATGTTGATCAAATTTCGAAAGGGATTTCTAGTATTAAAAATGGCTTTATTGGTTGGAATTATGAAATGGTAGCAATACGTCACTTGTCTTCTTGAAAATTTATGTTCTGTATGAGTTGTAATCTTATGAGCGATGAAGCCTATTAGGAAATTTTTGAGGTAAAAATTAAGCCTCAAAAGAACAAATTTACTATCAAAATCAACTTTAAAATAACCAATCACATTTTAAAGGATCATGTCATCCCTTATGGTTGAGTTGGCATCGTTTGAGCTAAAGATGCTTATTTGTCAAATTTTAAATGGTGGATGACAACCGATAGTTAACCATGGTAGTGTTGTAAGTACTTTTGAAATTATAAAGTGAAGTACTCATAATAAACAACTTGCATTCTTGAATTATACACATGTTACAATTTTGTTGTAGTGTAGGTTTTTCTAATTTAAAAATGATTGACTACTTTTGAGGCATGTGGAAGGCATAACTTGTCAATCTTGTACATAGGTTCATATGCAAGTGAATAATGAGTTGTCACTTTGGAAATGTGATTATTTTCCTATTAAAAGAAAACATATGCTTCTCCAAATTCAATATTATTGACATATTGGTCATTGATCTCTTCATAGAAAATCGGCTCCAGTTGCATGACTATGATATAACAATAATTTTTGTACTAAAGGGCAAGATAACAAATCAATAACTTTATTGGTCATACCTTTCTTGTACTCTGTCAACAAATTAAATTACTATAAGAAACCCATCCAATTGAAATGCCTAAACTATTCCAACTTCATTTGGGTTTGGAGGTATTGGAAGGGATGTTGATCCACATGGATTATAGTTAATTTCTCTAGCAAATAATGCTTCCATTTCTTCATCGCCCACACCAATGTATAAAATTACTTGTCACATGTTGATTAATTGAGCATTGTTCTTGTAAAATACTCATGGGATTCCCCTCATGTGTGAGGACTGCCCCTATAGTAGATCCCAATGCAACTAATTCAATCTTACAAGTCTTTTAAAGATTGGGTAGGGTTAGGATTGGTGCTTCACAAAATCCTCCTCTTCATTTTGTGGAATGTGACATCAAATTCTCTTGTTGACAAACATTTCTTATTCCGTGTTGCAAGGACATGTAAAGGGTTATCTACAATATAAGAGAAATAGGATAAAGTTTCTCAAATATCATGCTTCTTCCATTAAGCTTTGTACATCAATGGCATTGCATGGCCTTGACAATTTCATGATGGATTCTATACTCCATGGGTTAGTCAGCATTTCATTGCCACCCACTACAAATCCAAGATAAAGTACATAATCATTGGGAAACCCACACTTCTATCAACTCAACAATAGTTTATCCTTATTAAGGATTTGTAAGACATGCCACAAATGCAAGAGATGCTCCTCCCATTTATTTCTAGAGATTAACAAATTATCCAAGTAAACACCAACAAAATAGTCAATGAGAGGCCTTTGTGTCTTAACCAAGATTTGCATGAAACTTATTGGTGCATTGTACAACCCAAATGGTAGCACCTAACACTCATACAAGTTTTGCCTAGTCTTGAATTCTATCTTCCACATGTCTTCCTATTTCATTCACACTTGGTGATATCCAAAATTTAAATCCAACTCTAATAATCCTTTGGCATATTTCAATTTATCAAGCATATCCTCAGTCTCGTGTAATAAAAACCTATTCTTGAAGGTAATTGTTTTCAATGCTTGACAGTCAATGCACATTCTATGAGTCCTATCCTCTATTTGGTATTGAAACACTGGGTGATTTTCACTTGGTCTAATCATCCTTGTTCCGATAATGGACATGTCTTTTTATATCTTTAGAGATAATGAAGTCACATGAAAACCATAATAGAACTACATTTGAATTTACTAGTAAAAAGTCTAAAAAAAGATTGTATTCCACCATTGGTTACAAGGCTTTAGAGTTCTCATTTTGGCTTCTATGAATAATTGAATTTCATGCTTCACCCCTCTCATTGGATGTAATGCTTTGGGATCTTAGAAAAATTGTGTATATTTTATTAACAAAACGTCAATTTGCTTATTTTGCTTGATTGTACAACCTGTAGATTTTAACCTTGTACAATATTTATTGCAAACAAATTTTCAGTAAAAGAACATAAACGATATAATGGCAAATACAAACATTACACTGAGATTTTTCCCCTCGAAACTCAAACCGGGAAAACCAACATATTCTATATTCATTCATAGTATTAGATTGTTTACAATACAATATACATATAGGAGCCAACGACATCCAAAACCCTAACACAATGATCTGGATTAGTCAACAACCCTAGTTCCTTAACCGGAAATAGAAAACCATTGGCAAAAAACCATGTGCCGAAAACCACCTAAATATGTGACACTTTTCCCGTGGCATAATTTTTTTCCCGAGACACAACTACTCGTGCAAAGAATATAACACACACCCAACACAACCATGGCTAGAAGGCTATGTTCTAGAAGTTGGCTACCCCTTTGCTTTACAACCATTATAACAATTCTTTTGGGAGGGATTAATCATCCTCTTCGCTTAATTGGCTAAAACTAGAAATATATTTTTCTTTCCTCTATGGCATTAGTTAAGAATGGTTTTCCATATTTGATCAACTTATACTTATGTGGTGTTCAAAGGTATATATCATGATGACCCCTCAAATAAGAGGTTGTAAAAACAACCTCACAATCATCCAATGTTACCACATCCCATTCTAGTTCATAAATTTAAAGAGTTGCTATACCAAGAACTTACATTATTTGGTGATTCATACATCTTTATCTTTGTGGAATCATCGCAATGGGCATGGATTTAGTTGCATGTGGGTCTTCAATTCCAACTTTTGTGCCAAAGTCTCTAAAATCAATTTGCCCTAATTCCTTTGGTCAAATTGTGATGTGACCTTCGTCATCTTGATATGTACTTTGATGTAGGACAACTGTTCTCTCCCAACATAGAGTTTTTTCAAGTTGTCCTCCTTGGCTGGTGACTTTTGTATGCTCGTGCACACAATCTTATCACATGGCTCAAATCACTTTCTAGTGCTCGATCTTTAACATTAGTAAGATATTTTTTCATGTCTACTTTCGGATATCAGGATGCAACTTTGGATGTAATTTCCAACAATTTTCCTCAATATGTCCATTGATACTGCAATGGTTACAATGGTACTTGTTGCTATCCTTACACTGAGAAATAATAATGGTCCTCTTACCGTTCTTTTGCTTTAAGGATTTCAACTATGGGTACCTTTCTTGGTCTTACACATTGTTTCAGCCTATGTTGGGTTCTTGTTATTATCCCGATGAAATATGATGTTCTTATAAGCATAATCAAGTTTCTTCACTTGAAAGAGGGATAATTCTTTTTGATGGTAGCATTGAAAGCTTCCTTGGTATTTCATGAATATATATTGGTCTTTGAGCTTTAACTCTAACAACATGGCTTACTTCTTGAATTTAATGAGCTATAGTCCTTGACATTCTATCCCTTGCTCTAGTGGAAACATTTCCATTTGATCAATTGGTCTTCCTTCCATCCAATAAGATAGAACTGAGTTTCAACAAGGTTTTGAATTCTTCCCAAGAAGTCCGCGAGGGTTTGTTTTATTGCTTCGTGGCTTGCATATGGATTTCCAATCAAACTAGTGCATGCCCAATCATCTTCAATTGGGACAAGTATATATTTTGCTTGCCTTTATATCTATGGTTACCAAAATAATCTTCTAGTTATTTGGACCTTTCGTCAAACTTTCTAGCATCAACATGGAAATCATAGGTTGGTATATTGAACTTAGTGCCTATCTTTAATAGAACAATATAAGGTAAAGAAGATTAGTTGCTATTATTACGAAATTTGGTCTTCTTAACTTTTTAGTCCTCATTGTCTATATCTTCTTCTTCATGCTCAAAGTTCACTAAGTGTGCTTGTTGCTTCTTGGCCATTGTCCCCATAAGTTGAGTGATCATCTTTGTCAGTGTAGCAATACTACACTCTAACCAAGTATATCTAACTTTTGGGTGTTGGTGTTTTTCTTCATGAGGAGTCCTTGCCATCTTTGGTTGTTTGCTCTTTTCCAACCCTAGCTAAAGTGGCTCTTTGCTCTTCTCCTACTTACCATGGGTCTTCACTTTACAAGCTTTCCTTCCACGTGTTTGTTGAATTAGAATTTCATTCCAAAATTTATTTTTAACTAGAGTGAATAAATCACTCTCAACAATTCAATGAGATATTGATTAAATCATTATGTGCTTCCTGGCTAAATTTATTGGAGTTTTGTATTAGTATTGTTGATATTATGGTAGCTACGTGAGGTATTAACCTCTACATGTAACCCTGATGAGACTAGATTATTTCGGGAAGCAAGAGAAACCTTAAAACATTGGATAATAACCCTAGGAGACAAATCGGCTCAAGAGAATATTTATTATTGAGTTATTATCCTCTAGAAGTAGGAGTTGGCCAAGTTAGGTTACTTGCAGGACTATAAATAAGAGGGCGCTAGAGCTCATTTGTCACACTCTCTCTCACAACTGCATAAGACCAGTGGTGCACAAGTTTGGAGAGGAGTTGCAACTGCAACTGTTGCAACTGAAATTTCGGTTTTGCCTTGGAATTTCTCTTTGGTTATGGTTTGGACTTTCTGCCTGGTACGCTAGCTCTAGAGAGAGGTACGCTACCTTGGTTGTCTATCAGTTCTAGGGTTCGCTTCTAGAATTATTCTCTTTGTCAAGGTTAAGGTCCTTTGGGGTGGCCTTTGTGCCTATGGTTGGGTGACAATATTGATATATTGTCTATGGTGAAACGAGCACACCTATTATTCTAACAGGTTATGGGCCCACACTATCTTCAGATGGTCTAACCACTAGAAGATAGATCGGGAGGATTTGCTCAGTTACAGTTGCAGTCAAAGTTTTGTTGCAGCAACAAAACCCTAACCCTTTTGTTAAGGCACCTTAAGTGAAGAGCTTGACCTAATTCCTAGATAGCATAGTGTGCCCTATCCTAGTGCACCTCCTAGTACTCTCAACAAGTCAAGATGTCAAGTTTGAGTTTTTGGTCAAAGTCAAAAGGTTGACTAAGTCAAAGTTAGAGGTTGACCTAGTCAAAGTAGTCATGACTTACTCTATGAAGTCAGAAAACAAGTTAGAAGGGGCTTCTAACTTCAGAGCATGGAAGACAAGGATTGACCTCATCCTTGCCAAGAATAAAGTGTTAGATGTCATGAAAGGCAAGATCATGGAACCACAATTTAAAGCGAGAAAAGAGAAGGAACCTCATAACATTGCAGTTATAGAGAAGTTCAAGGACAATGACATCAATGCTATGAGTATCATAGTGGACTCTGTAAAAGACCAATTGATACCCTACATCTCTCATCTTGACTCATCTAAGAAGATGTACAATGCCCTAAATAACCTCTTCTCAGTCAGAAACATTGGACAAGTAATGAGTCTAAAGAATGAGCTCTGTGACATGAAAATGAATGATGATGATAGCATAACATCATACTTTGTGAGAATCTCTCTCAATTAAGAGATCAACTACAAGCTATTGAAGAAATCATTTCAGAAAATGAATTGGTAAATTTAGTACTCAATGGCCTTCCCAAGACATGGGATGCATTTACCACAAGCATGAACTCAAGAAAATGATATGTCAAAAATACAATGCTTCAACTTTCGAAAATATGGTCACTGCAAGAACCATTGTCCCGAGTTAAAGAAAAGGAAGGAAACATACGAAGCAACAGTTGCCGAAGAAAGGGAACCCTCAAACAAATCCAAGAAGGATAAAACAAACTTCTTCTTCTAGTCAAGGTAACAATATTCTTCTATAACATAGTTCTTGTACATACCATGTTTACATAGTTCTTGTACATATCATGTGTATCTATTTCTTAGAAGAAAAGATGATCAGTGAAACAATACCTATGAAAGAATAACAAGATAAGAATTGCTATTACGATGACTACAAGAAGATGAAGTACGTTGGCAAATTCCTGAGGAATCTATTATATAAGTAACAACTGTCAGATAAGACGAAATCATAATCAAACTTGAAGAGACCCAGAAGGAGTAAAATCAGAAAGAAGTCGATAATCACGAGGGAATTAGAATAAGACTGTGACACTTTGCAGAAGGCAATAAGGATGTAGACGAAAGCATGGACTCTCTTAGATGGAGGGAGTTGATTACAAAATTCCAAAAGAAGAGCATACACTCATGTATGAAGCGAGGATTAGGAGGGAGATAATCCTAAATGCTATGATCCATTGAAGAATCCGTGAAGATTATGAAGTATCTGTCCATGTTCCCATTAAAAGTAGCAGCCATCATAAGCAACACGTGTTCAATTTGATTCTAGAAGAAGTCTTATTTGAAAAGAAGTCTTAAGTATCCTTGGTTGTCCATCTACATCCATGGTCCTATGATGAAAGGAAGAAGTTGGAATCTTTATGAAGGAAGGGCATAGAATCTATAGAAGACTCCATGGACCCAAAAGCTAAAGAGGAGCGTGAGGAAGAACATGAAGATTCCAAGAAAGAAAGAAAAGCAAGAACAACCATGTATTATATCGAGAATCATAAGACTACCAGCTTGGTTTGAACCCACTAGAGGCAATCAAGCAGAAGAAATGGAAGTTGTAATGAAGAACGATGTATGTTAGAAAATGTGAAAAAGACTTATGAATGGAAGCTTTGTGAGATTCAGAACTAGAGGTTCTTCTAGAAGGAGGGAGAAGACTACAACGACAACTTGTTCCAGTAAAATAGATATACCTATTGCGGTATCCATGGATTGAAATTTACATGTAAAAGATTGTTCTTCCCAATAAAGCAAATCGAGAAAGAAGCTTATACCAGAAAGAGACCCATGTATGCAAATATAAGAAGACCTTGTATGAATTCAAGCAACTTGACACAAAGTATCTCATATACAACAGAAGTGTGGTGAAAACTTTCTATGACAGAGATAGTGTATCAAAATGGTTACTCAGAAGTTTGGGATGATGGATTGTTAATCCATGGCAAACTCTCATGATAACGGATCTGAAGAAATTGAAGCGACTCTAATCCAGTAAACTCGTCTCTATATTGACAATTGATTGGCTCATTAATGTATATGGAGAATACTCAACTGAGTATTTGTTTTGTGGGACGTTTAAATTATGACATATAACTACATGAATGTATCAATTCAGATTGGGCATGGAGTACAAACGACAGAAGAAGTGCTACTTGCATATGTTTCAGTTTGAGCTTTTCCACGATGTCACGAGCTAGCAGGAAACACAAGTCTATTGCAATCAACACTACAAAAGCATAGTATATTGCAACTTGTGATGCTTGTACATATGCAATAAGTTGATTTTTGGACCGTCTGATTAGGTGTTGAATTCGACCATGATATATTGTAATGATCAGAGCTATGTGAAGCTTTCAGAGAAATCGATGTTCCATGATAGGCCAAAGTACATTGAGATCAAGCATTATATTCTCTGTGATAAATTCCAGAAGAGAGAAGTGGTTCTCCAATATATCTCCATAGATGAGCAAATAACAAATATTTTGGTAAAGCCTCTATCCAAGATAAAAAGTTTGCGTACTTAAGAGACAAGTTGTGGCTCGTGGAGACGACTTCCTTATTGGAAAAGGAAGTGATTACTCCCAGGCTGGGAGGGAGCACTGATATGTTATTGATTTATGGACAATCATTTTCCAGTTCGGAAAATGGTCTAGGATGGGAAGTTCCTTTCCAGTTTGGAAAGTGGTTTCAGATTTCTAACAGACATGCATTTTCTAGTTTGGAAAATGGTCTAGATCAGACAATCATTTTCGTAATGAGAATGGTTTGATAGATTACTGATGTACCATAGACATCGATTCCCCTTGTGGCCAGTGTGGGGGAATGGTCATGGACAATCATTCTTCTTGGCAGTCACTTTGAGTAGTGGTCAAGTAGAATGGTTTGCCTCGTCGAGCAATCATTCTTTCAAAGTTCACAGTTGTGAGCAGTTTTGAAGAATGGTCCATTTTGGAGGTTGGTTCAGGACAACCATTTCCATAGGAAATGGTTCGAACAATCATTCCCTAGGGTAGAATCATTGTCTCCAATTTGCACTATGATTAGTTCTAGAGGAATGACCCGGTTAGGTGAATGGTCCAAGTTCAACAATTAGGGATAGACATTCCCTAGGGTAGACTCATTCTCTCCAGGTTGCACTAAGATTAGTGTCGGAGGAATGGCCCAGTTAGATGAATGGTCCAGGCTCATAAATCAGGGACAATTATTCTTCTATGCTTGGGAATAATAGTCCAGATAATGCATGGATGATGTTTTACCTTTCGAGGGAAGATGCTCTTCCAGATCTCACAGATGTGAGTGGAAGAATGGCCCAGATGACTCAATTTATATCATAATATTGTTTTATGTAGGTTGATATCAGATGATATGATTGTTGTGGAGACTGTATGTCTCTGCACAATAGTTGGTTGCTACTGTGGTGGATGTGATCCACTAATAGTGACTATGTGTCACTGGTTAGTAGCCATGCGCTACTAGGAGTGGTTCTGTACCACTAGGTAGTAGTTGTGTACTACTATGGATAAACACAATTGTGTTCTATTGGATGGCATTGCTCTAATTGCCATGGAGACTGTCACTAGTGTTGGAGATGATTACCAACTAGATGGATAGTCAGTATGCTGATGGACATACATTCTCCTTGTGGAAAATGGTTTAGGACAATCATTCTTCTAGGACGTATGTCTGGATTAGAAGAATAGTCCTTGTAGCCCGTGGCGTGGCTTTCAACATCTGTTGGAACAATTATTCTTTTAGGACATATGTCCAGATTAGAAGAATGATCCTTGTATCACTCTATGGAGTGAGTGACTTATTCAACATCATGCCCCATTACTCAGATGGAGTATGGCTTCAAAGAGATGATGCAGTTGATGTTATCAGTTCATACTGATAGTGATGATGGTGCTCATGATTTGACCATGAGATATCCTGTGTGGCTATGATGATGCTACCAATTGAATGGTTTGTTTATGCTCAAGACCATTGCCTTTAATACCTCCCTAGCTAGGAGGGAGTGTTGATATTATTGTGGTCACGGGAGGTATTAACCTCTACATGTAACCTTGACGAGACTAGAATATTTCGGAAAGCAAGCGAAACCCTAAAACATTGGATAATAACCCTAAGAGACAAGTCAGCTCAAGAGAATATTTATTATTGAGTTATTAGCCTCCACAAGTAGAAGTCAGCCCAGTTAGGTCACTTGGAGGACTATAAATAAGAGGGCGCTAGACTCATTTGTCACACTCTCTCTCTCACAACTGAATAAGACCAGTGGTGCTCAATTCTGGAGAGGAGCTGCAACTACATCTACTACAACCGACATTTTGGTTTTGGCTTGGAATTTCTCTTTGGTTATGGTTTGGACTTTTTGCCTGGTACGCTAGCTCTAGAGAGAGGGTACACTACCTTGGTTGGCTATCCATTCTAGGGTTTACTTCCATAATTATTCTCTCTATCAAGGTTAAGGTGCTCAGGGGTGGCCTTTGTGCCTATGGTTGGATGACAATATTGCTATATTGTCTATGGTGAAATGATCACACCTATTATTCTAACAAGGATTACATTGTTTCAACAAAAGAAACATTCAATAATGGATAATTGACACATAATAGCTCAACATACAAAATCTTCCACCATGGAATTCCACTCATTTATTCTAACTAGAGAAAACCCTCTTGGGATGAAAACTCTAGGTTTCATTAAGCTCATAAATACAAGTGATTGCACATAATAGTGGCTACTTGCTTAGGATTTCCAAGCACATAACGACATATTCTCCAACTACAACTTTGTCTTGGATTGGTTACGCAGAACACAACACTACCAACCCTTGGCACATTTGCTTCACTTTGCAAGATATATTAGATTTCAGATATCTTCTTATTGAACCAAAAACAAACCCCCTTCTCTATTCAATAATGCCCCTTTTAAAGTTGCCTAGCCATGGGCTAAGAAATTTAACTATTGTTTTGTTGCATATTTAAAGTTTCTTGGCAACACCCTTTTTTGGGGTCAATATCATCCACTTGTTAATGGGAAAATAACTCAGATTAGGTCCTAACTCATATTAGGTCCTTGTTGTTAGCTTCGCCAATCCATGTGTGTGTTGACGAGTGATGTCATTGAGGATGCGGGTGGTGGGAGGAGAAAGACCCCAAATAACATTACTCAGATGTGGTCTGCTCATAAGTTGATTCCTACCATATGGATGGGGACAATAGGGGACCACTTAATGTGTCATCCTCCACCCAAATGAAAAGCACTTGGATCATGGGTCCCACATTTGGATAGGTGAATAAAAGTAATTGCAAGTAGAGTTCACCCAACATGTACATACATTACATGTGCAACACCATTGTATTCAGATGTGGGCATCCAAGGCACATAAGTTAGAACTTGTTTTTTGTTGGTTTGAAGAGTTTTTGCACCAGGATCAAATTTCATCCCTATATTTGGAACTTAGCCATTTTATTGCCTTGACAATACTTCATCATCATTGACTAAGCAAGGACTAAGACTTATTTGGTTTAATTCTTTATAGAACAGGGACAACCATGGGGATTTCTTCCATGTGATCAAAATTTAAAGACTAATGCTTTAGATCAAGGTCATTGGACCTAAGGAACCAAGCGCCACCTCTCAAAATCTTATCCCTATCTTCTTTATATTCAGACAAGAAGGAGAAAAAAATCCTTATCGGAGTAGCAATGCTTCAATGATCTTGACATCAAGGGGTTTAGTTTTAATCAATCCAGCCATGTAAAGCTCGTCCAACATTGAATTCTCTTATGAAAGCATTCCCTGTAAACAAAAAGAACTTTGTTAAGAGTAGCTATCATTTTATCAAGAAGATGAAGCACACCCCTATAAACTTCACAAAATAAAGCGTTACTGTATTTCTATTCAAATTGATTTTTTTTATTTCAAATTTAACAAGAGATTTGATTACCAAACTTGGTATTGTTCACAAATACTCATATTTCAAGCAATACAAACACACAAAATTAAATAATTTCCTTGAATAATTATAATATGATGCAAATATTTTTACGTCGAAAGGCGTATACCTATTGGCAATGGGCACAATTAATCATCTCTTAATCTAAAATTCTAATATGATGGCTAACAATTAAAGATGCTGGAATATTCTTAGTCGTCCTCCCAAATCAATGAATGTGATTTACTTTTCATAATCTCGTATTTTTGAATGCATCCGTTAACCTGTTTACTTTTTAACATTTACCTAATCATATTAAGAAATTACTATAGCACTATATGATTGCCATGTTTAAATGATTAACGTTTAACATTATCACGTTTGGATTATTAACCACAAATTTCCTCACTTGTCCCTGCGTTTTCCTCAGGCGTTTCAACAATCCACGCATTTCATATTGGGCAGAGCGTAGTAATATATGATGCAAAGTGTCTCTTCGTAGCTACATCTTTACGATGGCTCAACTATGTTCTTCAACGACGACTCCATTGCGTTCTTCACGACGGCTCAAGTGCGTTCTTAACAAGTAAATATGCCTTTCGACGTTAATCAATCACAATTATATGACTGTACTAGTTATTTGTATTTTTATATTTTTAACAGATAAGATGTTCAAATTCAAATTTGAACATATGAAACTGTTAATTAAGATTTAGATTTTAAAAGAAAATAAAAATAAAAATATAGAATTCTCACCCTTATTATAAGTTTGCTCTCCAATAATTAGATGAAGAGGAAAAGAAGAAAAAAACAAAAACATCTAGAATCCTCAACGAAACCTCTCCAACATTAATTAATTAAATGAAGAAAAGTACAAAACCACAAGGACAATCGTGAACAAAACTGTTACACGATACTTTACGAAATCTCCCGAGCAATAATTAATTAAATGAAGGTAAAAAATCAACAACATCGACAATCCTCAACAAAACCTCTTACACGATGCTTTATTGAATAAAAAAATCTACCTATTTACATACCTAATCTCGGTTTTTCGTCCCTCCTAATGCCACGTGGGCTTATAAAATGCCACTCCTCCTCCGCATCCGGAAAGTAAACTCATCCAATAAACCTTAGAAAATAAAAATAAAATTAAAACAACACGAGTTTATCAGAATGCGAGCGACTGGTTCTGAATAGAAGATATCAGAAGAAGTAGCAAAGCAAAGCAAAGCAAAGCGAGGGTTTCGCTCGCTCTCTCTCTCACGCGAGGGTTTCAGTCATTCCTGTCGGGAGGCAGAGATGGCTGCAACGGTCATCTCGACTCCAGCTCTTTGTCCGCTGAATGCGAAGCTACAGGATGATCGCTATGCCGCGGGGATTCGATCGCGGGATCTTCAGCCCTCGCTCTGTTACAGGAATCGAGTTAAGAGTGACGCTACCGGCCGCATATTCCATCGAAGATCGAGGTAAGAATAATTCTTGATGAAATAATCAATTAGTTGCATAATCTTTAAAGGCTTTAAATCCTCGAGGAAACTCTAGACAAAATAATCAATAATTGTTAAACTTAGAAGGCTTTAAATCCTTGAGAAAATTTCAGGCAAAATAACGAATAATCGTTTAATCTTTAAAGGCTTTATTCCGGACAAATTATTGTTCAATAATAGCTTAATCTTCAAATGCTTTATTCTGGACAAAAGAATCAATAATCGCATAGTGCTTAAATGGTTAAAATCCTTGAGGAGATTTAGAAGAAATAATCAGTAATCGATTGGTGTTTAAATACTTTAAATACTCGAGGAAATATCAGACAAAATAATTAATAATCAATTAAGCTGTAAAGGTTTCAAGTCCTTGAGCACATTTCAGACGCAATAATGATTAGTTGCTTAACCGTTAAAGGCTTTAATATTTTCATATTATTACAAAAGATCATCAGGCCTTTTAAAATAATAGATCAATAGGTTTTGATTTTCTTATTAGAGTTGGTTTATTTCATTTCATCGATCTCTGGCTTGAAGATAATCGACAATGGGAACGTCCCTGCATTTCCGATTACAGAATAGAGGGAAGCAGAATTAACCAAAACATATCTTTTGTGCAACTAACCCTAATACCCGGCTAGTATGTTATGAGTGAATGGTTGGACCGATAACAAGTATTAGAATGATGAGTTACACAATAACTCCTGATACAGTAGGAGAAGATTTTTCAAATAGAAGCGTGGAAACGTCAAGAATCCATGCTTAATGCAAATTCAGAAATTTTCACGTCAACCTTGAGGTTCCCCAAATCTATTTCCAAGAATTTTGAGCCTTAGGGATGAATCCGAAGGGCAGTAAATACTATATAGTATATATTTCACTTCTACCCATCCAAATAGGCATCCCGAGAAAATAAACAATGAACAATTGTACTTCGAGGGAACTATGTTTCCAACCATAAGGGCACAATCCCCAACATATGGCATGTCAGTGTAAAAAATATGGCTTGAGCAGAACATGCAAAAATCTGTTATACTTTAATTCCTTTAAGCATCACTGGCATATAATTATAAACAGTAACTGCTGCAAGAAATCAGATCTGATAAATAAGAAACAGTAGAGAGCAGCAACAAATCAGATCTGATAAATTAACTCATAAACAGTTAGGGCAGCAACAGTAGGAACAATGTATAAACAACAAAACAGATCTGAACCTTCTTTGACAGAGAGAGCCTTCTTTATACTCAGAACTTGCTTCCAAATCAGTCTTTAACCTCTCAGTGTCAGATTAGTGCATGAGACCAAAGCGGCCCTGCATTACTGAGAGAGAGAGTACGGCTGAATTGCTAAGGGATGAAAACAAGACAAGTGAACGCCCAAGCTGGAAAACAGTCTGCCAATGAAGGCACAAAAATATCTCAAGGATAGATGGATGGATCGATATATCAATGAGGGCTAGGATGCTTTATTTATAATCAATCAATGGCTTTTAGAGTTAGGGTTAGGGTTGCGCTACAATTAGAAGTTAAGTCTTCTAAGTCATCATAAGTCAAGTCAAGTCAAGTCAGCTCAAGACACGTCTAACTCAAGTCACGTCAAGTCAACACAAGTCACAGGGCTAGGCTTTAAGTCAAGTCGACACAAGTCAAGGCGCATGCATCAATGCATGTGTTCGCATGTGTACTCTAATTCAATGCATGTGGACGCATGTGTACTCTCTTTCAATGCATGTGGTCGCATGTGTCCATGCAATAACTGGAAGCTTATCATCACCATATGAGGAAGGCTTTGTCTGGATGATGTGATCATCTCATCTTCCTTACTGCTCCTAAGGTCACATGCATGACCTAGGAGAGGAAGACGTCACACACCAACCATCTGCTTGGTCCCAGACCAAGAAATCCCTGGTTAACTGACCAGGGTACCATCCTCCCAGAGAATGGCACTCGTAGTTGCACTAACTTTAACACTCCCTTGCAACAAGAGAGGCATTCTCAACAACACCAAGCTTGTCTCGGAAGTACACAAACTTTGTCGTGGACAGAGACTTAGTCAACACATCGGCAGTCAACAGTCTGTTCATCTGTCGGAACATACTGAAGTCTGATGGCATTTCTCTGCACCATGTACCTGACATAGTGATACTTCATCTCAATGTGTTTCGACTTGTCATGAAACACATGATTTTTTGAGAGCTTCATACAGTTTTGGTTGTCACAATGTATGACTGTCGGCTCAAGCCTTACACCGAACAAATCAACAAGTAGCTTTCTTAGCGACACTGCTTCTCGACAGGCAGAACTGGCAATAATATATTCTACTTCTGCGGTGCTTTGGGCTATGCAACCTTGTTTCCTGCTAGACTAGGAGATCATGGTCGAAACAATATCCGAAAGTGCTCTTCCGGTCCAAGACACTACCTGCCTAATCTAAATCTGTATAGCCATGAAGCATTACACCCCCACTCGAGGTGTATCTGAGCCCATAAGCTATAGTACCCTTGAGAGAGCCCATAAGCTATAGTACCCTTGAGATATTTGAGTATATGGTTGGCAACCACCCAGTGTGAGTGCCTTGGATTAGACATGAACTAACTCAGGGAGTTAACTGCAAAACATATGTCAGGCCTGGTGTGTACAAGTACATCAACGATCCAATGAGCTGGTGATAAATGGTAGGATCTATTGGATCTGAACCTGAAGTTGAGTCATGTAACTTCTTCAGGTTGGACACCATCGGTGTCGCCATGGACTTGCAGTCCAACTTCTTGAATCTACGGAGCACATCAACAATATACTTTCCTTGAGAAAGGAAGATCTCTTCTGTATTCTGCCACACCTCCAGCCCAAGGAAATAATGCAAGAGGCCCAGATCTTTCATCTCAAATTCTGCTGCAAGCTCCCTCTTAAATTGACCTATCAATTGATCCTCTCCGATGAGGAATAAGTCATCCACATACAAAACCGAAATCAATGGTTGGTTCTTCACAACCTTAATGTAAAGGTTGGGATCTGTTATACTCTTGGAGAATTCGAGACTTTGTAGATAGATGTCAATCTTGCCATACCAAGCTCTAGGAGGTTGCTTTAGCCCATATAGGGCTTTCTTGAGCTTGCACACATGGGACTCCTTCCCATGGATTACAAACCCCTTTGGCTGCTCAATATAAACTTCTTCCTCAATCTTGCCATTAAGGAAAGCTGTCTTTACGTCCATCTGGTGAAGCTTCCAGCCCAAGACTGAAGCAAGGGAAATAATAACTCTGATAGAGGTATATCTGGTTACTGGAGCAAAAGTCTCATCGTAGTCTATACCTTCCTTCTAAGAGAAACCACGTGTCACAAACTGTGCCTTTCACTTTTCCACACTGCCATCAACTGTGTGCTTGATCTTATAGATCCATTTGGAAGTTACAACTGACTTCCCTTGTGGTCTGGGAACCACTTCCCATACGTCATTCTTCATTATTGGTTGATACCCTTCTAACATAGCATCTTTCCAAACCTATTGTTTGGCTGCCTCCTCATAAGTGAAGGGCTTTGCATCAATGACATGGCTCAGCTGTGATATCAAACCAGAGTACTTTTGTGGCCTTTTGATTTCTCTGAAAGTTCCCTTTGGTGTTGCATGCTTTTCTGCTTCCTATAGAATCTCTTTACACCAAGCTGGCCACCTTTTGTTAGGAGGTACCTCGAGAAACCTCTCAATAGGTTCCTTAATAACATCAACTGAAGGCTCCCTGACCTCCTCCCTTTGCTCATTTGAATGAGATGACTGATGGACTGGCCCCTCTGGAGTAGGAGCTTCTTGCTCCTCTAAGTCTGTACCATTGGGAAGCTCTTTGGAGTGACGAAAGGCAACCTCCTCATGGAAGGTTGCGTCTTTGCTGACCTCATTATATCTCTGACCTGGGACATATATCCGGTATGCTTTTGAGGTCTCACCGTATCCCACAAAAATGCCTTTCTTACTAGAAGGCTCCAACTTAGTCCTCTTTTCTTTCGGAACATGGATATAAACATGATTGCCAAATATCCTCAAATGATCAATTGCAGGCTTCTTACCTGTGAACACTTCTTCTGGTTTCTTCTCTCCCAAGAGAGCATGAGGACATCTGTTCTGAACATAGACTGCAGTACAAGTAGCCTCTGCCCAAAGAGAAAGAGGAAGATCCTGGTCGTACATCATGGCCCTGGCTGCTTCACAAATTGTTTTGTTTTTCCTTTCCGCAACGCCATTCTGCTGGGGGTTGTAGGGCATTGTTAGCTCCCTCTTGATCCCTGAATCCCGACAGAGATCATCAAACTCATGGAAGTCAAAATCTCCCCCATTATATGTCCTTAGGGCATGAATGTGCCTTCCTGTTTGATTCTCAATGAAGTTCTTAAACTCCTGAAACTTACTGAGAGTCTCACAATTTGTTTTAAGAAAATAGATCCATGTCTTACGAGAGAAATCATCAATAAAAATCACATAATATGAGCAACCACTCATAGAAGGTGAAGTCATAGGTCCACAAATATCAGAATGGATCAAATCTAAAATGCCTTTTGCTCTTCTACCACTCTTAGAATAAGGTTTCTTTATATTTTTACCAAGAGCACAACCTTTACAAACATTATCATGCTCAAAATTAATCTGAGGCATACCTGTGACCATCTTTTGTAGATCGGAAAGAGCTCGATAGTTGAGATGTCCAAACCTTCTGTGCCACAACTCGCATGGGTTGATCGTTTCATGAACCAACGCTTGAACAACATGCCCTGAAACCTTATAAAGGTTGCCTTCACGAACCCCAATCTCGATGGCTGAACTCATGTTTCCATCCTTAGGCCACAGCAAGGCCTTTCCACATGTGAAGGCTACTATGTACCCCTTGTCCTCTAGAACTGCAACTGAAAGAAGATTTTTCTTTAGACCAGGAACATATAAAATTTCTTCAATGTGTATAATCGTACCTGAATCAAGCTGAAAGGAGGCTGAACCAACTCCCTTTATGGCATAGGTACCATCATCTCCTAGTTCCACTTTCACATTGAACTTCTTTTCCTGGTAATCTGAGAGAGCTTGCTTGAACCTAGTCATATGCTTGGAGGCTCCACTCTTTATCAACCAAAAATCTGCTGAGTTGGAGATAGAACCTGAGAGTGCTGAAACCAGGTAGTACTCTCTTCTTTGCTCTTGATCTTTGGTAGCTGCCCTTGTTTGCTTTCGTCGTGGCTCTTCTTCTTCTGTAGTAGCTGAGGTATGGTACTTGCCGTTCTGCCTTTTCTTGTTAGGAGGTTTTTTACAGTCTCTTGCAAAATGACCAAACTGACTGCAATTAAAACATCTTACCTTTGAAAGGTCAAGGCGCTTGCCTTGAGGTGTCTTCCCTTTGTACTTCCGCTGAGGGAATCTTCTTCCCTTCTTTGTCTTGGCAGCTAGGGCATGGTCTCTTTTAGTGGAAGACGCAATCCTGCTTTGGATCCTTCTTCTTCTAAACAGTCATGCCACATCCTTTCAAAATTCTACTGAATCTCTCTTCCATTTACTGATGCCAGGAATGTCTCCCAAGACCCAAGAAGACCATCTACTACTGTCTGCACAAGGTCATCATCATCTACTTCAACCCCAATGGCCATGAGTTGATCTCTTATCTGAGAGATCTTGGAGAAGAAGGAGGCAACTGATTCATCCTTCTCCATCTTGCTTTTTCAAAGTCCTCTTCTGAGTAGGGGCCTTCTTTTCATAGAGATTTGCCAGGGCATCAAGACATTCTTTTGCTGTCCTTAAAGGAAGAATGATAGGCATCGGATTGTCTTTTACTGAGTCATAAATGACTCTCTTTGCCATGGCCTGTTTCTTCTTAAGGGAAGCTCCTCCTTGATTCGTTGTGGGTTCTTCCACAACCCTTGTAACCGGATCGTCTAGGTCATTCTCCTCTAGGATGTTAAGAACCCTAGCTTTCCATGCATTGAAGTTTGAGGCTCCTTCAAACCCATCTTCTGTCTTAACCGAAAGGGAAGCCATGCTATTGCTCTTCAAACCCTCACGGCCAATCTGGGTTATGCTCAAGCTTTCCTTCAAGGATCTGTGTAGGCTTAGTTATGCTGCAAAACAGAGCTCTCTTTATGCCCTAAGCTCTGATACCATGTAAAAAATATGGCTTGAGCAAAACAAGCAAAAATCTGTTATACTTTAATTTCTTTAAGCATCACGAAACTGGCATATAATTATAAACAGTAACTGCTGCAAGAAATAAGATCTGATAAATAAGGAACAGTAGAGAGCAACAACAAATCAGATCTGATAAATCAACTCATAAACAGTTAGGGCAGCAACAGTAGGAACAATGTATAAAGAACAAAACAGATCTGAACCTTCTTTGACAGAGAGAAACTTCTTTATACTTAGAACTTGCTTCCAAATCAGTCTTTAACCCCTCAGGGTTAGATTAGTGCATGAGACAAAAGTGGCCTTGCATTACTGAGAGAGAGAGTGCGGCTGAATTGCTAAGGGATGAAAACAAGACAAGTGAACACCCAAGCTGGAAAACAGTTTGCCAATGAAGGCTCAAAAATATCTCAAGGATAGGTGGATGGATCGATATATCAATGAGGGCTATGATGCTTTATTTATAATCAATCAATGGCTTTTAGGGTTAGGGTTAGGGTTGTGCTACAATTAGAAGTTAAGTCTTCTAAGTCATCATAAGTCAAGTCAGCTCAAGACACGTCTAACTCAAGTCACGTCAAGTCAACACAAGTCACAGGGCTAGGCTTTAAGTCAGGTCGACACAAGTCAAGGTGCATGCATCAATGCATGTGTTCGCATGTGTACTCTAACTCAATGCATGTGGATGCATGTGTACTCTCTTTCAATGCATGTGGTCGCATGTGTCCATGCAATAACTGGAAGCTTATCAGCACCATATAAGGCAGGCTCTGTCTGGATGATGTGATCATCTCATCTTCCTAACTGCTCCTATGGTCACATGCATGACCTAGGAGAGGAAGACGTCACACACCAACCATCTGCTTGGTCCTAGACCAAGAACTGCCTGGTTAACTGACCAGGGTACCATCCTCCCAGAGAATGGCACTCACAACTGCACTAACTTTAACAATCAGAAAATAAGTTATAAACAACAGATTTGTTATAGCCACAAATCTGCCCTCTTAGCTTCTATTTACTTGTCAAATCACTCAACAATATCTGCTTGCTGTTATGTTAAATCAGCATAGTAGCATACATAACCAACACTAGAAACTACTCCATCACCATGAGAACATATGCTGAAAATCTGATCTGCAAGTACACAAAGTTTGGACAACAAAGTACACTTCATATATATATAAGATTGAAGTTACAATTACATACCAACAGCTTATCACAAGCAGTTACAAGATAGTCTTTTGAGCTTATCACAAGCTAAATCTCACCAATGCATCCAAACCCTATCTAAGGTATCCACCATCAACAACAAACCCTAACCAACAAATATGGCCTAGCAAAGCATTACACCAAGCTACTCCTAGCCATTCCAAATGCTCAATAACAAGCTAGCATCAACACCAACAAGTCCACCCTTGATCTTCTTACTTCTCTCTAGCGCTCTTGTTTTGATCTAGGGTTTATATCTCTGTTACAAAAATTGGGAAAAAAATCGCCAAAATTCCGATAAATCGTGATTTCACCCATGAAATGATTTATTCTTAAAAAATCGTAGAAAAAATCGGATGATTTTTTTGGAAAAAATCACGATTTTTTCTCAAAAATCAGAAAAAATCATGAGTCGATGGGAGGAAATCGTCTGTGCTAAAGTTCGCGGGTTTAAGTGGTTCGTGAGGGGTTTTTTGCTTTTATTTTTACATTTAGCCAAGGAGGAGAGCCAAGCCATTCAACCAGCCAAGGAAGAATTTGCCATTGGGATTTTGTGGATTCAAGGGTCAGATTTGTGGATTTGGCATTGGAATTTTTAGTCCATTTCACAGTTTTTGCATTTGGAGGTAAGTAAAAAAATTTGCCCATTATTTCTCATTTTTCCACCATAGATTTTCAT